>OX453071.1:2708492-3308492 GCA_949699795.1 Spicauda simplicius | reverse complement strand
TTGCAGTTATGTATTAGAGCCCTGTTAAAGACGGGCAGTGAAGTGGCAAATATGCATGCCTGCACCTGATGGTAACTTGGCCCTGTCGCTTATTGACACCTGTAAGTAACTTCATATAGAATAGGGGGTCTCACCTGGAAACAATCTGAAACAAAATGCGTTGCACCTGAAGATTAAGATGGTCGCCCCAAATGAACATGAGCCAGCAACTACATCCTTCCACCGAACCCCGAGAAAGATTTGACGGTAGTAATATGTGTGGCAGTGGTACCTCTCCGATGTAACCATACTAAACACTACCACTAGTACCACCTTGAATATTACGTACCCTTTCTGTTACTCCCTTCCGATTATTCTGATTCATCACAGATGCACAAAGATACCACCTACCAAATGTAGATATCCATATAATCAGAAAAACGTATATTGTTACAGATAATCCATCTGTAACCAGTTAAGTTACAGTTGGATTGCTATCCCTGGAAACTAAATTAGCTGTTGTAAATCAGAACTTAAAAATACAGTATCTCTCATTCTGGCGCATCCAGGTAATAAGTATGTACAACATTCTAGAGCAGCTATATTCAAACTGCGGCCCGCGGCCCACATGTGACCCGCCGGGCTCTTTTGATTGGCCCAGCTGAATTTATATTTGGCGACTTTTTTTTGTTTGGTCGACAATTTGGAGTAAGTAGGGTTTGCGACCCATTTTTAATTCCTGTTTCGCCACAAACAACTTAACCCCACGTTACGCCACTATTTGCGCCCCGGGACAATCCGCTGAAACACGTTGTGGACAGTTGTGGTCCCTATAATAAAAAGGTTGAGTACCGCTATTTTACAGTATACTCGTATACTGGTGTTTTAATATTCGCAATAGATAACGAGCGGTTATACTTTTTCATATTACTTGGACATAACGTTATAAAGGTTATTCAATATGTTCACACGACTCAAATTTCAGGTAAGTATGTGAAAATGATTAAATAAAAGTAACAGGAACAATGTGATATTTATATTTATTTACTACTTTGGTTTCTTACAATTTCATTTTTGGTATATTTACTAAAGTACCTAATGTTACATTTCCACCGTTATCATTTATGCGTAGAATATCTATCTATACTCAAACCTCAAACAATACATTATGACTATCGTCTCAGACAAAAGATAGCGTAGGTATTTAATCCGTTACAACGTCGCATCAGTTCGAGTATTGAATACTTTTGGTGGTTCAAGATCCTTTGCAGCGTGGGCGGGGCGCAAGGAAACTTGATAATGATCGCAGTGGCCGCGCCGCTTTCTCTGCCCATACGTGTGCTAATAACAAGAAACTTTAGCTTGGAGAAATAAAGCTTTTGCCAGTGTAGAGGTGAAGCTGGATTCGAATATTCATAATTGTATTGGTATCAAGGACGTACTACAGCTTTCTTAGGGAATAGTGTCTGTCGCCTGAAAAGAAATTGTCGACAAAAAAATGTCCTCCAGAGTTATATCCACGTATCCAATAATTTAATTATTAGGAGCAATTAGTATTAAGTTGTAAGTAACTAACCCAACCGCTAGTATAGTCTAGCTATCTGTCTAGTAAATAAAGAAGTGAAAATGTCGTCCTAGATATGGACAATCATGGCCGTTCAAAAGCGGGCGCCTTAAGGGACTCGTCAAAATGTAAACACAACTTTGTTATTTCCATAAAATGTAAATTTCGGATAAGATTTTCAATTTTCAAAACGGTGTACCTACTCGTATAACTTGACGGATTTTTTTTACCAAGCTTAATTGGAGGAGCAAAACATTGTAAGGAAATCAAGTTTTCGCTCGTAGGACAACGTAGGCTCGTAGGTTGTGTAACAAAAGGTTTGCAAAGGTAAGTGAAGTCTACCGGTTTCCCCTTGGTAGATTACTATCAGGTGGACTTTTTTATCTCATTGAAATATGCAAACGAGCATACAGCCCACCTGATGGCAAGTGGTCACCGCCGTCCATGGACATCCGTAACCAAACTCAAATAGAACAGGGTTTCATCTGAAGTCAACCACAGACGCGGCGCTATCCTATGTTAGTCGCGTCATATAAAAGCCGGCAACCACACCCTTCCATCGAATCGCAAGATATGCTTCACGCTAGAAATAGGTGTGGCGGTGGTACTTCCCCGCTCGAACGACACTGGTTCTACCATCTGTGGACTATGATTTAAACTTTAATAAAAGGACCCATTTTTGACGTAATCTTATACGACAAAGAAATACTGTAAGGGCGTAGTTAATCTGGGTGGTGAGGGATTTGCCTATTTCATGATTAAGTATATAAACACCAGGTCCGAGCTGAGGAGATTATATTTTAAAAAATCCTTTTAACCATCGACTTTGTTTGTTCGCCTATCTTATCGTTATACTGGTTATCTTATACCTTGCAAAATGCCATCGCAAATATTCACTTATGCCACACACACTCGAGATATACTGAACAATGTGATACCATTTTAGATAACAATGTCTGTATGTTATGTATTTATTACGCATATAGCCTTGTCTTTTAGATTAACAGCGACTGTCCCTTTCGACATTTGAATATAATGTCAAATGTATATTTCTCTATCATCTTGTTACATCTTCTTCTATCTATCTATACTATAATAAATCTGTAAGAGGTCGCTGTCTGTACATGGAATAAATTTAGGTGAAAACCATTTCTAGGGGGTCTTTAATACGATATAGAACCCAAAATAATGGTTTTTAGAAATCTTTTCTGTTTGTCTGTTTGTCTGTTTGTCTGTTTGTCTGTTTGTCTGTTTGTCTGTTTGTCTGTGTGTTTGAAAACGCTAATCTCAGAAACGGCTTATCCAATTTGAATATAATTTTCACTGATGTGTTGTGGGAAACTTCACTTAACATTTAGTGTTTATTTTATGTAAATCGGTTTATAAATAAAAAAGTTATGTCAATTTAAAACTACACAGTATTTATTCTGTGTTCGATAAGTGTTAACAAGATATGTAACTGCATAGTTGAATTGGTTGAAACTAAACATGTTATGGTCTGTAAAATGTATTCCTTTGTTATGTATTTTTATTGGTTATGTGTGTACCTATGTTATTTAATACTATACAAATCTATATCTATAAATCTATATATACTTATATAAAAACGAAAGGATGCTCTCTCACTCATCTATACTATAATAAATCTGTAAGAGGTCGCTGTCTGTACATGGAATAAATTTAGGTGAAAACCATTTCTAGAGGTCTTTAATACGATATAGAACCCAAAATAATGGTTTTTAGAAATCTTTTCTGTTTGTCTGTTTGTCTGTTTGTCTGTTTGTCTGTTTATCTGTTTGTCTGTTTGTCTGTTTGTCTGTTTGTCTGTTTGTCTGTTTGTCTGTTTGTCTGTGTGTTTGAAAACGCTAATCTCAGAAACGGCTTATCCAATTTGAATATAATTTTCACTGATGTGTTGTGGGAAACTTCACTTAACATTTAGTGTTTATTTTATGTAAATCGGTCAACGAATAAAAAAGTTATGTCAATTTAAAACTACGCAGTATTTATTCTGTGTTCGATAAGTGTTAATAAGATGTAACTGCATAGTTGAATTGGTTGAAACTAAACATGTTATTATGGTCTGTAAAATGTATTCCTTTGTTATGTATTTTTTATTGGTTATGTGTGTACCTATGTTATTTGATACTATACAAATCTATATCTGTACATCTATATATACTTATATAAAAACGAAAGGATGTTCTCTCACTCATCGATTGAATAAACATCGTAGAGCCTAAACTGCTAAAGATACGAATATGATTTTTACTAGGGGTTCCTTTTGTGACGTAGACGTCAGTTAAGAATGAATTTTCTGCCCCCCCCCCCCCCAATTTAACCCAAATAGGAGATGTAAGTTTGTATGAAAGTCAGTCAATTTTGAGGCCACCTCAATAAAATTTAGTATTTCGCTTTGAATTTTATGTTAAAACATCGTTTTAAACCGACTTCCAAAAAGGAGGAGGTTATCAATTCGTCTGTATTTTTTATTCATTTTTTTTTTTATTTTATATTTGTTACTCGATTTCTCCGCACTGGGTGAACGGATTTGGATGATTTTTTTTTTCGTTTGAAAGGTAGTGCGTGTCGTCGGGTCCCATTTATTTTTAGTTCACTTTTGACAGTGGCATCCATAAGAAAAGCGCATAAGTCTGATATTTGCATTAACGATGTGCGCGATAAGTAGATGAATAACTCAATTTCCCGCCAACCGATTTTGATGATTTTTCTTTTATTTGAAAGAATGTACTTCAAGGGTACTCTGATGAGTTTGATACGGTTCTGATCATAGGATCCATTTCTTTGAAGCAAATTAACGAAATTAGCGATACTCGGCCAAACCTAAGCTGTAGGAGTCCAATTGGGTTGAATGTAGAATGAGATCACTAAGCAGATATTTCCTAAAAAAATTGACCTTCAATCCTGATGATGCAGGGGTACTGCTAGCCTGAACCGTAGAAGTAAGCCAATTTGTTTTTATGGATATATAATAAGATTGTTAAACAAATTCATGGGACAAAAATTTGATCTTCAACTCCTCAACCCTGATGATGTAAGGGTATTTCAAGACTAAACCGTAAGAGTTGGCTATTTGGCACTTACGGTTATGTAATAAAAATACCAAGCAAAGATACACGGTAAAAATATTGACCTTCAACTCCTCACCCCTGATGATGCAGGATACTGCTAGCCTAAACTATACGAGATGGGCATTTGGTGCTTTCAGGTATTTAATATAATTACAAGCAAAGACACATGATAAAAATTTTGACCTTTAACTCCTCAACCCTGATGATGCAGGGGTACTTCAAGCCTAAGCCATAGAAGTTAGCTATTTAGTGCTTTCAGGTATGTAATATAATTACTAAGCAAAGACACATGATGAAAATTTTGACCTTTAACTCCTCAACCCTGATGATGCAGGGGTACTTCAAGCCTAAGCCATATAAGTTAGCTATTTAGTGCTTTCGGGTATGTAATATAATTACTAAGCAAAGACACAAGATGAAAATTTCGACCTTCAACTCCTCACCCCTGATGATGCAGGATACTGCTAGCCTAAACTATACGAGATGGGCATTTGGTGCTTTCAGGTATTTAATATAATTACTAAGCAAAGCCACATGATAAAAATTTTGACCTTTAAACTCCTCAACCCTGATGATGCAGGGGTACTTCAAGCCTAAGCCGTAGAAGTTAGCTATTTAGTGCTTTCAGGTATGTAATATAATTACTAAAGACACATGATGAAAATTTTTACTTTTAACTCCTCAACCCTGATGATGCAGGGGTACTTTAAGCCTAAGCCATAGAAGTTAGCTATTTAGTGCTTTCAAGTATGTAATATAATTACTAAGCAAAGACATATGATGAAAATTTTGACCTTTAACTCCTCAACCCTGATGATGCAGGGGTGCTTCAAGCCTAAGCCATAGAAGTTAGCTATTTAGTGCTTTCGGGTATCTAATATAATTACTAAGCAAAGACACAAGATGAAAATTTCGATCTTCAACTCCTCAAGCCTGATGATGCAGGGTACTGCAAGCCTAAGCCATAGGAGTTGGCCATTTAATGCTTTCGGGTATGTAATATAATTACTAAGCAAAGACACAAGATGAAAATTTCGACCTTAAGCTCCTCAGCCCTGATGATGCAGGGTACTGCAAGCCCAAGCTATAGAAGTTGGCTTGCAAGTGTTTACGTATAAGTAATAAGAATACTAAGCAAAGACATGGGATATTTTTTTTTACCTTCAATTCCTCCCTGATGATGCGGGATAATGCAAGCCTAAATTATAAAAGGTAATCACATAATGCTTACGGTTGTGTTTAGTATATATTATAAGTTTAATGACAGCTCATTAAACTGAAATGTGATTAATAAATTAAACTTCAATTCATCAACCCTGATAATCTAAGTACACAACCTACTTAAGCCGTATGAGTTTGGTACTTATTGATTACAATACATTACAATCCGTTGAGAGAACATTATGATGAAAAGTGTCACTTTGAATACCTAAATCCTGAAAATGCAGGAGTATTGTCATGTTATTGTTAAGAGTTGGATTTAGCTGTAGCTTTTTAAACAGGATGGGTTAGGTTAGGTTGGAACATAAAAGAAAACATAAAAAATAAGCGAGCAGGGTGCGGCAGCGCCCTGCGAGCGGGTGCGCCCTGTTCGTGTGTATTGTAAAAGTGTTTTGATTATGTCTTCTGCTTTACAAAGAACAATGCGGGATTTACGCACATAAATAGCCCGATGCACCTCTTAAAAGATCTTATATTTGGCCACATGAAACAAAATATGAACTTAGAATATATGTCGCTGTTCCGTGATAACCCAATTTTCTAATGATTTACTTCAAGTGGATAATAGTGCTTTGTTATCCGGAAAAGTTAAAATCAATCTTTATATCGATACGTCTTCGTTTAAATGTGGAGGAGTTGGTTGAAAAAGTATATCCCGATATTGTTAATACAACAAATAACACTATAAATTGGTTCCAAAAGACGGCAATATACCCACCCACCAATGAACGTGTCGATAAAATAAATGATTTATTTTTTTTCTAAATTTAAAGCAGCGTCACAGATCTACTATTCGGTAGACACAGTCATTGAGATAGAGGAAGCAGTACATTATCCAACAGAATTTTTGAATACCTTAATGCCTTCCGGAACTCCTGAACACAAATTAATATTAAAAGTAGGTTTACCTATAATCTTACTTAGAAATTTGAATCCGCCAAAATTACTTCAAATAGTATTTTCCAATTCGGAAAAGTTCAAATCAATCTTTATACTTAATCGATACGTTTTGGTTCAAATGTGGAGGAGTTGATTGAAAAAAGTATCCCGATATTGTGAATTAGACCACTAAGAATGTAAATTGGTTCAAAAAAGCGATTTACAATATTAGAATTCGTCTAATTAAAAAAAATACATGACTATACGTCCCTACCCACAAATACACACTTTAAATTCGTTTTTTCACTCTGTGTTTGACCAGGTAATCCTTGAGCGGCATTTTTATTATAGAATTCCCACGGTGTCGAGATTTGCGCGAGAAAAACTTTGTGACGCGTTGATTTGCACGCGGGCAAAGCCGCGGGTACAGCTAGTCTATTGAATAAATATCGTAGAGCATAAACTGCTAAAGATACGAATATGATTTTTACTAGGGGTTCCTTTTATGACGTAGACGTCAGTTAAGAATGAATTTTCTCATCCCCCCCCCCCCAATTTAACCCAAATAGGATATATGTAAGTTTGTAAGTACGTCAATTTTGAGGCTACCTCAATAAAATTTACTATTTCGCTTTGATTTTTATGTTTAAACATAGTTTTAAACCGACTTCCAAAAAGGAGGAGATTATCAATTCGTCTGTATTTTTTTTTAAATTTTATATTTGTTACTAGATTTCTCCGCATCCGATTGGGTGAACGGATTTGGATGATTTTTTTTTCATTTGAAAGGTAGTGCGTGTCATGGGGTCCCATTTATTTTTAGTTCACTTTTGACAATGGCATCCATAAGAAAAGCGCATAAGTCTGATATTTGCATTAACGATGTGCGCGATAAATAGATGAATAACTTAATTTCCCGCCGATTTTGATGATTTTTCTTTTATTTGAAAGAATGTACCTACTTCAAGAGAACTCTAACGAGTTTGATACGGTTCTGATCATAGGATCCATTTCCTTGAAGCAAATTAACGAAATTAGCGATACTCGGCCAAACCTAAGCTGTAGGAGTCCAATTGGGTTGAATGTAGAATGAGATTACTAAGCAGATATTTCCTAAAAAAATTGACCTTCAACTCTTCAATCCTGATGATGCAGGTGCACTGCTAGCCTGAACCGTAGAAGTAAGTCAATTTGTTTTTATGGATATATAATAAGATTGATAAACAAATTCGTGGGACAAAAATTTTTTCTTCAACGCCTCAACCCTGATGATGTAAGGGTATTTCAAGACTAAACCGTAAGAGTTGGCTATTTGGTACTTACGGTTATGTAATAAAAATACCAAGCAAAGATGAACGGTAAAAATTTTGACCTTCAACTCCTCAACCCTGATGATGCAGGGTTACTTCAAGCCTAAGCCATAGGAGATGGCCATTTAATGCTTTCGGGTATGTAATATGATTACTAAGCAAAGACACAAAATGAAAATTTCGACCTTCAACTCCTCACCTCTGATGATGCAGGATACTGCTAGCCTAAACTATACGAGATGGGCATTTGGTGCTTTCAGTTATTTAATATAATTACTAAGCAAAGACAAATGATGACAATTTTGACCTTTAACTCCTCAACCCTGATGATGCAGGGGTGGTTCAAGCCTAAGCCATAGAAGTTAGCTATTTAGTGCTTTCGGGTATGTAATATAATTACTAAGCAAAGACACAAGATGAAAATTTTGACTATCATCCCCTCAACCCTGATGATGCAGGGGTGCTTCAAGCCTAAGCCATAGAAGTTAGCTATTTAGTGCTTTCGGGTATGTAATATAATTACTAAGCAAAGACATAAGATGAAAATTTTGACCATCATCTCCTCAATCCTGATGATACAGGGGTGCTTCAAGCCTAAGCCATTGAAGTTAGCTATTTAGTGCTTTCGGGTATGTAATATAATTACTAAGCAAAGACACAAAATAAAAATTTCGATCTTCAACTCCTCAAGCCTGATGATGCAGGGTACTGCAAGCCTAAGCCATAGGAGTTGGCCATTTAATGCTTTCGGGTATGTAATACAATTACTAAGCAAAGACACAAGATGAAAATTTTGACCATCATCTCCTCAATCCTGATGATACAGGGGTGCTTCAAGCCTAAGCCATAGAAGTTAGCTATTTAGTGCTTTCGAGTATGTAATATAATTACTAAGCAAAGACACAAGATGAAAATTTCGATCTTCAACTCCTCAAGCCTGATGATGCAGGGTACTGCAAGCCTAAGCCATAGGAGTTGGCCATTTAATGCTTTCGGGTATGTAATATAATTACTAAGCAAATACACATGATGATAATTTCGACCTTAAGCTCCTCAGCCCTGATGATGCAGGGTACTGCAAGCCCAAGCTATAGAAGTTGGCTCGCAAGTGCTTACGTATAAGTAATAAGAATTTACCTTCAACTCCTCCCTGATGATGCGGGATAGTGCAAGCCTAAGTTATAAAAGGTAGTCACATAATGCTTACGGTTGTTTTCAGTATATATCATGAGTTTAATGACAGCTCATTAAACTGAAATGTGATTAATAAATTAAACTTCAATTCATCAACCCTGATAATCTAAGTACACAACCTACTTAAGCCGTATGAGTTTGGTACTTATTGATTACATTAATACATTACGGCACGTTCCTGAGAGAACATTATGATGAAAAGTGTCACTTTGAATACCTAAATCCTAAAAATGCAGGAGTATTGTCATGTTATTATTAAGAGTTGGATTTAGCTGTAGCTTTTTAAACAGGATGGGTTAGGTTAGGT
This sequence comes from Spicauda simplicius, assembly GCA_949699795.1. Classification (NCBI taxonomy): domain Eukaryota; kingdom Metazoa; phylum Arthropoda; class Insecta; order Lepidoptera; family Hesperiidae; genus Spicauda; species Spicauda simplicius. The sequence continues at coordinate 3,298,946 of OX453071.1, read as the reverse complement.
TGGAACAAAAAAGAAAACATAAAAAATAAGCGAGCAGGGTGCGGCAGCGCCCTGCGAGCGGGTGCGCCCTGTTCGTATGAATTGTAAAAGTGTTTTGATTCTGTCTTCTGCTTTACAAAGAACAATTTACACGCACAAATAGCTCGATGCACCTCTTAAAAGATCTTATCTTTGACCACATGCAACAAAATATGAACTTAGAATATATGTCACTGTTCAGTGATATTCCAATTTTCTAATGATTTCTTTGTTATCCGGAAAAGTTAAAATCAATCTTTATATCGATACGTCTTCGTTTAAATGTGGAGGAGTTGGTTGAAAAGTATATCCCGATATCTATACTTCTATACTAATATATAAAGCTGAAGAGTTTGTTTGTTTGTTTGAACGCGCTAATCTCAGGAACTACTGGTTCGAATTTAAAAATTCTTTTTGTATTGAATAGACCCTTTATCGAGGAAGGCTTTAGGCTATATAACATCACGCTGCAAATATTAGGAGCGAAGAAATAATGGAAAATGTGAAAAAACGGGGAAAATTATTCATCCTTGAGGGCTTCCGTTGCGTGCGCTGCGAAAACGGTACAAGATACCAAAAATATATGTATGAAATAATTATTTCTCTTGAAATGATCTAAAAAAATGTCCGCGACAGTATATGTCTATCTTTTAAGATTAACTCACTAGAACCGTTTTCATGGTAATCAAATTCTGTCGAAATTAGTTAAGAGTTGTATAAACGTAATAATATTAATATTTGTCCAAATAAATGTGTTGTTGATTAAGAGTATTTAATTGTGAACAAAATTGTCTTTGACAGTCACTTAATTTCAATGAACATCTTAGAAGATATTGATATCTTAGAGATCTTGCGTCGTTTTATCGTCGTGTAAAAATACTTTTTAAATACTATTTGATTTTGTTTTAAGGATATTTTGTTTTAGGTTCTAATAATTTCATTTTTTTATATATGAGCTATATGAGTTAGCTGTGTTCTTTTCAAAACTAAATTGTCTAAAATAATAATAGAAAATGAAACGGACAAAGTCGTGGGTAACAGCTATAATTTATAAAAAATAAATTATGCCCAAAATAACTATTCCACGCGGACGAAGTCGCGGGCACAGCTAGTTAAGGAATAAACGAGCAAACAGTCCACCTGGTAAATTTTGGTAGGAATTGCCATCTATTCACATTTACATTCGACTCCGAAACTCCAGAGAAATTTGTTCTACCTGAAGTTCTGCACAGCAGCTTTTATGCCCTTTTCTTTCAACGAGGGACTCGTAATTTTAAAATTTGCCGGCGGCCATCATCGGCACCGGGATATTTTAAAATTACGAGTCCCTCATACGAGGTGGTCTCCGGGATCCGCAAACGAAAGCATCGGTGTCCCCTAAGCGCGTTGACCGATTAGTCTTCGCCCAGGCGTACACGTTCACCACACGATCTGCTGCTTACGGCGTTATGAAAACAAATCAGAACATAAACCTATTTGTATCTGAAAAACAGGGATACCGGAAGAGCCTTACCTCAGGTGTCGCACCACGAAGGGTTCTACTAACTTTGATGAGATATTAATGAGTAAATGTTTGCTTAGTGAAAATTACTTAATCTTCTTCTCTTCTTCTTTATAAAAACTATTCATTTGATCATGTGATGATCGCAAGCAAAGTCGTTATTCATGAGGTCGCGAAGGTTTCTGGTGAATTTTTTTTGTGATGGCGTAGCAGCTAGTAAATTATCTAGGTAATGGACGAAGGTACTATTTAGACAATGGCGATTATTATCTTTTGACGTTACATGGCGTGCCAAGTGGTCAGTTAGATACTTAAAATAAATACATAATAGGAATCACGGGCGCATGTAGGTACTTCTTATAAGAAGATTTAGTATGGTTGTCACCATAGCGGTGAGCATTTTAATTATTAAAAATAATTTCGAGTCTTTAACTCAATCTACCTCTATTTTGAGTTCAATCCCTCCCATTCTCACTGTGATATATGATATGTTTAAGCACGCATTAAGTACTTAACATTTACTGTTGATGGCTGTTGAGGCGAGGGTCACACCGAAACAAGATCCCCAGTCCCAATTGAAACAATCCAGCGACTGGTGGAAGGCATTACATTAGCGTTATTGGTCGAATTACTGCCATTAGTACGTCGAATTGGGGGGTACAGGGAGTAATGACCGCGGTCGACGAGTGTTATCGCACGAGCTAATGCTACGTCGGTACCAATTGTTTGTGAAGCTAATGTGATCGCTTATGGTGGGGGTCATTTCATTATGAAATTTGAGTAGCAAACGAGCATGTAGTATTTTTTTTAAGTTCTAGTAGTAAACGAGCATGCAGTTCATCTAATGGTAAGTGCCCCCACCCCCTGACGTAATTTTATATATTTAGGTATATGGGTGTTAACTGAAGTCAATCACAGATCCATTGTTACTCCTGAGGACTAAGATGGTCCTCCCATAAAGAAGGATGCCGGTACACCCTTCAATCGAAACGTAAAAACTGCTTTACGCTATTAATAAGTGTGGCGGTGATATCTCCCCGGTCGAGCTATACCTACCTGTTCTACCACCTGAAAAGTGTCGTAGTCTTTTGTTAAGAGGTCACTGCTACCCACAGATATTTATAAACAACTATAGAAAAGCTGATACTGGCTTTGCGGTTGAAATAAAAAAATGGGAGAAGACGCTGGACCCTGAAAAACAGTTTCGACAATCTCAGGGACCAGAGGCTTCAAATGTCAAAAAAGTTATTATTATATATTAAATATCGGTCTGTCATTGTATGTATCCAGTGCTCAAATTCCAAATTTATGTTACCCCTAGCCTGCTCAGCCGTGTACGAAGAAAGGATTGATAATATACAATAATTCAATTCAACGTATAATTTCGAATCTATAATTATAGATTGGACTGTCCAGAGGATATTCATCACTTAACTTCACTAAACTGTTAAGTTTTTTTAGTTCAGAACGAAAGTATTACTAAAACAGCATGATACGGACCTCCCTCGATCCTGGCAGAGTCGTCAGTAGCAGGAAGTTTCTACCAGATTATATTTACTGTTATCGCACAAAATAAAATATCAGCTTCCGCCGGCAGATTCGCCCGTGTGGTTTTTCCAGAGGGAAATGGTAGGTAGAGATATACACCGTAGAACTAATAGGTACATTCAATATTAGAGAAGTATAAATATTTAAAAAATATGACATTTGTGGACATAAAATTGAAGTAGCAAACGAGCTAGCAGTCTACTTGATAGTAAATGGTCACTGCCGTCCATGGACATGGGTTCTATCTGAAGTCAATCGCAGATGCTTTATTCACCCGCGCTTAGGAAATATAATATGATGATAAATAATCCACATACATTTGATGTAAATTTAAAACTTACAGAACCTTTCTTTTTATTATACGTATAGATAATAGACGTAAATAAAACTTTTTGTTATCTATAAAATAAAACGATAGTAAAATTATAACGATATCCTCGATAAACGATATATCGATCGATATACGTAACGCTGTGTAGACGATGTATCGATCAGGTATAGATCGATACATCGTCTACACAGCGTTACTTCGTTGAATAGCCAAAATTAAAATGGCAGCGGTAAGCCCCATATTCAGCTTGGATCAACTTTGTTTATTTACACAGATGTTTAAAAGTAATTACTTCGCGCACATGTGTTTCCGACAGTCCAAGATGGAAGCTTGCATGTCGCAAGCAGCATCGCGCAATCGATACAATGTGGATGTTGCAATGAATGTGGGTTTTTTGAAGATCCTCTTACTAATAAAACGTGTGCATTTGTATACACTTTACCCTTATTACGTTGTACGTTTCTTTATAAACTTTAACGATACTGCAGTTATATACATTGTTATCTATTTCATTTTTAAAATATTAGGAGAGAAAAAAAACATTATGTTATCACTCTCACTATAGTATAAAACAAAGTCGCTTCTCGCTGTCTGTCCCTATGTATGCTTATTTCTTTAAAACGGCGCTCCGCATTTTAATGCAGTTTTTTTAATAGATAGAGTGATTCAAGAGGAAGGTTTGTATTTATAAGAAATGCATTATATAGTGGTGGAACACTGTTAATTTTAGATTTTTGACTATTAGGCGTAACGAAGTTCGCCGGGTCATATAGTTATAATAAATGATATCGATAATATCGATCATGGATCCTTTAGCCTTTACCCTATAGATTTTAAGACAAAACTTTTCGCACGACTATCCTTAAAACTTTACCATTTTTGGACTAAACATAAAAGTTTAAATTGTCGACCATGTTCCCCGTGTACATAGTAATAATTATTGTTAACTGAACAGTTTTTTGCGAATGTTTCGCGAAGTCGCGTGTAGGAGGTATCGCGAGACGCGGTTGCCTAATACACATCTGTCATTGAACTTGTAAATCGGTCAAGTACGAATCGTTCACGATCCGAACAACTACTGCGCAAATTACTCTTATTTGTATCCGTGGAACTAATGGTTAATCTTAGTATTATATTCATCAGAATAATGATCATGTTTAGCTCTTCGCTTGGTGTTCATTATAGTAATAAATAGACTCCTAATTACTAACTTGCCACACGATAGTTCTATGAGTATTAGTTGTATTTTATAATGCGTGCACTCAGCCTAAATTAATAGCATTCTGCAGAAGTATTGAATCTCTATACCTATACCTAAACATTAACGAAGCTACGAAGGCTACTAGGAGTCTATGATATTAGGTTGATTTTATTTACAATTCACAGTAATCTACGCGATCAAAGCGTATTTGATTTTTTTTTTTTGTAAACACTTATGAGCATAAAAGTGTGAATTAAATGTTACTTCATTCCAAATTAGAATTATTACAGTATATACTTGAACAAATAAGCATAGACTATTTATATGCGAAAATAGATAAATGGTATGTGGTATGTTATTAAGTGATTCTTCTGTTATCTGAATACTGTACATTTTCCTAATAAAATAAAAGAAAAATAAAATATATTAATTTATGACAAACCATGCATACACTATAATTGTATATTTTTACGATTTCAGGCAAGCTTTTAAAATCACAAAGATGATTCAAACTATCAATTCCATGAAAAATCATAAAATATACTTAAAACGTACGGCATGTACCATCCAAATATTATTATGTAAATTGGCAGTCTGTACGCAAATTTCTTTTCCATCGTATTGTATGGTAATTAGACAAAGCTCCAACCACATTCAAGTGTCAATGCTTACTGACAATCAACATTAACGTGCCATAGACAAACGTTCGCCATTTTTGGCATCGTACCATAAATATTACATATCATAATGATGTAGGTACAAAAAAAACTGATATATACAGTATTTTTATATTGAGTTCAGAATTTAATCTATTGGTGTATAGCAATTTATAATATGAAGAAGTTACGATGTGATACAGGAGATCGAGAAAGGGGGTTTAAACAACGCATTATGTAACGATTTTGAAGTATAAAACCCTATATAAGTAAAATATGGCCACGAAGACTCGTTGCCAAAGTTGATTGAGCGAGAAAGAGGTGCAGCAAAACGTTACCTTGAGTTACATGGGAGGGAGGAGGGATCTAAAATATTCAAAAATAGCGTTAGGTAATACTTGTATGCTCCCAAAACCAGACTACGACAGGTAGAGTTCCAATCCAATCTGTCGGTATTGTCACCAATGTAAAAACTATTTATTTTTATTAATTAATAATTAACATTCTACATGAGATTTTCAACCTTTTTATTCATGTCAGATATTACAATGCACCTACGTGCATAGGTGAATACATTAACATTAACAAAGCACTATAAATAGAAACATTTCGTTTATTATTATTGTTATTGTGAAGTGTCATCAAATCTTCAATATCTTATTAAAATCCTTCAGAGAACCCAAGTGATCGTAAAAATAATCACTTATGATTTTATTACAAACTATACCTACAATTGTAGCCAATTACAAAGACTATGGTCACGGTGAATTTATTTCGTAGCTTTAACTATGCGTGACGGAATACAAAATTTGCTTCTATCTTAATATCGAACTAGATCGCATGTTTTACATGTATAACGAGACTTTAGTACACTCATTGGTCGTTGTCTAACCATACCGAATCATTAATTTTCATTTTATTATTCAGGCTTTTCTTTATACTAGTAAGTAGATGGATTGGCGACAGATTAATTTGATACTAGTTGACCCAGCGAACTTCGTTCCACCTAAAAATTAAAAAATCTAAAATTATCAATGTTTCTCCGCTATATTATTCATGTATTATACATAAAAACCTTCCTCCTGAATCACTCTATCTATTAAATAAAATTGCATTAAAATCCGTAGCGTAATTTTAAAGATCCAATCATACATAGGGACTGTCTGTCCCGTGCGGAAAGCGACTTTGCTACTATGTAGTGATGGGCCCCTTGATATTTGAGGCACACTTTTGAGGCGACCATCTTAGTCCTCGAGAGTAGCACCACATCTGTGATTGATTTCAAATTGAATTCTTGTTCTGTATGAAGTTATATACATATGTCAATGGGACAGTGACCACTTAACACCAGGTGGACTGCATGTTCGATTGCTACTTCTATAATAAAAAAATATATGCAAGATCACAATATGAACCTACATTCATCGATATCCAGAATACTTTAAAAAAGTGTCAGACTATTCCACTAGAACCATAAGATATCCAAACAAGTTGCTAATTCCTAATTGTGCACTGCAAATCTATAAAAAAAACGCTTATTTTATGGCGATAAAAATGTATAATAAATTACCAGATTCAATAAAACACTTGACATATAACGAGTTTAAAAAAAAGTTGACATCGTGGATTTTAGATAAATGTTTTTATTGTATTAATGATTATTTAGAATTAAGATATATTGACATAAAAATTTGAATTGACTATTACATATAGATTGCATTTATTAAATTGATTTAGTATTCATATTATTGATTATAGTAACGTTATGAATTGTATTATGTTCAATTGCGAAAAAAATGCCTATTTAAATTAGAATTTATGACATTTGCATGCCTTTAAGGTAGAATAAGAGGATGTGTAATTAATATATAAGACCGCTATGTACCTTATTTATATGCAAATAAAGACTATCGATTGATTGATCGGAACGTTTTGTGTCGTTGTATCTCCACAAAGAAAAACACGAAAAATATGAAGTAAAATATATTGTGAGTTAATTAGTTAATAAAAATTTGTTAGTATAAGACACCAGCAAAAAATAATGCATTCCTGTAGTCTGACAACTGTCAGTTGGACATGAGATGAGATGGTGATAATAATGCTTGTTTGTGTCGTTGAAATTGAATACAAGTCACATAAAATATTGTATAAAAAGATAACTACATTCGAAAATATTTATAATTAACCTTTTCATACATACTGGCGGGTCCAGGCGGATTTTTCTTTTAGAGGCTGACTAGCTGAAGCTAGTCTCATAAAGAATTTGATGATGTTAGAAAAAAGTTCGAAAAGCAAGAGGACTCGGATTATAGGGAGCGGGGTCTAGATCCTCTTATTTCAGAAGTGTGAGAAGAACTTCAACACAGTCTTTTGATTTCTGGGAGAAGAGCTTGACTTCTTTGTCCATCTGACCCTTCCTAGATCCGTTAATGCTTAAAAATATTCGTCAATTGTCAAATTGGTCACAGGACTGCGAAACAAAACCAAAATAGCATTCATAATCTAAGCTAAATTTAAATACAGTGCGATAACAAATATCATCTGTCACCAACTTACTGACGTTTTAACGTATCACGTAATTGAAACTGCCACTCAGCGCCTCAGTGGCATTACCCTCTGCTAAGTTATTAACATTTACCGCCCGTGTGACATTTAAAGTTACGACTCAGATTACTCCACATGTTACATGTCGGACACGGGAAAGCTTCATGTCGAAAAACGCTACATCTAACGCAATTGATATACACTTGCCTTTAATTTACTTTTAAATAACATAAAGTTATTATTAAATAACATAAATAATCTATTGTTAGTTTCTATAAGAATATAAATTGGTATTATGAATGCTTTACCCTGAAATACCTAGGTACTCGAAAATTATTAACTGTCATATGTGTTTTTGTTCCAGACGTTGCTATTTTTCTGAAAGAATGGTTAATTAATACCAAAATGTGCCACAGAGACGCCATGACAGCTATGAAATAGGTAAAACCTTTAAGTACTAGCTTATACTTGCGACTTCATCTGCTTGTAATTAGGCTTAACATGTGTAAATCTGGGTCATTAACTATCTGTGTGCCAAATTTCAGCGAAATACTATCTGTAATTTTTGCGTGACATTCGTAATATTGATAAGATATTCGCAACATGAAAAGTATTTTTGTTTTTATTATAGCAACGTAATGTTGTTGCTTTTATTTCGACTGAAAATACTGAAATAAACACCTGTTGATTTTAATTGTACTCAAGCACATTGGCCGTTACACAAAATAGCCGCTGACAAAGGAGTTGTAGATTTTTGATACAAGAATTTATAAAAATAATAATGTAACTCGTATCGTCGCGGTGCAGGCATGTTGGTGTCGGCCCCTTCGTCGACAATGAATGATGGCTCCCATTCTTCGCTTGAATATTTTCGGAACGTATGTCATTGACTTTAAGAACACCATATTTCTTACAAAACAAAGTTTTACATTTGAATACATAATTTGAAACCATTTTCTTTTATTTTACGTCGTAATTTTAATCTCTTGACAGTTGATGAATGTTACCATGGAACTGTTTCAAATAGAACTGTTTATCACAATTGAGTATTTAGGCTTATGTAATCAGTATAGTACAATAAATTGGCGACAATCCAAATTATCTTTAAAAAATCTTTATAGGCTATTAGCCTAACGCGACAACAATGGAACATCCGTACAATAGGTAAGTAGGTTAAATTAATAAAGATTAAATTCTTGGAAATATGTTTATATTCATGATAAACATAAAATATAGTATTCGTACCTACTCATATTTTCTGTGGTTGTACAACACTAACGTAATGGAAAATTCCAGTGGATTAAACAGTGCTAACCACAAGTAGGGATGACCGCAAATGCTTTATCCAAAAGTCCTTTGTTTGCTTAAATCGTATAAAATATTATATTTTCTAATCGTTGAATTTACGTGTTTGTTTATAGATTTAAACTGTGAATAATATTGTTATGCATCGACGTCTACTTTTCAATGTAGGTCTCTTTACACTACTTGGTGAGATTTCGATGCTTCATTGCGAATTGGCAAACATAATCCGTTGTTGGCAACGGATTTTGAATAAATTTGTCTCAGGCCCCATAAAGTCGATATCTAAAGCTCAAATACTGACATTTATTAATAGTCAAAACCCAATTCAAATTAAAGAAATGGCTATGAACCAAAACTCCCCAGAAAGTAAATCCACTGTTAAAACAAATTAATTTGTATTTTTAAAACCAGCATTCTCATAATCGTAAGGATCTATAAAATATAGCTCCGCTCAGTATCCTTGAGCTAATTGTCAACGAAACTAAATGTTTCCGTAGAACTTCAGCTCCATGGGTCTTTAAGCACATACGTAAAATAAAAAGTGAAATTAATTTAAATAAAGGATAAAGTTAAATCTAAATAAAACATTTTAAAGAAAATAGATAAACTAGAAATTAAATCTTGCTATGCGACAATGCATATCACAATGTTCACAAATACAAAAGGCGGTCTGAACACCACATTGGAGGCACACAGGGAATTAGGCTATCTCCGTGGCTTTGTCTGCTTTGATCATTCTACCTACCACAGTAATAAGTATCATGCGCGTTGTTATCTAGCTAGATGTGTGTAAACTATGCGTAAGCCAAATTTTACCGAAATCTGACCGGTAGATAGATCACACCTATTTATAGCGTGAAGCATTTCTAGCGTTTCGATGGAAGGGTGTGGTTGCCGGCACACTTTTATACGAGGCGACCATCATAGTCCTCGGGAGTAGCAACGCATATGTTATTGACTTCAGATAGAACCCATGTTCTGTAGTCTGAAGTTGATTACAGATGTCCATGAGCGGCAGCGACCACTTACCATCAAGTGGACTGAATGCTCATTTGCTACTTCATCAAATAAAATAAAAAAAGATTTTGCGTGAAAGAGTAACAAACATAAACATCAAACAAACAACAACAAACAACATCAAACAAACAAGAAACTGTCGCATTAATAATATTATTAAGAAATAAGATAAACGAAATCAATTTCTTCGTCGTTCCTTATGGCTTTTTCAATGTGAAGTATTTTCATATAGCATTGTAAAGAAAATTATCCGGAACACTAGAAAACAAATTCTATTACTACTTTGATTGCTAGTGTTCTGGATAATTTTCTTTACTAACAGTTTCATCGAATAATAGATGTGAAATGGACATTGCCGAAGGCTATTTGATTTTAATAAACGTGACAGGTACGTACGATGTGTACTAAGTGCTTGGTCGCAGATAATAAATGGTTATATCGCCGCCGCTGATAACAGTACTTTCTGCGTGGGCTACGGTCTCATTTAAAACGTATTACTTGTATGTAAATTCAGTTTCGGAATGTATTTATTGTTCTTGATACTTTGTTGACTTTGATTATCGTCAATATGCCGGTTTCTCTACAATTTTGACATTAAAAAACCGTGCTTTTAAACATTTTGCCGCTTCCGAAACTGTGCCGACCCAGACGTTTTTGCTCTACAGATAAGTCTTTGTATGAAAATCTTCGTGTAGGAAATACAAGCTATTTAATCGAAAAGTCTATATTATAAATAGCCAAACTCTTCATTTCTGAATGAAGTTCAAAAAATGTATTTCTTGTGAAGTTAACCTTCATTTATGTTTCATTGATTATTTATTTATATTTATTTATGCTAATGTACCTGGTCGACATCCTGCCTTAAATTGTGTAATTAACTAGAGAATTTATATTTCCGACCGACAGTGCATCAAGGATATATAAATTAAAAGAGTCATTTAATAAATTAATTAGAACGAATTTTAATATGTTCTATTTGTTTTATCCATACTATTTAGTCGTAGCAAAATTTCTCAGAGATTTTTATAGCCCATGCCGATTGGGAAATGCTGATTTTTCCATTCAAGCAAGCGTGCTTAGGTCTTATAGAAAGAATGAATGTATAGGAATTAGCTTGAAAATAACGCCTTCCTAAAAATAAATTTGATCGTTTTTATTCGACTTAAGTACCACAATGAACCTATAGAGACCAGGCATGATGTAAAGATAGTAAAGAAGAAAGAGTGTAGAGTAAAACACAATTTACTTTGTATCGCAAGAGGAATCGTTACAAAACGTGGAACAAAGCATCGTAAAAACAACACAAACATCCTAATTTGTCACGGAACCCAACAGCTTTATTAAAAGGAATTAACTGCTAATTAGCAATTACAATTTCGTCCTTACATTGCCCATTATAAACCTTTATAAGAAAACAGCTACAAAATTTCCTTTGTGACGATCACAAACTGTAACGACTAACGAACTAATCAAGCCAAGCAGGTTAGTTTGCGTGTGTGCGTGCGTGGATATGTGTGAAACACGTGTTGCGACGCGCAGTGTGCGCGCGCGCACGTATAGGTCTTTGTCTCTGGACAAAGGTTCATGCGCATATTATTTATGCGAACCATTCTTTTTCAGTATCAAATTGTATAATGTTTTTCTCTATTGCTAATATAAAGCGTTATATTGTACCTACGATTTGTACGTGCAATATCGCCGTATGAATTGTGCTGCGCAAATGTGTTATCATTTAAAAAAGAAACAATTAATACATGAATTTAAGTTAATTTAGAAATAGATTCGCATAAATATACATACACTAATTTACATGAAGTAAATATTTTTTTTAAATTACAGAAATTAATTAAATAATTTCTGAATAGATGTAATTAATACATGTTAAGACATATATCCACATCTTAGACCAAAAAAATAGCATTAAGAACAAAATATTTCCAAAAATATAAGAGTGTTACCTACACTTTTATATTTTGCAAAATATTGAACGTTTTTCATAAACAATGAAAAATGTAAAGACAAAGTTTTAAAGTAAAAATTGGTATAATAATGTCATACCATTATAACTATAAAACAAAGCAGTATAGTTAGTTGCCTATTGCCAAATGTAGACTATTCGATATTCCTTTCGATTGAAACATGAGCTCATAGACGTTGTAAATTGAGCCGAGGCTTATAATTACAGAAATGTCAATGAAGGCATTCATTTGTCATCTGTGACAATCTAATTTGGTGGGAACGCCCTTTGTAATACGAAGAGGTTAATGTTCTTGATTTTATCCTATACTTATTTAAATTGATTAAGTAATTTCATTTAAATCTATAATTATAGTTAATTTATTTATATTGTCTAGCATAAAGATAATTTCGTGAAATGAATAAGCTTACCTACTTTAATTTAAAAAAAACTTTGCCCGATCAAACATTTATAGAAGGCCCGGTCATCATTGTGGAAAAAACATTAGTACCGTATTATCCTGACTTAAGGCCTTTTACTCGACTGCGTCAGAAGCAGGATAAAAAAAAGCTCGTTTGCTACTTCAATTTGAAAAAAAAATGTATCTTTCTAAGTTATTTTCCTGAGGTATACCCGAGGCATTATAACATGGGGCCCTTCAAAAAAGGTGCGAAAAAAACTCTCCTTCAAAGCCGGCGATGCATTGGTGACTCCTCTGGTGTTGCAAATATCCCTACGCGACGGTGACTACCTACTTTCCATCAGGTAGCCCGTCTGCCTTATCGTTAGGTTTAAGTATAAAAAAAATACTTAGTAAAATACATAAACGAGGCCGAACGATTTTTCCTTTCACCGTTTCAAGAAAATAATGTTAAGATTTTTCGCACTCAGACTTAAAGCAACGCAGACGAAGGCCGCTTTCTACGTTTCACAACGCGCGGAAGTCCTGCGTGACACACTTTCTTCCATTGTTTACACGGCGCTGCGACCGAATCCTTTTGCAACTGCACTTGCAGTCCCATGAATTATAAGTTGTAATTTATATCTAGTACAAGATCACAATGGATTGGGATGTAGGACATACATAAATCTTTCACCAATTTACTCTTTGTATAATAGCTACATAAAAAATGTTTCATTTACAAGTCAGTCACAAGTTGATACTCTCCAGGACTAAGGTGCTCGTCTCATTAAAAAGACTGCCGGCAACCACACTCTTCTACCGAACTACTTTACGCTAGAAATAAGTGTCACGGTGGATCTTCCCGCTCGAACTACATTTGTTCCACCACCTGGTAATAGAAGTAAACCGACAGCAAGCAGCCACTGTTACCCATAGACAACCGTCACCAACTCTAGTTAAGCTCAGCGTCTTAGCTGAGCTTAGCAGATTCGTTAATAATCCTAAGAAATAAGAAGAGCCGCGTCCAATATCTTCTTATCCTTCAAACCAAACCAACACAGCGGCGCTTTATACGACAATATGACGACCCGCGTGGCGCAGCGGTTACCATACCGGTCTGACGCGCATGGGTCCCGGGTTCGATTCCCGGCCAGAGAGGTATCTGAATGATAAGTTTAGATTCCTGTTCTGAGTCTGGGTGTTTGTGTATTCGTCTTGTGTGTGTCCATGGTACCCACGACACAGGAGAAAATCCTAATGTGGGGCTATGAGAGTAGAACGCGTGTGTGTTATACGGCTGATATAGAGCAGAAATAGATGGTGGTGAATCCGAAGTCAAACCGAATCGCAAACAAATGCGACAAGTGGATTTTTACTATTAGTCGTTTTAACTCCATTATCGTACGACGAAAACGATGTATTTTGTACTTTACGATACAAATAATACAATAGACGCACCCTGTTAGCGAAGATAATTACAATCTTTCCACCCATTGTGCCTAACTTCTAAAAAGAAGTCGAAATAAATAACTAAAGCAACGTTTCCCGTCATTTATTCGTGGATATGGTAATTTACTATATTGACGTTAGTTTCCCAGAAAACTCTTGTTGATTGTTCGATGGTCACGGTAATGATACAGCATTTATTTAGTAAGTAGGTCTTTACATAATTAATATATTCAAGTATTTTTATTTCGACTTCGTTACGCTTTTTTCGCTTTCTATACAAACGACGAGATGAACTCATCGCTGTGTGGAAATAATTATAACTATAGATAAAATAGGGATATTAAGGATACGAAATTTCGGATCTGAATATGGAAAAGGATATATGAAAAATATTATACCAGCTTCAGATAAGGGCTTAGTTTAATTGGAATATTATGGGATTGTAAGGAAAGTACGAATAGTCTTACTTTAAATTAACTTAATTTGTAAACTTTCATGTAGTAGGTAGGTAGAATCCAACCTACTAGATAGAATCACAATCTCGGGAGAGCGAAATTTATTAATAACGTCATTTATTCATAACGACTCCGTCCCTGTTCAAACTTATCTGAAACATAGTGTCCGATCGTTTCTAGCAAATGCCTAATTTGAACAAATTGCAACGAATACACAACATCACCATAGTGGGAATGAAACACAGACATAATCGAACACTAAATTATAAAGTTTTGGAGCCAGTTATATTTGAAATTCACTTTTTTTTTGTATTTTTATAAGTTGTATAGTAATTCTCATCAGCTCTAAAAGTTATTAACATAGATCTTAAATACAAAAAATCCAAATCGTTAAAATATTCACGTTTAGTGAAGGCCTATGTTCAGCAGTGGACATTAAAAGGCTGATGGATGGATGGATGGACCTTCAGCTTCAGAAATCCATCTTCGCTCGGAGTCTATAATAAAATATTTACACCGGATTCGATTCTCGCTCTGGGTGGGTATAGTTTCAAAAATTTAACGTAATTCAAAATAGTAATAACTTTTGACTCAATTAATTAGTACCCAAATTAAAAACTAAAATACTTCAAGGAATAGACTTTAAATGTTTATCAATCCTATAAATTAAATTCGGTGGTTGTGATTTGATGCAAAGCCAATTAGACAGACAAAATACAGCCACGCGGTAATATGATTTGTATTAAATGCGTGCATATCCGAAAGTCTCGGTTACAGTTACAGACCTCCAAAGCTAATAAAACGTGTACCTAATTAATATAGTGTTCATTAAGGCCTCATTTCGGCGAAGTTATTGCTCTATTGCAATCCACTAATCTTTGTTACATAATCTATTTATACTTTGAGCCGTACGACATTAGCACAATGGTAGTGCAATGAATCTGGCTGATTTATTTTATCGAGTGTGCCGGCACGTGCGGCGATTGGAAAATCGCCAACCGATTTCCGAACGATAGGCATCGTTACGTTATTTTTTATAATTTATTAATATAAATCCTATCTCTAAGCTATGTACTGCAACTAAGGGGCACAGGAGCTGAAGCACACGACGCTGCCTCCACGTCAAACATCACTTTCAGACGCACACAACTTCAGGCACAATGTAATATACAAGATAGTATAACACTAGAAAGCGTCAGGCAACTCATACAGGAAGAAACGAAAGTATTGTTAGGAATAACAGAAAAAAACATAGCTAAAATCGTTGAAAATAAGACAAAGGAGATGTTCAAGGAAATAAGTGAAATTAAAGAATCCATATGCTTTGTAAACAAACAATATGAGGACCTAAAAAACGATTTACACGGGAAACTACAGGAGGTAACAGAGCTGAAAATAGAGAACGAAAAATTAAAATCAACTGTCAAGGATTTAAATAACCGACTCGGCGTTATGGAGCAGCACTCGAGAATGAGCAATTTGGAAATACAGTGCGTACCTGAATACAAAAATGAAAATTTACCTAATATAATCACACAAATCGGAAAAACAACTGGAAACTGCATAACCGACACAGACATTCATAAATGCACTAGAATTGCTAAGATTAACAATGACAACAAGCGCCCGCGATCAATAATTGTAAAGTTCTCGAGTCCGCGCATCCGAGATACTTTTTTAGCTAGTGTAATCAAATTTAATAAGAACCAGAAAGATCATAAACTAAACACGAGTCATATTGGGCTAGGAGGAGAAACAAAACCGATTTACGTTGTCGAGCATCTTACACCGGAACTGAAGAAAATACACGCACTCGCCAGATTGACGGCCAACAAACTAAAATACAAATATGTATGGATTAAAAATAGTCGTGTATTCTTAAGGAAGACCGATGACTCTGAACACATAATTGTTCGGAGTATTGAACAGCTGCAGAAATTAACTTCCTAGGTTTTATATTTTATTTCCTTGTGTTCTAGTCTTTATTGTATTAACTTTTTAATAATGTATAAAGAGTTCCAATTATACTATCAAAATATTAGGGGAATGCGTAGCAAAACACGGGAAATTAAACTCAATATCTTATCTAATGACTTTGACATCATAATTCTCACAGAGACTTGGCTCAGCGACGGGGTGTTCGATGGTGAGTTTATAGACAATCGTTACACAGTTTATCGGAGAGATAGAGAGCAAACAGATATAAATAAAATAAAAAACGGTGGAGGAGTCATGATAGCTGTAAAAAGTAGCATAAAATCTTGTCGTAAACTAGAGTGGGAGAGTAGCTGCGAGGACCTATGGGTAACGGTTGACGTATTTATTCAAGGTAAACCAAGCCATATTGCTATCTGCGTTGTATACTTACCACCCCCCCTTAAGAATGATACACTCAATGAGTTTTTAATAAATACATCTAAAATTATTAATAAAAATGAACATGTGTTGCTAACAGGGGATTTCAACTTGAGTCAAATAACTTGGTCTAAATTACCGGGTTTACATCACCAACATCCAACAAGTTCTTGCCGCTTAGACTCTATGTTTATAGATTTTATTGAAGAGCATGACTTAAAACAGTTCAATTCCATTGTTAACTCTAATGAAAGATTACTCGATTTGGTCCTATCCAACTTGTCGCGAATTGTAGTAAATGAAAACACTACCCCCATCAGTACAGTCGACAATCATCACCCGACGCTAAACATAAAACTTAATTTACACAAGGCGATCGATATCAATATCAAGGAACAACTTATTCCAAAATATAACTTTTTTAAAGCCGACTTTGATGCAATAAATAAAGAATTGGAAAAAATACCATGGCTAGATTTGTTTCTCTGTGTCAATAATGTAAATACTATGCTTTCCATTTTTTATAATAAACTTAAATCAATAATTGATTAACACGTACCAAAAGCTCGACCTAGATTACAAACATTTCCGGTTTGGTATAGCAATAAACTTATTTCAATCCTAAAACAGAAAAATAAGTACAGATTAAAAGTTAAAAAAATACAAAAATCCTCTTGACGTACTTAAATTTGAGTCATTAAGATCTTTGAGCAACAACTTAATACAAACATGTTACAGGAAATACCTAGAATCAATCGAAGATAACTTGGCAAGTAACCCTAAATACTTTTGGACCCACCTAAAAAATATCAGAAAATCACCTAACACATATCCGGCTAAAATGATACATAATGGTAGAGTTGCTACAGATGGTCCTAGTGTTTGTAATCTGTTCGCTGACTTCTTTTCTTCAGTTTACAATAGTAGTAACATAACTAGTAATATCAATCAATATTCAGTAGAAATCACCTCCCACAGCTCCATCTGCTCGATTAATGTCACACTCGACGAAATCGTCAGGAAATTAAAAAGACTTGATATAAATAAGGGCGCGGGCCCGGACAATTTGCCACCTTTACTGTTAAACAAATGTGCCAAAGCCCTATCACTGCCCATCTACCTTATATTTAATAAATCCCTCCAAACTGGCACCTTCCCGAACATGTGGAAACGCGCCAGAATAGTGCCTATTTTCAAAAAGGGCGGCCGTGAAAACGTTGCGAACTACCGACCAATCTCAATATTGTCTACCTTTTCCAAGGTTTTCGAATCTTTAATACACCCAATTATACTACGTCATGCATACCCAGCGCTTTCAGATTCCCAGCATGGTTTCATGGGTGCAAGATCTACTGTTACAAACCTATCTAACTTTCTAAGTTATGTTACCAACTCAGTGGATTCTCGTCATCAAGTCGACGTTATCTACACTGATTTTTCGAAAGCTTTTGACAAAGTGAATCATAATTTGTTAATTGCGAAACTGTCCTCCTATGGTGTGGGTGGAACACTCTTATCATGGCTTACATCGTATCTTCTCGATAGAGAATCATATGTTGCAGTTAAAGGACATTCATCTGAAATTTTCAAAGTAACGTCAGGCGTTCCGCAAGGATCTATACTGGGACCTCTTCTATTCATCATATTTATAAATGATATTACTAACTGTATCGGAAACTCCAAATATTTCATTTTTGCAGATGACATTAAACTTGCAAAAGAGATAAATAAAGATGACGATGTTTTATCTCTTCAGGACGACATTACAAGTACCGCAATACTTGTAATGTCGTCCTGTGGTGTAAGTTAAACGAAATGGATCTCAATCCTGCAAAATGTACATTTATTAGTTTTACACGCAAACATTCGGTAATTGAAGGTAATTACCGCATAAATAATATTTCACTACAGAAGTGTAATGTCGTTCGCGATCTGGGAATAACAATCGATGCAAAGCTTCGGTTTAATGTCCACATCGAAAATATATGTAGGGCCGCAAGAAAAGCACTTGGCTTCATATTTAGAAATGCGAGATCCATGAAAAGACTTAAAACCAAAATAATATTATATAATACCTTTGTCAGGAGCATATTGGAGTATGGTACAGTCATATGGAACCCTTCTTATCAAATACATAAGGACCGCATTGAGAGCATACAAAGACGATTTACAAAATTTTATTCTAAAGGAACTAACAAAAAATTACCATATAATAGCAGACTTAAATTTTTTTATCTAAATTCTCTATCAGCCAGACGCAAAATGCATGACCTGGTTTTTCTTTACAAACTCATAAACGGAACCATTGACAACTCGGAACTGCTGAGCCAAATATCCTTTAAAATTCCCTCTCGAGTACCACGACACAATATTCCATTACTAACTCATAACACTTATAGAACCAATCTGGGCTATAATTCTCTTATACCTAGACTGAGTAGGTTGTACAGGGATATATTATCCAGAGACGGATCGATAGATGCGTTTTCTGACAAACTTAGCATATTTAAGTCCAAAATTCTCAAAACTTTTAATACACTTGAAAATATTTAGTGTCAACTTATTTAATTTGTTTTTTAACAGTGAGGAAGATTTTATTTCACTTCCTTTGCGCTCCCAAATTTGGCATTCATTTTCATGTTTTAATATACTTTTGTACCAACTAACTTAATTTGGATTGTATTTGACAGTAAATTTTTAAAATTTTCTATGATTATGTTATCGTACTAATATAAAATTTTGCATGCTGTAGCCACCTATAAGTGGAATTACATGTATCTCAATACTTAAAATCTATTTTGTGTAATTTAATCTATAACATGTATTTCTGTTGGTGGTTCTTTTGAATAAATAAAAATAAAAAAAAATAAAAAAAAAATAAGTAATATCCCTTATATAAACATGACCGATTTACTATCTTATGTGAGATAGTTTTCTAATAAATTAGCAAATTAGAAAATGTAACTACATTTTATAATTTGCCGCGTAATATAACTCTAATACCAACAATTAACTAAAGCACATAATATTTAAGTAAAATAAAAGTCGATTAGTCTTTAGTATTAATTTTTATAAGAATTGAAGTCATAAAATCGTGGAATTCTACAAAACACATTAATCTCATAATCCGGGCACGACCTATTTACCTACCCCACAAAATATGTAGATAGTAATAGATTTTGGGAAATTATGACATAATATGTAAGCAAACAATGGAGGAGTTATTACACAACAATCCTTCTATTACGACGCTGAAAGAAAACAATATCAGCCTTCAAAGACAACGCTCGGATATTTTAATTTATATCACAAAGAAGCGTATAGAAACCAATCTTTTAACAATCTCTTCTCCGCCTCTATCCATTAGTCTCCGTTCACACATTGTCACAGTAGTTTTAAGTTTTTTTTTACAAGCGTGAGTCACACGGGCAACTGTGCGACGCGCAAGCGACCGCACACCGTGCGGGTTTCCTTGGAACCATTCCAACTTGAAGTTGAAAGCCTGTACACAAACAGCACAAAAAGTCTTATCTAAACCGATAAAGTTTACAAAACATCCTTCTTCACTCTCCGTTGGCTTTTGTTCCGTCAAGATATTTTCTCGTGTTTCTGAAAATCGAGAGAAAGTGGATCCTGTTAAAGTCAGGTCGTAAAAGTTAGCCGGCGGATTACGTAAAATAGAAATGTATATTATGACGAATTATTTTTTCAGCATTCTAAGCGTCTTAGTCTTTTAAATGGATTCCGTGGATAATCACTTTTACAACTTTATCAGTTTCTTACAATACTGTTATTTTGAATTCTTTGCTGTTAATAATCTAATAACGTACGTTAAAACGTTCGAGAATATTCCAGTTCGTTCACATGTTTATGTTAAAAGCGCGAAGTATAAATATGAGTGTTTAAACAACAGCGAGACGAGGTTTATTCATACAGGTATAGTATTGTATAAATACAGATTTGTTAGTAAATATCGGCAATGTTTCGCGAAGAACAATGCGTAGGCTTCTGCTGTCGACGCAATGCAACACTGACCCATATTTCAACGGCACAGGACCAATGCTAATCACATAACGATGACAGATTTATTATAATGTTAATAGTTAGTCGTTGAAATCCTCATTATAACGCTGCTAAGGCCACAACGTGGATTTGGTACTACAATTTGCAGGAACTATTTTGTACATACTTTTAATATGTATTGGTAGATATTTATAAGTAGGAAAAAAAGCAGCTAACGATGCGCTTTGATAATAAATATATCGTTATCTTTATAAGTAGGTATAACGAGACTTTTGTAATTGGAAATTAAGTTTAAAGTTGTCGGCCAAATGTGATTTATATGTGAATTTTAATAATATTGCTCGAAGGACCAGTTTCTTTCAGGTAAATTTACTAATATTAGTACGAAATAAATAAGCAGACTGGAAACAACTCGTGTCAAATATAACGAGCAGTTATTATTATTTCTCTAAACATTCAAATAAATTCCTAAAGCGCTCAATTCACGTAGTCACCAAGTAGGTATTCGGATGTCCGGTGAATACAATTAGTTTTGGCAACGATTCCGTGACCTTCATAATATTGTCATCATAACATTCAAGAGTAACAAAAAAGCAGATCTGGTATCTTCCAAACAAGTATTTTTTCCACACATAAAAACGTATAAATAGCAGTGAATCTGCATAACAATTTAGTTATATACATATTACATATTTACACTTTGAAGGTCAAAATAACGACGGTAGCGGCAGGTAAGTATAGGTATTTCCTTTTTGTTCGACTGTGTGAAGCAAGGTTACGTTTTTTATTCCAATGTAGGTACTATAGTTATGTTCTTATACCTTGAAAACTTTTCACGTTTTTGAAATTTTTATGCTGTTACTCACTACTATTTTGATCCTAGCTCTTTCATACTTTGTGTTATGAATAATTTATGTACCTACATTTTTGTATGAAACTCCCCAGAAATACATTAAATTCATGCAGAGGTCTCCTGTTTACAGAGATCTGCTTGTAGTAGTTCGAGGGATAACCATTATTATTTTGCTTGTTATCTATTTCCTAATTTCCATATTTTGATTAAATTGTTAATAAACAAAATTCTCGTATTTTTTAACAACTCACCATTGAATAAAAATATTTTTATGCTCAATTATTCAATAGTACAAGTGATCTCTTTCAATGGAATTACTTGATTTCAAGATCATTGTTATTTAATGGAATGATAAAATATTTTTAACGTAGACCTATTATTTTAAACTTATTATTATTCCAACATACAAATCATCATGAAACCTGTTAATTTATGTCAATAGGCAGTGCGCACTATCAATTTAATATTCAATTTTCCTCAGTGGAAACCACAACCTATTTCAATTACTGCACGCAAGGATTATTTGTTGGATTTGTCACTCATTGGAACATCTGCCAATTGGCACAGGAAATTCTAGATTTCACAGGAAACCAGCGTTGGTCGCCAACATCCATGGTGTGAATTGAAGGTCGATATCTGTTTTAGCCATCCGTCACCCTACTTCTGATTCACTTGGTTTCGCTTAGCACCTGATGTATCATTACATAATTGATTTTTATCATTGAATGAATGTTGTCATATTTGTTGTTGTACGTTAACCCATGTTTATTATGTAATTTTGTACGATATATACAATTATTATGCTGTGTTAGCAAGAAATCTATAGTATTAATAGTAATGTTTTAACATGACATAATCTAAAGTTGTCTTGACTTGATAGTAACAATTACATCATTTTACGCATACATCTTCCAAATCAATCTCATTTATAAAAATACACGCTGGTTTATTTATTTCCTATGCTATCGTATGTTTCATTGATACATTTAGTGTTCTAAACTTTTCCAAGTGTGATTTTAGTGTTTTTCTTTTGTGTAAAATCGTGTCAAACTGAAATTATCTAAGCTATTAGTTACATGATTTCTTTTTTTTATCAACACCCTACATTGACATCATTGTGGGTCGTTTGTAATAAATAACACAGATTATCAGTTAATATTCATTTGTAAAAATACGATATTTTTCATTACAAATCAATATTATTGTAAAGTGTGTGTAGATATGAATGATGCATGAACTAACTTTGAAATTGTTATCTTGAATATTTTTCTTGTTGTTCTTGTAGATAGCAAGTATGGGCTTGCAGATTTATCACTTGTGTGATAAATATATTATTGATTTTTTTAAATAAGGGAGGTGTAAATGAAAGTAAATATTAAATGGTATAATAATCTTCATAATTTATTTTCTCTTCATTCTGTTTTATCATACAATATGTATTCAGTATAAAACAATATTCTTTGTTAAATTCATAGAAATATATTATTTTAGTATAACTGTTTTTATTTATTTTTTATAAACTTACAAATTATTGTTAACATTCAGAAGAATCATTTTTGTATAAAAATAATACAAATAGGTTCGGTTGTCGCTTTTTCCTAGCAGTTTCTTTATATTCACTGAGGACATCGTATCGATGCGACAAACTCCCCCATAATATAGTCTATAACAATTCAACTTGTTAATTGGTATAATATAACTTACAATAACCTATAGAAGACAATGGTACAGAACAATTTCACTGTCGCTCATTTAATGGTAACAAAAACAATAAAAACATACGTATAGGCTCCAGTTTACAAAGCGTAGGCACTCGAGATTGCTACTTGATCCTAATAGGTAATCATTCTCACTAATAAATACATCGAACACTCTCTCCTAATAAACACTCATTCGTTCACGAAATGCGCTGAACGCGCTCACATACGTCCTCCAATATTTTTAATCGGACGGCCTCATGTTACAAGACCTCTAAAGAGCACCGGGTCAGTTCTGAGAAAACATTTCTATATTATCAGCAACATACATCGCGCATCACTCATATATTTAAGATTCAACGACACACACATTCGATCAGTCTTTCACGCAAGCAATTTTAACCATCGCATCGAGCAAATCGAACAAATCCGACAGGCATTGAGGCGCCATTGTCGTGTTGAAAAAAGTTAACCTTGTGCAACAAAACGTGATTCGGAACGTCCGACTGCCGAACACATGGCCGCCATTCCGCGAGGGCGGCGCAGGCGGAATTTTAATTAGCAGAACATCCGCTCGTCACTCTATGTGATGCGTCGTTGCCAGCTTTACCTTCTATCTATCCCTTTCGAACCCGCACATACGGCATTTAACAAAATGCTTTGCCGTCTCGCTCTGTTTACGAAATTGTGCATATATCATACGAATTTGCCTGTTGGAAAATATAACAATAATTATTTAACCATTCCGCCGGGTCAACTTCGTACGAGTGAACAATGGAAATCCCACTTCAGTTAGTCGACTACGGCAACATCGCTGAAACGGGAAATTCGCCGTAAAGCTGGCAACGTCGCGCTAACAGCGCTCAGTCTGCAATCGAATGACGTTGCACGATTATCCTTTCTAGTTTCTACACTATTCTATGAGACAACGCAATACTGATACAAGGAAAACGATAACTGCGACTTACAACAGAAGCTATAACTTGTGACTCGCTAAGTACATCCCTCGCCTCACCACAAGCGACGGGCTCATCCGAGCGGAGGTTCTGCCGTCACACGCGACCTCTCAAACTTAACACCACAGCATCCTTATCGTAGCTTCAACTTACACTAGAGTTAACTATATATTACACAGTAAAATTAAGATCACAAATCGCTTTGTATGCTGCGTCCGAGCGGGCGCGACTAGCATGGAATGTGGGGGAGCGGCGGCGGCGGCGCGATCAGAATTGCGAGTCGATGTGGCAGCCACCTTTCGCGTGCTCCATCACCTGCTGCTTGAGCTTCGCAACGTTGTCCTTAAGTCTCACAACCATCTGCGCCAGCTCCGCATTCTCGCCCTTCAGCAGCTTCACCTTATCCTCCAACTTGGAGATGCGTTCCAGCTTTCGCCGTCTGCACTTGGATGCGGCCACTCGGTTTCTCTGTCTCTTGCGTTCCAACTTTATTCTCTCCTGCGTGTCCATATCGATGGGGGATAGAGGCGGCGAGCTGGCAGCGCTCGGGACCGTCTGAGGCTCGTCTTTGACGACAGGAGTAGGGTAGCGGTCGACGGGCCGGTCGAGGTCGGCGTACACTCGCCGGCCGAGCGGCGCGGGCTCGCCGTGATGCAACTTGTCCAGCGCCTCGACGAATGGCCGCGCGTACATTTCCTGCTCTTCGGTCGGCGCCGCCGCGGGGAACAACACGGGCGCGCCCGGCGTCGGGGTCGCCGTCGTGATCATACCATTTTGCATTATTAGTTTCTCGAGTTCTGGAGACCCCAACTTGAGTAGCTGGAGGTCCGGGGACGAGAGAATCGGAGCGGAGGTCCTCGCCCGCTTTACGCCCCGCCCGAAATCCAAGTCCAAAGTTAGTGTCCGCTTCAGTGTTTCCACCGGGCCGCTGAGGGGGTACTGCTCGTCATAGAAGGTGGTCTCCATCCCGTGGCCGGAGTGCCGAACCATGTGTTAGCACCGAACGTCTCGATATCACTGAACTTCACTGCACGAACGAAAACTTTCTCATGCGACGAGGCACGTCCACTGCCCTCGACGTTCCACTTGTTTCTAAACATTGTTAAGAAACAACCACTGCTTTTATTTCATGACTCAGATAAGCTATTTTTGGATGTCGCGTGAGAAACGTGGCCGCTCATTGGTTGAATATGACGTGATATGACGCGAAAAACACTGACGATTGGTCGACGCGATCGTAGCGAAGCGCGAGGCCACAGCGGGCTGTTTACGACTTCGTGCGATTACCGAGAATCGGTGGCACTATTTCCATTGTATTAACGAGATAACATTTTATTCTTACTTAAACATGTCGTTGTTATTTTATTCAATTAATTAAGGGTTATCCTTAAAGATATAAAAGTACAAGTAATGTTTTTTATTGTATATTGACGTGCCACATACTGGTAGAAAGTTAGTGATAAGTAGTTTGTTACAAGCATTATTTTCTAAACAAACATCGTTTGCCTAAATATACCTTTTTGTAGGTATATTAATTTTCATATGTTAATAAAAAAGATTTGTCAAACACTTGACCGGATATTTAGGATAAACTATTATAAATTACGTTTAGTGACGGTTTAATAATAATTAAGCACAACAATTACATTGCACTGCAGTCACGATGGAGCAAGAAAATATTTTTCCAATCAAATGCAATGTTTAATAGGACAATGGAAACGAGCTGATTTGGGGGCAAGGCGGAGGCGGGGTAGCTGCGCCGAGCACCGGTGCAAGAAAATATATGTAGGGGGAGAGCGGTGCGGGGGATATGAAAACGCATGAGAGAAAACGGGACAAAAACATACATCCCTTTCAACTGCCCAACAGATAAAGTCCAGTAATATCAGAAGGAAAATAAAAATGCACCAAACTTTTTTATAGGACTCGTAATCGTTTTATTATGGTTACAAACAAAAACACACTTTTCGAATGGATGTATAACTTTCCTTAAATAAAATTCTATTTGAGTTCCTATGTTCATATTTTAAATATAGGACGCTTTAGTTTTTAACAGTGGCCTTTTTATATTCAAAAATATTTATCAACAGTAGATAATATCGCCATAACAACTTCAAAAGTTGTTTTGGCGATATTATTATCTAATGTTAGGTACAAATACAATATTGTTATCAGTCATGCAAACTCAAGTTTTTCCCAACTTTAGTTGTAAAGCAATGACTACAGGCGCTATCTATGTTTTACATTACAAACTATGAAGGCATCGGAAACTGTTATTACACATAGATGGCGCTTAATACACTAACTTAGATATATAAAAATATTGACAACAGAGGACTATACAATTTGGTTAACTTTTTGTTAAACTATTCATGTGAATCTTAATGAATGTAAATTGTAATGATAGTTAATCATAATGTAAATTGCACTTATGTTTTGTAATATTTTTCTCAATACAATCTAAAGGCTGTTTAAGTTTAAATCCTTGTTATTTGATCTATCTGCTAATATGAAATGGTAACAATATTCCTCATTGTTTTCCTTTGAAGAAACTATACTCACTGCTTTGTTCTGTTTAAAATATATGGTAAAGAAGCCCATAGCCCATCCCAGGTGGTAAATCCAATTTTGTTCGAATGGGAAAGAACCTTCGTCCTACTTGTTGCGTTATTGCTACCGTGAAGTAGACGCATAGCGTTTGGTGGCGGTCCGCCCCGGTTGGCACTTTTTGGGGGGCGGCAAAATATACGGCATTAGTTAACCTTTCTTTGTCATCAATTTGCAGAGAGCTGAAAAGAGTAAGTAGGGTTCGGAACCTTTTTTTCTTTTCATCGACAAAACAATCTAGGTAGATGGGCAGTAAATTCTGCTTCCGGGCGGCATGAAGCCACGCTTCGCCATGGGCGTGAAGTAGTGATTACGTGTTGTTGGAAGGCTAGCTGCAGGCTTACCTACTTTTACTTATTTGAAGGGACCATCCTAGTCCTCAGAAGTATGAAACAGTGTTACGAAGCTTTGACTCCGGTTGCGATAAGTCTGAAATTCAGATTGATATTGCACCTTCGGTTCCGAAACATTTAAATCGGCGGTTTTAATTGGACGTCAAATCAATTTCCCGCCAATATCTGACATGCGTCAAGCTTGGTAGGAAGCTACGAAGCGAATGACTTTTTAGTGGCGCTGGCCTAATCTACGAATCGTTATGAAATAGGTAGGACGAAGATAAAGCTTTAAAGCTTTTATTTATCAAATGTAGTTTCCCACTTCTGTAGTTAATTTATTTAATTTAATTCATCAATGAATCAGACAGTCAATGCTACTTACATACATATAAATGAAATAAAATTTCTTTATTTTGCATAGGTCTACGGGGGCGCTTACAAATTGTCAGTTACACTTTTTTTTTACTCTACCACCGGATCGGAACACGACCTCAACTGAGAAGATCCGGCAAAAAACTAAGTGGGTTCGTCTTTTTTCTTTGCATATCTTTTTTTTATTTGCCATCAATAGAGATTTTCTAACTCCCTGTCCTCCCTTAAATAATTATTGAATGGCTTCTACAGATTTTCAAAATAAAACAATTTCCTAACTCCCTGTCTTCTTTCACTTAAACTTAAACTTGACGACCCGCGTGGCGCAGCTGTTACCATACCGGTCCGCAATGGGTCCCGGGTTCGATTTCCGGCCAGACAGGTATCTGAATGATGAGTTTAGATTCCTGTTCTGTGTCTAGGTGTTTGTGTATTCGTCTTGTGTGTGTCCATGGTACCCACGACACAGGAGAAAATCCTATTGTGGGGCTATGAGCGTAGAGAAAGCGTATTTTATTAAACTTAATTAACGAAAGACCTCGATATTTCCAAAATAAAACACAATCACACTTAAAACTCGTTTATTAGCGGCGATCACTTGACGGTGACGGAGACGAGGCGGATGTCGTCGTAGGGCTTGTCCGTCTTGGGGTTGGTCTTGGCGGCGCCGATGGTCTGCACCACCTCCATGCCGCGCACCACGCGCGCGAACACCGTGTGCTTGTTGTCCAGCCACGGCTGTCACACATATTCAACTGTTATTTTCTACTATTGAAATGAAATGTCTTTATTTTGTATAGGCCTACGAGGGCGCTTACAAATTGTCAGTTACTTTTTTGAAGTGAAACTTCTTTATCGGGGTTGGAAAAAAATTTAGTGTAACATTTTTTCGTTACGCGCCATCTTTTTTTTTCCGTTACGCGCCATCTTTTTCTTATCCCTACCACGCGTGATATTAGATAGATTATTATAGATTAGATTATTAGATAAAGTTTAATAAAAGCCTTTTATTAAACTTTATCTAATTTAACTTTATTTAACCAATTTCTGTAAAGTTGCATATAGTAAATTATTTTTTGAAAAATAACGTCATAAAGAAGTTTCACTTCTTACGAGTGTACGCTAGTACACGCACACATTTTTTTACCACCGGATCGGAACACGACCTCAACTGAGAAGATCCGGCAAGAAACTCAGTAGGTTTGCCTTTTTTCTTTGTATATCTTTTTTTTTCCAGTCCAGCCATGGCTGACAACACAAATTTATATTCAACTGTTCTTTTTTAAGGTTGATGTAGGAAACGAACATACAGTCCACCTGATGTTAAATAGTCAATAATAATAATAATAGATACATTGTTTTTTCCGAGGACTAAGATGGTCGCCTCATATAATAGCTTCTTACCTTGTGTTAACCTATATCCAGTCTCAGGTCTGCTGGAAGAGATTTCATTAGAAATAAGCAGTACCTTTGCACTTAATGTTAATTTTAAGTTCTCTTTATATTTGATTTCAGTGTTTTTTTTTTCTTTTCTATTTCTATGTGTGCATAAATAAATAAATAAATAGTGAGTGTCCAATTTTTAATGATGAGATGGTTATAATTAACAATAATTTTAATAGTTTTACTGGAGAGGTTAGGAGGCCATACTTGTTACTAGCGTGAAGCAATAACAGTAATACACAGTAATAACACAATATGTTTCAGTCTCCGTGAAAATGAAAGGAGAGGCGATCATTTTAGTCCTCGAGAGTAGCATTTGTGATTAACTTCAGACAAATTGTAATTTAATTCTGATAAATACTACTACTGCGAAAGTAATCGAATAATGATGGACAAAAAAACTATTTACACCTATTTCGGAAGTAAAGGATATGGATTGCACGCTTGTTTGCCACTTGATTTATATTAAAAAGACATAATAACTAATATAATTAATTATAGGTATTTAAAGGTGGTAAAAACAGTGTAGTTCGAGCGGGGAAGTAACACCGCCACACCTATTTCTAGCGTGAAGCAGTTCTTGCGTTTCGATAGATGGCTGTGGTTGCCGGCACACTTTCACATGAGGCGACCATCATAGTCCTCGGGTCTGTGATTCAACGCATCTGTGATTGACTTCAGATGGAACCCATGTTCTGTATGTAGTTGATTACAGATGTCCATGGGTGGCAGTGACCATTTACTATCAGGTGGACTTCATGTTCGTTTGTTACTTCAATTTGAAATTAATAATCTAAAAATGAAGCCTAATATTATAATCATACTAATATTATAAAGGCGAAAGTTTCTGAGTGTGTATGTTTGTTACTTCTTCACGTGTAAACGGCTGGAGCGATTTTCAAAAAAAATGGTAGGGAGTTAGCTGATACTCTGGATTAACATATAGGCTACTTTTTGTAGAAAAATATCTTATTCCCACGGTACAATTGAGTTTTGTTACCGCGGGCGAAGCTGCGGGATTCAAGTAGTAAGACATATATCGTACAGTGGGCGCGAGCGTGATGAAGAACTGGCTGCCGTTGGTGCCGGGGCCCGCGTTGGCCATGCTGACGGTGTAGGGCCGGTCGTGCTTCAGCTGCGGCCGGAACTCGTCCGCGAACTCGCCGCCCCAGATGCTCTCGCCGCCCGTGCCCGTGCCTATGGAAATATACTTATTTTAGGTAATGTAAAGGGTTACCTATAAGATCTGGGACTATGGAATAAAATACGTGTTCCGTTAACTGTGTATATTTCAGACTGTGTACTTAAACGACGGACGCAGCCGTCTCTATATACATATTTTTTCGCTGAAATGCAACACTCACACTCTCACGATTCAGATGATCTCATTTTAATTGCTGACATGAATTAATATATTACATGTCCCTACACTTATCATTATGGGTGCGTTCCATTAGACCAGCTATACTCTAAGTGTGTTCCGCGGAACCCTAGGGTTCCGTGATACCTCTGCCGGGGTTCCGCAACAATTTAGAAAAAAAAAGTTTCATGCCTCCCACTAGTTTGATTTTTTCTTTTTTCAGGTTTACTATTATTGTCCTTGCCAAGTGGTGAAGCAAATAATAATTAGTAACTGTTACATTGTACTTTTATTATGCCGATTAATAAAAAATACACTTATAAAAACAATTGTTTTATTTTAGGGTTCCATCGAGTATTTTGCTTCCCAAAAGGGTTCCGTCACTCAAAAAGTTTGAGAACCACTGCATTAGACGTTCACAAAGCGCACGCTCACGACCACGCGTGGCGCGGTCATATACAACTGCAATATGGTAAAACCATATCGTCCGTGGAAAGGAAATAATGCTAAAGCGCCAAACTAGCAATGTAGGAAATGAGGTTTGAAGTTGTTTATTACATGCTGAGTAATTGAGTGGTATGATATATATCAGTATTCAGTATATATCAGGCTTCAATCGTTTTAATTGCACGCTCTACTTTCAATATTGCATAAAAAATGTGTACCTTAATAAAACTCCATTCTTATCTAAGGTTCCATCAACTCAATCAACCTAATAGAACGTTCTTCTTATTTTTTAATAATCGTATTTAACAATAAGGCAGACGGACCAATAAAAAGTGGTCACCGTCGCCGAAGGACACTTTTTTTATCTGGCTGAAGTAGCAAACGAGCATGCAGTCCACCTGATAGTAAGTGGCCACTGCCGCTCATGGACATCTGTAATCAACTTCATATAGAACATCAGTTCCATATAAAGGCAACCACAGATGCGTTCCTACTTCCGAGGACTGTGACGGTCGCCTCATGTGAAAGTGTGCCGGCAACCACACCCTTTCATCGAAACGCAAGAAATGCATCATGCTAGAAATAGGTGTGGCGTTGGTACTTCCCTGGTCAATCTACACTGGTTCAACCACTTCTGAACATTTGTAACATCAGAGGGTTGCCATTTCATTGCTGGTTTTAAATGTTGCTTATGTTTGTTACTTTGTACTTTATATGTTGCAGAAAGAACTCAAATTAGATTTTCATATATAGCATATTCCTAAAAACAAAGCCCTCCTCATTTCATTAACCATTGAGAAGCACAGTGTTTGTCAACTGTTTCTCCCCGCCACCGCAATTTGGCCGTGACCACGATCCATGCAACTGGGTCGAAATATCAGCGTTTACCACAGTCCACCGCGCTGGCCAAGTGCGAATTGGTGCAGTTCCCGTTACATAAAGTCGTCAACCCATTATTGTCCCACTGCTGGGCACGGGTCTTCTCTCAGTATGAGAGAGTTTAGGCCATAGTCCACCGCGCTGGCCAAGTGCGAATTGGTGGACTTCACACATCTCCAAGATATATATTTTTTTTAAAGAAATCTCGGGTGTGTAGGTTTCCTCACGATGTTTTCCTTCACCGAAAAGCAGTGATACTTAATTTCTAATACGCACATGAATCAGTGGTGCGTGCCTGGGTTTGAACCTCGGACCTCCCGACCGAGAGGACAAGTTTCAACCATTAGGCTATCACTGCTCTACATTACATTACCGTTACATAATAAAATGTACAAATTCCACGATAATTTCTTTAAAATCATATAAAGGACCTCACCCGTGGGATCCCCCGTCTGTATCATGAACCCCTTAATGACGCGGTGGAAGATGTGTCCGTTGTAGTATCCGTTGCGCGCGTGCCCGCAGAAGTTCTCCACCGTGCGCGGCGTGTCTTTACCGAACAGCCGCACGTGGATGTCGCCCAGCGACGTGTGGAGGATCGCCTGCTCGTATATCCTTTGCACGCCTGGATTTGGGTGTAATTAAATAAAATGTATTTATTTTGTATAGCTTACTATTTGACGACCCGCGTGGCCGAGCGGTTACCATGCCGGTCTGACGCGCAATGGGTCCCGGGTTCGATTCCCGGCCAGACAGGTATCTGAATGATGAGTTTAGATTCCTGTTCTGGGTCTGGGTATTTGTGTATTTGTCTTTGTGTGTGCCCATGGCACCCACGACACAGGAGAAAATCCTAGTGTGGGGCTATGAGTGTAGAAAGCGTGAAAAAAAATGGTGGTGGAATTAGTGTAGATCAACCGAGATAGTACAACCACAACACATATTTCTAGCGAAGCAATTCTTCCGTTTCGATGTGATTGCCATCTCATTGGTATTAAGCGATCATTTTAGTCTTGAGAAGTGGCAATGCATCTGTGACTGATTTTATTTAAAACCTTTGTTCTGTATCAAGTTGCTTACACTTGTTCATAGGCGACAGTGGCAACATTTATCGTTAGTTGGACTGCTTGTTTGCTACTTCAATCGTATAAATAAGTAAAAAATAGTATACGGGGCACGTACAATTTACATTTTTTTTCACACTACCAACCGATCGGAACATGTCAACTAAAAAAATTTGCCAAGAAAAACATAGTGGGTTTGATTTTAATACCGTCTGTATATATCGCTTGGATTTAATAATAACACAAAAACGCTAATTTCACACACGAATCAACAAGTTCTCAACTCTAGGTTTTTTTTAATTATATTATAATCGTATAATTAACACATTTGAAATTCTGCGATTATTTATGCAAAACATTTATTTTATCT
Source organism: Spicauda simplicius (assembly GCA_949699795.1). Classification (NCBI taxonomy): domain Eukaryota; kingdom Metazoa; phylum Arthropoda; class Insecta; order Lepidoptera; family Hesperiidae; genus Spicauda; species Spicauda simplicius. The sequence goes on along the minus strand of OX453071.1, from coordinate 3,265,800 downwards.
GACTGAAGTAGCACACGAGCATGCAGCCCACCTGCTGGTAAGTGATCACCGCCGCCCATGGACATCTGTAATTAACTTCATACAGAACATGGGTTTTATCTAAAGTCAATAGCAGATGCGTTGCTACTCCCTATGATGGTCGCCACATATAAAACATCAACCACACCCTTCCATCGAAACGCAAGAACTGCTTCACGCTAGAAATAGGTGTGGCGGTGGTACTTCCCCGGTCGAACTACATTAGTTCTACCACCTTTAGTATCAGTATATTTTGATAATTAATTGCGTTTTACACAATGTTATTATTTTTTGCAAACGCCATGTTTTATCGTACCTTGTCCTTCAGTCGCCGAAATGATATCTTCCTTGGACGGCTTCTCGTTAAATATATCTCGATCCGCATCAGGGCTCTTCACGTCATCGGGACTCCGCCGGGTGAACATGTAGAAGCGGTTCTTCTTGTACGCGCTGCAGAACAGCGTCGGGTCCATCTTCACGTTGAGCAGCGTTGGATTCTCCGAGCCTTCCATCTCGAGAGTCGTGGCTACTTTTGACTGGTTCGTACGGCCCTGGAAGTAAGAATAAAGTTTCGGTAAGTAATTAAGTACACTTGTTTTGTGTCAGGCCAGTATTGGGCTGGGTGTCCCAACCGATGTTTTAAATAAAACTCGTCCTTTAAATTATAATGAACTGTATATATTTTATGAGAACGACCGGCGTGTACACCATCGCAGACGAGTGGTAGATGCCCGCGGCTTGCCGCATGTACCACGCCAAGTACAGTAAAAACCGTAATTTAACACTAGAAGTGCGGGCGTTCCAAATTTGACCCATTTCGATGTTCTTCTCTAGTTAATATTTTATCATGCGTTTAATCGTGGGTTCTGTGACTTTTCATGAAATATGATTATATTATATGCACGGGACTTTAACCACTTAGATGCAATACTCATTTTTTTTTCCTAAAACATCCACGCTTCTAGAGGTGTCACAATCGTCCCTGTAGTTCCGGGTTCAGGATAGAGCTACGGTATCCCCTGCCTGTCGTAAGAGGCGACTAAAAGGGGCTTCCGGGGTTGCAGACGGCTAGAGTGGGAGCTTGAACCGTCCAGCCAGGCGATCCCGGGAAAGACAGCGGCATGTGTGGTCGCATATCGTCGTAAGGACTAGACGGAGCGGTGGGCCCAGCCGCCCATCTGAGAGGAGCTCGATGGGGCAACGCGCTCAGAGGATTCCGGCTGCAGTCCTTTGGAGGTCCTTTGCGTTTCTAGTGTTATATAAACACTATCAAATTACATAGTGCATAGTAAATATTTCAGAGACTAGATACAACGTTATTTTCATCAATTCATATTATTTTAGGGGGGCGACAAAATCATCTTCCAAATTTAAATGAACGCCACCTGTACGTTAACAACTATGTTTTGAGAAAATGTAATGAACTCGCATTAAGGGTCATCGAGTAGCGACATGAACGCGAAGTGTACATCACGACGTGCAACGCCACCTGCTGGACGATGCCTGGAACAGCGCCAAATGCAGTAGTTACAGGTTCTTGAGCTTAGCGAATTAAAAACACGCTTTCTACACTTATAGCCCCACACTAGAATTTTCTCCTGTGTCGTGGGTACCATGGACCCACACAAGACGGAGACACAAACACCCAGACCTAGAACAATAATCTAAAGTTATCATTCAGATGCCTGTCTGGGCGGGAATCAAACCCGGGACCCATTGCGCGTCAGACCGGTATGGTAACCGCTTCGCCACGCGGTTCATCGGATAGAATGGTATCTAGTTACAGTATACAATCCTGTAGTATACAACCTTGCAAGATATATCAAATGATTCAATGTAGCGACCTCCCGGAACCCATCAAGAACCATCTCTCGAGCTACTGCATTCTGAATCACACTATCAAAGTTTCCTCAATATCCTGCATATGTACAAGTTCCTAATAAAGACTATCGAAGCACGTACACTTCTAGGCACCGGGCCTGGCGAGAGATCCTTCGCCACACCTGGTACAACGCCAGACGCAGTGTACGAGTAAAAACTAACGGAGCACGACCGCTTCTAGGCTACAAGCGTGCTCCAATAGCATTTTTTCTTTTATCCAACTGAAGCAGCAAACGAGCATGCAGTCCACCTGATGGTAAGTGGTCAATGCCACCCATGGACGTCTATAATCGACTTCATACATAATGAGTTCCATCTGAAGTCAATCACAGACGCGTTGCTACTCCCGATTATAATGGTCGCCTCATGTGAAAGTGTGCATGGCGAGTGTATACCCCACCTGGAAGAGCGCGAGGTGCAGCGGCCTCAGGTTCTCGGGCTTGGCGAGCACGGCCACGCAGGCGTTGCTGGCCAGGTTGACCAGCTTGGCGCCCAGCATGGTGCCGTACGCCACGAAGTGCCCGCTCGCGTCGAACACGATGTTGGCCAGCTGCGCCGCCTCCGACTTCTCCAGGTCGCGCTCCGCTGCCATCCTGAAATGAAATGAAATGTCTTTATTTTGTATAGGCCTACGGGGGCACTTACAAATTGTTAGCTACATTTTTTTCTTACACTACCACCGGATCGGAATACGACCTCAACTGAGAAGATCCGGCAAGGAACTCAGCGGATTTGTTTTTTTTCTTATTATATCCATTTTTTTTTATATAATTACAATCGTGTTTTTTTACATGATAATGAAAGTAAGCTCCAGTATCTTGCCTTGCCGTGGCCGTGCTTGCCTGGAAACGGATATATTCAAATATTATGTGTCGTCACCCATTATCCCACTGCTGGGAACGGGTCTTCTGTCAGAATAAGTTATAGGCCATAGTCCACCGTGCTGACCAAGTGCGAATTGGTGGACTTCACACAACTCCGAAAACATTTTTTTTAAAGTACTCTCGGGTATGTTACCTCACAATATTTTCCTTCACCGAAAAGAAGTGATAATTAATTTCTAACACGCACATAATTTTAGAAAAATCAGTGGTACGTGCCTGGGTTTGAACCTCGGACCTCCCGATCGAGAGAGCAAGTTTCATCCATCAAGCTATCACTGCTCTTATATATTATGTGAGTTATTACAATCATTTACCCACCCACCCCCATTGCTTGCAAAAGTAAGCTAAGCTCTTACCACTCCTCCCATGCTTACGTAAACATTATAATCTACAAAAATCCACTTAAAAAAATATTTTAGCCTTCATATTTGTTGTTATTGTTACTTTTATTATTTTAAGATGATTTTTCGTAACTTCCCCAGATGGTAGCACTACATGACTAATTACGGTTAAAACGACCGTCGAAGTATCAACACCACACCTGTTTCTAGCGTGAACTAGTCGTTGCGGTTCGGTGAAAGGCTGTGGTTACCGTCTCACCATATGAGGAGACTCTTAGGCCTCAGCAATCAAGTGCTGTAAACATTTACTATTAGATGGAATGTATGCTCGTTTACTATTTTAATCAATAAAAAAATCTCTTATATAAAAAGACTACAAATCACATTTAGCTATGTTTTTTTTTTTTGTGTAGGAAGATTCTTCATGGGTTCCTCACCGCCGCGGGTGCAACGCTATAACCCCACGGTGTTCGTTTGAATGCCCTTTGTCGAAACTGCAGTTACGCAATAAGCACTCATCCGCAGTCCCGACGAGATATTTTATGACCTGGTTTAATTCATGTGAGCACTATTAGGCTATTGCATAGCTTTTATCGCGGGCTTTGAGCGCGGCGACCGAATCAAGAAATTCCGTAATGAAAAAAACCTAACACCCCCACTTCACCGACCGTTTGCTTAACATGTATGTATATGGTACGACAGTACGAAGCTCGCACGAATCGGGACGAGCAGCTCGAAAATCGGAAAAAAAATTAAGTAGCTGTTTGTGAGAAAGTACCAAAGAAAAAATACTGCATAAATAATAAATAATAATAATTGCATAACTTGATAAAATGCTATGCAATAGCTTTACCGCGCGATTCCCCGAGTGCCGCACGTTTTTTTATATTAGCAAACGTGAACTAGGTAGAGTAGTGGGCATAGCCTATCTGTACTATATGTCCACACAACTACGCTACCTCCTACCGAACTCCATGTTGGGCAGCTGCTGCGTGTGGTGCTGCAGCTGCTGGAAGCGCTGCAGGCTCTCGTCCAGCACCTTGTGCAGCTTGCCCGACAGGAAGTGGAAGATACGCACCTGGGAATTACAAAAGGTACTTCAACATGTTGTCTGCAGCTTGTTGTTTGACGACCCGCGTGGCGCGGTTACCGTACCGGTCTGATACGCGGTGGGTCCCGGGTTCGATTGCCGGACAGACATGTTAGAGATAATTAATATATTTACCATGGTATACGACCTCATTCATGTTATAAAAATATTACCACGTCAGTTGTCAATGTCAGGGAATTAGCGCTTGTGATGGATTTGTCAATAAATACGTATTTACACAGTCGGGTATGTGAATAATGAGTTTAGATTCTTGTTCTGGGTCTGGGTGTTTGTGTATTCGTCTTTGTGTGTGTCCATGGCACCCACGACACAGGAGAAAATCCTATTATGGGGCTATGAGTGTAGAAAGCGTTTTAAGTTTTTTTAAGTAGCCGCAGTCACATACCATTTTGAGTGGCAATGGGTATCAAAATTCGTTCAACAACTAGAAAAGTATTTAAATACGAACTTTAATTATCGTTTTAGGTCTGCCAATCCTGAACTGTCAAGTATGGTTGTTAAATCTTTGCAGGCCACACACGCATGTAAAATCCTTGTGTGGAACATTTTTTCATCATCAACTCATTTAGAGGGAACATAAACACAATTTATTTCTGTGTAAACCAAATTAATATGCAATTTTAAAACAAAGCCACTTTTCCCGAAATTTTACACTATAGCCGATTGCCAGTATCATATCAATATTACACTAAATTTATTTTAAGCGGATATACTTCATTATTTAATCATTTTTTCGTCACATAGCTACCTAAAAACATTTTGCAATATTTCGTTTTATTTTGTGCATATATTTTATTAATTTGAATATGACAAAATATTACATAATTAAAATTAAATTAATATAATATAAATTACCATAATTAATATACAAAATATACAAAATAATAACCTAAATTTAAAAAGAAACAAAATGCCAAATGAAAAATAAAAATCATAAATACACAAAATTTCGTTTTGTGTATTTATGACATGTATAAAATATAAACTTATTATTTTGTTCCTTCCAACAAACTACAACAAATACTCAATATTATTATTATAAAATCGTGACATCTTTGTTAAAATTTATGATCCAAAATTCTATTTCAGACTATCCTCTTTTTATCTGTACTATCAACAACTCACCTTCCTGTCTAAACTAATTGAAGCCATCTTCTTGCCATCTGGTGAGAACGCCAGCGCTGTGGGATACGTTTTGTTCTTCACAAAGTCAAACAGATCCGTGTCCAACTTGGAGGTGAATTTCACTTTCTTCGGAAACTGGTACTCATGTTTGGGCCCCGTCCAGTACTCGACAATCCCTGCTTTATCCACTGACACCGCCGTTTCAAACACTGGGTTGTATTTGATTGTAGCCACTGTGCTCTGATGGGTCTCAAACGTGTGCAATGGAGTGCTTGTGTTTTGCGTGCCGTCGAATATGTGTATTTTGTTGCTGTTTTTATCGGATCTGTAAAGATTTAATAGTGATTGCTAATAGAAAGAATTAAATATGTTTTTGGAGAGAAATATATGATGGAAAATTAAACTAAAAATTACTCAGTTTTGGTTCAAACAAAGAAAATTACTCAGTTTAATTCTAATTATATTTATAACTAGCTGTACCCGCGGCTTTGCCCGCGTGCAACGTGTCACAAAGTTTTTCCCGCGCACATCTCGACACCGTGGGAATTCTATGATAAAAAGTAGTAACATTAAAATCGGTTTGGCCGCTTAAGGATTACCTGGTCAAACACAGAGTGAAAAAACGAATTTAAAGTGTGTATTTGTGGGTAAGGAACGTATTGTTATGTATTTTTTTTAATTAGACGAATTCTAATGTTGTAAACCGCTTTTTTGAACCAATTTACATTCTTAGTGGTGTAATTCACAATATTGGGATACTTTTTTTCAATCAACTCCTCCACATTTGAACCAAAACGTATCGATTATAAAGATTGATTTGAACTTTTCCGAATTGGAAAATACTATTTGAAGTAATTTTGGCGGATTCAATTTTCTAAATAAGATTATAGGTAAACCTACTTTTAATATTAATTTGTGTTTAGGAGTTCCGGAAGGCATTATGGAATTCAAAAATTCTGTTGGATAATGTACTGCTTCCTCCATCTCAATGACTGTGTCTACCGAATAGTAGATCGGTGACGCTGCTTTACATTTTGAAAAAAAAAATCATTTATTTTATCGACACGTTCATTGGTGGGTGGGTATATAGCCGTCTTTTGGAACCAATTTATAGTGTTATTGGTTGTATTAACAATATTGGGATATACTTTTTCAACCAACTCCTCCACATTTAAACGAAGACGTATCGATATAAATATTGATTTTAACTTTTCCGGATAACAAAGCACTATTATCTACTTGAAGTAAATCATTAGAAAATTGGAATATCACTGAACAGTGACATATATTCTAAGTTCATATTTTGTTTCATGTGGCCAGAGATAAGATCTTTTAAGAGGTGCATCGGGCTATTTGTGTGCGTAAATAACGCATTGTTCTTTGTAAAGCAGAAACATAATCAAAACACTTTTACAATTCATACGAACAGGGCGCACCCGCTCGCAGAGCACTGCCCTACCCTGCTCGCTTATTTTTTATGTTTTCTTGTATGTTCCAACCTAACCTAACCCATCCTGTTTAAAAAGCTACATCCAACTCTTTAACAATAACATGACAATACTCCTGCATTTTCAGGATTTAAGTATTCAAAGTGACACTTTTCATCATAATGTTCTCTCAGGAACGCGTTGTAATGTATTGTTATCAATAAGTACCAAACTCATACGGCTTAAGTAGGTTGTGTATAGTATAATTTATTAATCACATTTCAGTTTAATGAGCTGTCATTAAACTTATAATATATACTAAAAACAACCGTAAGCATTATGTGACTAATTTTTATAATTTAGGCTTGCACTATCCCGCATCATCAGGGAGGAGTTGAAGGTAAAAAAAAATATCCCGTGTCTTTGCTTAGTATTCTTATTACTTATACGTAAGCACTTGCGAGCCAACTTCTATAGCTTGGGCTGGCAGTACCCTGCATCATCAGGGCTGAGGAGTTTAAGATCGAAATTTTCATCATGTGTCTTTGCTTAGTCATTATATTACATACCCGAAAGCATTAAATGGCCAACTCCTATGACTTAGGCTTGCAGTACCCTGCATCATCAGGCTTGAGGAGTTGAAGATCGAAATTTTCATCTTGTGTCTTTGCTTAGTAATTATATTACATACCCGAAAGTACTAAATAGCTAACTTCTATGGCTTAGGCTTGAAGCACCCCTGCATCATCAGGGTTGAGAAGATGATGGTCAAAATTTTCATCTTGTGTCTTTGCTTAGTAATTATATTATATACCCGAAAGCATTAAATGGCCAACTCCTATGGCTTAGGCTTGCAGTACCCTGCACCATCAGGCTTCAGGAGTTGATGATCGAAATTTTCATTTTGTGTCTTTGCTTAGTAATTATATTACATACCCGAAAGCACCAAATGGCCATCTCCTATGGCTTAGGCTTGAAGTACCCCTGCATCATCAGGGTTGAGGAGTTAAAGGTCAAAATTTTTATTATGTGTCTTTGCTTAGTAATTTACATTACATATCTGAAAGCACTAAATAGCTAACTTCTATGGCTTAGGCTTGAAGTACCCCTGCATCATCAGGGTTGAGGAGTTAAAGGTCAAAATTTTCATCATGTGTCTTTGCTTAGTAATTATATTAAATACCTGAAAGCACCAAATGCCCATCTCGTATAGTTTAGGCTAGCAGCATCCTGCATCATCAGGGGTGAGGAGTTGAAGGTCGAAATTTTCATTTTGTGTCTTTGCTTAGTAATTATATTACATACCCGAAAGCACCAAATGGCCATCTCCTATGGCTTAGGCTTGAAGTACCCCTGCATCATCAGGGTTGAGGAGTTAAAGGTCAAAATTTTTATTATGTGTCTTTGCTTGGTAATCATATTACATACCCGAAAGCACCAAATGGCCATCTCCTATGGCTTAGGCTTGAAGTAATCCTGCATCATCAGGGTTGAGGAGTTGAAGGTCAAAATTTTTACCGTGTATCTTTGCTTGGTATTTTTATTACATAACCGTAAGTACCAAATAGCCAACTCTTACGGTTTAGTCTTGAAATACCCTTACATCATCAGGGTTGAGGAGTTGAAGATCAAATTTTTGTCCCATGAATTTGTTTAACAACCTTATTATATATCCATTAAAACAAATTGACTTACTTCTACGGTTTAGGCTAGCATTACTCCTGCATCATCAGGATTGAAGAGTTGAAGGTAATATTTTTTAGGAAATATCTGCTTAGTAATCTCATTCTACATTCAACCCAATTGGACTTCTACAGCTTAGGATTGGCCGAGTATCGCTAATTTCGTTAATTTGCTTCAAAGAAATGGATCCTATGATCAGAACCGTATCAAACTCATCAGAGTACCCTTGAAGTACATTCTTTCAAATAAAAGAAAAATCATCGAAATTGGTTGGCGGGAAATAGAGTTATTCATCTATTTATCGCGCACATCGTTAATGCAAATATCAGACTTATGCGCTTTTCTTATGGATGCCACTGTCAAAAGTGAACTAAAAATAAAAGTGGACCCGATGACACGTATTACCTTTCAAATGAAAAAAAAAATCATCCAAATCCGTTCACCCAGTGGGCTTTGTGAACTTGGCACCCGACTTTGGAAAATTGATATTTTTTTTTATGATTCTTATAGGTTATCGTTTGTAGTTGTTTGTAGTAACATTAATTTTGTTTGTAGTTACTCTAAAAAAAAAATACGGGACTTTAAAAAAAACTTGGCACCCGACTTTGAAAAATCGATTTTTTTTTATATGAAACTTATAGATTATGGTATGTACTTGATTGTAGTAAAACTTGTTTTGTTTGTAGTAGCTCCGAAAAAAAAATAAAAAAAAATTAAAAACCTCTTTTTGCCGAAATTCAAGTTAAGTGGTCTTTACTAAAAAATAACAGTATGTAGGATATAAATAACGAAATCAAGAAACTACAATCGCGCTTATCGCTACTACAAACGAAAATAAGCTACTAAAAACGCAATTATCGCTACTACAAACGAAAACAAGCAAGTACAAACGCGCTTATCGCTACTACAAACGAAATCAAGGAACTACAAACGCGCTTATCGCTACTACAAACGAAATCAAGGAACTACAAACGCGCTTATCGCTACTACAAACGAAATCAAGGAACTACAAACGCGCTTATCGCTACTACAAACGAAAATAAGCAACTACAAACGCAATTATCGCTACTACAAACGAAAATAAGCAACTACAAACGCAATTATCGCTACTACAAACGAAAATAAGCAACTACAAACGCGCTTATCGCTACTACAAACGAAAATAAGCAACTACAAACGCGCTTATCGCTACTACAAACGAAAATAAGCAACTACAAACGCAATTATCGCTACTACAAACAAAAATAAGCAACTACAATCGCGCTTATCGCTACTACAAACGAAAATAAGCTACTACAAACGCAATTATCGCTACTACAAACGAAAACAAGCAACTACAAACGCGCTTATCGCTACTACAAACGAAATCAAGGAACTACAAACGCGCTTATCGCTACTACAAACAAAAATAAGCAACTACAAACGCGCTTATCGCTACTACAAACGAAAATAAGCTACTACAAACGCAATTATCGCTACTACAAACGAAAATAAGCAACTACAAACGCGCTTATCGCTACTACAAACGAAATCAAGGAACTACAAACGCGCTTATCGCTACTACAAACGAAAATAAGCAACTACAAACGCAATTTTCGCTACTACAAACGAAAATAAGCAACTACAAACGCGCTTATCGCTACTACAAACGAAATCAAGGAACTACAAACGCGCTTATCGCTACTACAAACGAAATCAAGGAACTACAAACGCGCTTATCGCTACTACAAACGAAATCAAGGAACTACAAACGCGCTTATCGCTACTACAAACGAAAATAAGCAACTACAAACGCAATTATCGCTACTACAAACGAAAATAAGCAACTACAAACGCAATTATCGCTACTACAAACGAAAATAAGCAACTACAAACGCGCTTATCGCTACTACAAACGAAAATAAGCAACTACAAACGCGCTTATCGCTACTACAAACGAAATCAAGGAACTACAAACGCGCTTATCGCTACTACAAACGAAAATAAGCAACTACAAACGCAATTATCGCTACTACAAACGAAAATAAGCAACTACAAACGCGCTTATCGCTACTACAAACGAAAATAAGCAACTACAAACGCGCTTATCGCTACTACAAACGAAAATAAGCAACTACAAACGCAATTATCGCTACTACAAACGAAAATAAGCAACTACAAACGCGCTTATCGCTACTACAAACGAAATCAAGGAACTACAAACGCGCTTATCGCTACTACAAACGAAAATAAGCAACTACAAACGCAATTATCGCTACTACAAACGAAAATAAGCAACTACAAACGCGCTTATCGCTACTACAAACGAAAATAAGCTATTACAAACGCAATTATCGCTACTACAAACGAAATCAAGGAACTAAAAACGCGCTTATCGCTACTACAAACGAAATCAAGGAACTACAAACGCGCTTATCGCTACTACAAACGAAAATAAGCTACTACAAACGCGCTTATCGCTACTACAAACGAAAATAAGCAACTACAAACGCGCTTATCGCTACTACAAACGAAAATAAGCAACTACAAACGCGCTTATCGCTACTACAAACGAAATCAAGGAACTACAAACGCGCTTATCGCTACTACAAACGAAATCAAGGAACTACAAACGCGCTTATCGCTACTACAAACGAAAATAAGCAACTACAAACGCAATTATCGCTACTACAAACGAAAATAAGCAACTACAAACGCGCTTATCGCTACTACAAACGAAATCAAGGAACTACAAACGCAATTATCGCTACTACAAACAAAAATAAGCAACTACAAACGCGCTTATCGCTACTACAAACGAAAATAAGCTACTACAAACGAACTAAAAGAATAATTTAAATAAAATACGTGCATTACATTGGTTTAATAATAAACTAAATAAAAATATATACGTATATAAATCTATATATCTCTAAATAATTACAATAAAACATTAAAATAATTACTTATTTATTTATTTATTTTTAATAAATAAATAAATTTAAATAAATAAATAAATTAAATTAATTACAATAAAACGTTGCGTTGTATTACTAATTAATAACCGTCACTGTGGCAAGCGCCTTACAAAATAACTAAGTATTACCTTTAAGTAAATTTTTTCTGTACTTTAGTTCATTAAGATTTCATCTACCCATTACAACACTAAATTACTACGGTATTTAATAATGTTTGTTATTTTATATTGTTATATCTTTGTGATTACCTGCAAATATGTTTAATAAATAAGTGTCTTTAATCGTAACTCATAAATGCAAATTTACAGTTGAGCTAATTAAAATTTAAATAAGTTATTTTCTACATCTTTAATTAATTAAATAAAAATAATTTAAAGATGACCACAATATAGACGACGCTTTAAGTTTACCGGGCCTTTTGTGGACAAAACTTTTGTGGACATTAAGTATAAGTTGAAGGATTGTGCTTCTTTCGAAGGTATGTTAGCTGGAATAACATTTCCGAACTCCATCAGTCTATTTGCTTCGTCACGTCGCCACACATAACATGATTTGTCTTGCAGCTCTTTACCGATTCGTAATCGTCTATTTCCACTTACTTGTTGTTTTTTCTGGTGCGCTATTCCACGAGAGTCAAAAGTGGAAATGTGTATTCGTTTATACAACAAATGTGAATATTCGATCCGCATTTCGAACACCTGCCCTTAACCGATAAAAATATCTCCCCTGGATTACGATTAATTTTCGCGTTTTTGAATGAAAAAGGACAAGGCAGTTTCACGTATTTACACAAAATATCGCAAAGAGCATCCGCCCAACCAACAACAAGTACCTCGTATTCACGTTCCTTTTATTTTACAATACACGACTTAAAAACGGCCCATTCACTTCTCGATAAGTCAATTCTTTTTCGTAATACAGGCAACGTGCACCTTGTTTCGCCCATAGACCAATTCGGATCTTTTCGTAAATAGTCAGCTGTAACGTCAACGCAGATCTTTCAAAACTTCGTAAATACTATTGGGGGAAATGGCTGCCGCGCGAGGCATTTTTAAATAATTTGATTTAATGAAGTTAAAAGAAGTGTACAAAAATAAACATTCAAGAGTTAAGTATTAAGGTACAATAATCGACCTAGTGCGACTTTTAACCACACACGGAGAGATAAATGCCACTAATAAAAAATAGTACTATTTTACTGTTAACCAAAATAAGTAGTCATTTAACAATTATTTTGTATTCAATTAAAAATATTGATACCAAATAGATACCAAATTCGAACTACTACAAACTACAAACTATATGAAACAAAACACCACGTACCTTGAGACTGTTTTAATTTTTTAACTTTAATGTTTAATTGAATTTAAACAGAATTATCTTTTTAATAACGAATTACCTTTTGTTCTTTTAGGGCTCACGAGCCATTTAGAACCTTAGTCAAAAACATACAGTAAGAATATTTTAATAAAAAATATATTTGTATCTTAATTTAAATATAAGAATTTGATGCATGTTAAAAAACCATAGATAAATTTAATAAACTTTGTGATATACATTACATACATAAATATAAGGAATATAAGGAACATGCACAATCTCTCTGCACATGTTATTCGTTTTCAAAAAAAAAATTCTTTCAACGGATAAATGAATAAATACGCTTTTATACTAAACTTCCCAATGAAATTAGACATTTCTAAATAAATAAGTTCAAAGCATTTATTAAGATTAAATTTGATTTATATATTTCTTGATTTCTTGTAGTAGCGATAAGCGCGTTTGTAGTTGCTTATTTTCGTTTGTAGTAGCGATAAGCGCGTTTGTAGTTGCTTATTTTCGTTTGTAGTAGCGATAATTGCGTTTGTAGTTGCTTATTTTCGTTTGTAGTAGCGATAATTGCGTTTGTAGTTGCTTATTTTCGTTTGTAGTAGCGATAAGCGCGTTTGTAGTTCCTTGATTTCGTTTGTAGTAGCGATAAGCGCGTTTGTAGTTCCTTGATTTCGTTTGTAGTAGCGATAAGCGCGTTTGTAGTTCCTTGATTTCGTTTGTAGTAGCGATAAGCACGTTTGTAGTTCCTTGATTTCGTTTGTAGTAGCGATAAGCGCGTTTGTAGTTGCTTATTTTCGTTTGTAGTAGCGATAATTGCGTTTGTAGTTGCTTATTTTCGTTTGTAGTAGCGATAAGCGCGTTTGTAGTTCCTTGATTTCGTTTGTAGTAGCGATAAGCGCGTTTGTAGTTCCTTGATTTCGTTTGTAGTAGCGATAAGCGCGTTTGTAGTTGCTTATTTTCGTTTGTAGTAGCGATAAGCGCGTTTGTAGTTGCTTATTTTCGTTTGTAGTAGCGATAAGCGCGTTTGTAGTAGCTTATTTTCGTTTGTAGTAGCGATAAGCGCGTTTGTAGTTCCTTGATTTCGTTTGTAGTAGCGATAAGCGCGTTTTTAGTTCCTTGATTTCGTTTGTAGTAGCGATAATTGCGTTTGTAGTAGCTTATTTTCGTTTGTAGTAGCGATAAGCGCGTTTGTAGTTCCTTGATTTCGTTTGTAGTAGCGATAAGCGCGTTTGTAGTTCCTTGATTTCGTTTGTAGTAGCGATAAGCGCGTTTGTAGTTGCTTATTTTTGTTTGTAGTAGCGATAATTGCGTTTGTAGTTGCTTATTTTCGTTTGTAGTAGCGATAAGCGCGTTTTTAGTTCCTTGATTTCGTTTGTAGTAGCGATAATTGCGTTTGTAGTAGCTTATTTTCGTTTGTAGTAGCGATAAGCGCGTTTGTAGTTCCTTGATTTCGTTTGTAGTAGCGATAAGCGCGTTTGTAGTTCCTTGATTTCGTTTGTAGTAGCGATAAGCGCGTTTGTAGTTGCTTATTTTCGTTTGTAGTAGCGATAATTGCGTTTGTAGTTGCTTATTTTCGTTTGTAGTAGCGATAATTGCGTTTGTAGTTGCTTATTTTCGTTTGTAGTAGCGATAAGCGCGATTGTAGTTTCTTGATTTCGTTATTTATATCCTACATACTGTTATTTTTTAGTAAAGACCACTTAACTTGAATTTCGGCAAAAAGAGGTTTTTAATTTTTTTTTATTTTTTTTTGGAGCTACTACAAACAAAACAAGTTTTACTACAATCAAGTACATACCATAATCTATAAGTTTCATATAAAAAAAAATCGATTTTTCAAAGTCGGGTGCCAAGTTTTTTTTAAAGTCCCGTATTTTTTTTTTTAGAGTAAATACAAACAAAATTAATGTTACTACAAACAACTACAAACGATAACCTATAAGAATCATAAAAAAAAATATCAATTTTCCAAAGTCGGGTGCCAAGTTCACAAAGCCCACCCAGTGCGGAGAAATCGAGGAACAAATATAAAATTAAAAAAAAGATAAAAAAAAATTCAGACGAATTGATAACCTCCTTTTTGAAACTTTGGAGTGTGGAAACGATGTTTTAACATAAAAATCAAAGCGAAATACTAAATTTTATTGAGGTGGCCTCAAAATTGACTGACTTTCATACAAACTTACGTCTCCTATGTGGGTTAAATTGGGGGGGGGGGGGATCAGAAAATTCATTCATAATTGACGTCTACGTCATAAAAAGAACCCCAAGTAAAAATATTCGTATCTTTAGCAGTTTAGGCTCTACGATGTTTATTCAATAGATGAGTGAGCATCCTTTCGTTTTTATATAAGTATATATAGATATATATAGATGTGTATAGTATCAAATAACATAGGTACACACATAACCAATAAAAAATTCATAACAAAGGAATACATTTACAGACCATAACATGTTTAGTTTCAACCAATTCAACTACGCAGTTACTTAACTTATTAACACTTATCGAACACAGAATAAATACTGTGTAGTTTAAAATTGACATAACTTTTTTATTTATAAACCGTTTTACATAAAATAAACACTAAATGTTAAGTGAAGTTTCACACAACACATCGGTGAAAATTATTTTCAAATTGGATAAGCCGTTTCTGAGATTAGCGTTTTCAAACACACAGACAAACAGACAAACAGACAAACAGACAAACAGATAAACAGACAAACAGACAAACAGAAAAGATTTCTAAAAACCATTATTTTAGGTTCTATATCGTATTAAAGACCTCTATAAATGGTTTTCACCTAAATTTATTCCATGTACAGACAGCGACCTCTTACAGATTTATTATAGTATAGATAGATTAAAAACATAAAATAGTGCAGTTACTGAATTGTAAAAATATGTAATGAACTAAATTAATATTTCTATTGAATATAAAATAACTAACGAAATTCATTTTAAATGTTTTCTTAATTTATTGTCGTCGTCAACCTATTATTGTCCCACTGCTGGGCACGGGTCTTCTCTCAGAATGAGAGAGTTAAAATAGTCCACCGCGCTGGCTAAGTGCGAAGAGGTGGACTTCACACACCTCCAAGAACTTTTTTTTAAGAACTCTTGGGTGTGTAGGTTTTTCTTCTTATGTTTTCCTTCACCGAAAAGCAGTGATAATTGATTTCTAATACGCATATAATTTTAGAAAAATCAGTGGCCTGGGTTTGAACCTCTGACCTCACGATCGAGAGGGCAAGTTTTAACCATTAAGCTATCACTACTCTCTTCTTAATTTATACAAATACAAAATAAGCCTACATAGTCCACACTGTGATAACTGGACATCTGTAATCAACCCATACTGAATTAGAATACGACGTAAGGTTGACCCCAGCATGCCAGGAGTATGTCCAAAACGAAACGTTTTGGACCATATTAGTTAACAAATATATGCGTCCATATTTTGATTACAAATTTCAATTCACTTACACGGCTAGAGCGGATAAAGGGTCTCCCGCTGAATGCACCCACTCAGCGCAATATGGCTCGAAGTCTATTGATATCATGTTGATCATATCTGAAATACAAATTTTAACATACAACAATTTGTTCTAGGGGCCTGACAATATGTTAGTAACAAGCATACAATCTAATTAATATTACTAAGTAAACACTGCCAAGAAGACAAGTGCCCTGACATTTGAGATAGCCGTCTTTTATTAGCCTTTTTTATTTTATAGCCCTCATTTTAAAGTTAATGTTAATGTTATAAAACGGTGGTAGAACTAGTGTAGTCCAACCGGGGAGGTACCACCGCCACACCTATTTCCAACGTGAAGCGTTCCTTGCGTTTCCATAGTAGGGTGTGGTTGCCGGCACACTTTTTTTATATGAGACAACCATCATAGTCCTCGGGAGTAGCAATGCATCTGTGATTGACTTCAGATAAAACTTATGTTCTATATGAAGTTGCGTACAAACGTCCATGGGCGGCAGTGACCACTTACTGTTAAGTGGACTGCATGCTCGTTTGCTACATCATTATTATAAAAAAAAAGTTAGCCAGCAACAACAGTCTCATAACAAGATATACTATATAGAAAAATAATGATATTGAAATAGTTGATAAATTTGATTTATTAGATATAAATTTAGACTCAAATATGACATGGAATGCACTCATTGAGATTATTACAACTAAATTGAATAAATTTGTATACGGGTTAAGAGAAAATAAAAAATATGTTGCGCTATCAGCGCAACATCTATGCTGTGTACATACTATGCGTATGTCTTCGCGTGGCTAAAGTATGGAATTATTATTTGGGGAAATGCCACAAATGCAAATGATTTATTGATTTGTTAAAAAAAATGTATTCGTGCGATAGCAAACATTAATTTGCGTAGTAGTTGCCGACCATGGTTTAAAAAACTAAAAGTGCTAACGTTTCCATGCATATACATATTAGAAATGGTGATGTTTGTGCGTAAACAACGCCATTTGTTTGAATTAAGTAATTATAGGGACAATACGCGGCGTGAACATAAATTAATATACCCTCCAAAAAAAAAGCTAGCAGTAGTGACAAAAGCCACACTCTGTATGGCCATAAAATTATACAAATAAACTACCTTACCAATTAAAACAAATAAAGAAAGACCACATATGTGCCAGAAAATTAAAAAATATATTAATAGAAAAATGCTATTACACGTATGACGAATTCTTAAACGATGATTTAAAAATATAAAATACAAAAAATATTTAATCTTCTAAAGTTATCAGCATTGTAATATAGTGTCTAATTGTAAGTCTTTTAATGATAAATACGAGTATGTGTGTGCCATACATTTAGAACGCCTTCACCGGCATATTCAATTTTTGGCGCCCTTATCTTTTTTTTGTAAACATCTTATGTAATCAATATTATTGTAACCCAAAAATTGACTAAATAAAGATCTTTCTTTCTTTCTTTCTTTCTATTTCTTTATGCTATAAATTTGGGTGGCAGTGCTACCGCTCTGGCCACACATTTCAGGCAGAATCAGTGAAAATCAAATCACATACCAAAATTAACAACATCAAACACTTTGACCGTCTTCTCAGTGGAAGCAGTGCAGAGCAGTGTTCCGGTGCTGTTGGCGCTCACGTGGCTGATCGGCGCCAGGTGACACCGGAAATGTTTGACGAACTCTATACCCTCTTCCTGTAAGGAAATTAAAAGAAATAAAATTTAGCGCCATGATGATCCGACCCGCGTGGAGGAGCGGTTACCATACCGGTCTGACGCGCAATGGGTCCGATTCCCGGCCAGACAGGGATCAGTATGATGTTCTGGGTCTGGGTGTGTCCATGGTACCCACGACACAGGGGAAAATCCCAGTGTGGGGCTATGAGAAAGCGTGTGTATTTATCTAATGCCACTTCATAGAAATGATAATGTTTAGATTAAACTTGTGAGAATACACAAAATGATTCAATATTTAGGAGATTTCAATTATTTGTACAACTGTAAAGATGATTCATGAAAACCGTGAACAATGGTTTCAAATGGAGGAGGCTTTTACCCTAGAGGGACTACATAGCAGTGAAAAATAATTAAACTGAAAACTGAATCGGTTATATTTAAATTAAATTATGTAGTTAAATCAAAGCTATAATAATAATAATAATAAAGATGATTCATAAAACGTAAATAAGTTGTTAGAAGAAAATGCATCTGTTAAAAATTAAAAAAAAAAGCCTTGGTGAAACAATATATGCTTTTTAATAAACTTCCTATTGAAACCAAAAATTTGTCAATTAATAAGTTTAAAGTATTGATTGAAATCATTAGTATATTATAAAATTTCTGATTGTATGGAAGATAAAACATCTTAGGAATATTCAATGTTTCATAATTTATTAAATATCAAAGTGTAGCTATTGTATCTTGCGAAACATTATTAGTACTATTGTTTATTTATGATTAGCAAGAGCATTGTATTGCTATAGTGATTATAAAAAAAGGCCGACTAGTCTCTAAAATATTTTCTCATATTATGCTAAGGGGGAAGTCCGGATATTTAGACTCAGAAATTTGCTAACAAAAAGGGGATGATTGTTGAAATCTATACTTGAAGATTTTTTCTTTTCTTTCCCTTACAAAGGGGTTAAACTAGTGGGAGAATGTCTACATCCTCTCTAAAATATCTCCAAAATTGTAAAAACTTCCTTTTACCTGTTTTTTCCAAAATTTAAGATGTCCATCCTGGCTAGCAGTGATTACAAAGTCAGTTTTGGTGACCACCACATGTGTGACCACATCCCTGTGCATGTAGCTCCGCTCATATGTCTCTGATGATGGCAGATTCTCCAAATACAGAGATTCAAACTTCAGTACTGAAACAAAACATTAAATAGGGTTTATTTTATAATTTCTTATAGTTTGAACTACATGGATGTACAGACACAGAATAGCATAGAATAGAATGCTCTTTAATGCACATTATCATCGTCAACCTATTACTGTCCCACTGCTGGGCACGGGTCTTCTCTCGGAATGAGAGAGTTTAGGCCATAGTTCACCGCGCTGGCCAAGTGCGAATTGGTGGTGTATGTAATTATAATGCACATTATAATTACATACAAACATAACAATACCTACAAAGTAGATTAATAGTATGCAAAAGGCGGTCTTATCGCTAGGCAGCAATATCTTCAACCTGATAGGCAACCTGTGCATGGAATTAGTAAAGAGAATGGGAAATGGGAACATATTACATTTTATCATGCTATATTTTGATCGCTTACTTGTAGAGACAATATACTATGAATGAGCTCTTAGCCTAAACACGAACAGACCACTTCAAGGTGGTAGAAATGGTGCAGTTCGACTGAGGAGGTACCTCCGCTACAGGTCTAGTGAAAAGTAGTTCTTATGTTTCGATGGAAGTGTGAGGTTGCTGGCACACTCTAATATGAAGCGTCCATCTTAAACCTTAGGAGTAACAACTCATTTATGATTGACTTCAGATAAAACCCTTGTTCTATATAAAGTTGCTTAAACTGTACATAGGCGGCAGTGACCACTTACCACTTACCATTAGCCTGCCTGCTCGTTTACTACTTCAATCAATAAATAAAAAAAACAGGGGTAAACGTAGTTATAGGCATATTTACTTACATTTTCGTTTCTTAGTTTTAGGCTCTGCTGCTTCAGAAGGCATTGGCCCTATCCAGCCCTCGCCATCCTCCGCCTCTTCTGTTTGCTCCTCCACGGCGGGGCTACTTGGTCTTTTCTCACTAGACATCGTGAATCTCACAGCAACACCATGCAAGAACTACTACGAGCCCTCGCTTGAAATGCGTTTATTTTATTATCACTCAAACCTCCAAAAACTGTTTTTTAACTTTTTGTAAAAACTGACACTTGTTATTCAGCTTATTTGGTGGAAAATTATAGTTTATAAACATGAAATAACAATTTAAATCAAAATAGACTTATTACAAAATACAAATGCGAAATGACAAATCGAATTGTCAAACTGTCAATCACGTTGAATGAAGTTGAGTTTGAGAAGGGCATAGTTGTCTATGTCTTGTCTGTGATGCGGTCATAGACACAACGTACGCAACATAATCTATCTTGTAAGTAATATTATTATGCCGTTTATTTGTATAATACTATGTATTGAAAAACTTAGTTGCATATCTTCAAATACATTTGATATAACGTGATTCCATTCTAACAAGAAAATTGAATCGGACCACTATCTTTTTACCAATATTACATTGAATGTTGTACATATTATTCATTTTAAGTTTGTTATAAGTATACGGAAACTATCTGGTCACTTTTTTAAGTTAATCTACTAATTAGAACGAATAAGCGACTTAATTCGTACAAATAACCATTGATTTGATGAATAAGACGGTTAGTTTTTAAAACTTGCAATAAGAATCACAATGTAGCGTTCAAACTTTTTTTTATTGTTGTGTCTATGCCCAAAATGTCTTTTACGAATTCGTAGTGATGGTGGCTGGCTTCCTTGCAAACATAACGTCGTAAATTACATTTAATTCGTTAAGTTTAACCTTGTTTTCGTCATCCGACGATTTAATTAATAGTGTTTTAAGTGCTCAAGAAAGTTTCACAAGTAATCGGTAAGTGTAAAGTGAAAGAATTATGTTTGAACCGCGCGCTACCGGTATCCTACACGTGGTGCGGCTGTTATACCGCGTACGTAACTTGCGCCAGTGTGTTTTTCTATTTTCACAATGGAATGTGTCCACGAAACGCATTCCCGTGATATATTCAAGTGAAAACTTGCTGTTTTTAAGTTAGTTTTCTGTGTTTAGGTTGTTTATTGAACGTGGTCATTTGACAGCGACTTGCACCTGACACACATACTTACAGAGGTAAATTATTGTGGAATGTGTTGCTTTTTCCTTTTCTTTGTATCTACGCAAGTAACTATTCACCAAGATATTCATGTTCCGATAGATTTCACATTCTGTAGTACCAACTCATCGCGTAGTGAATCGCTATTTTCTTAGTTCGCGTCAAGTCGTATGACGCATCTCAATGTCATAAACTTTGTGGGAAAGTACAATAATTATAACGAAACCAATTCTCAGTGTTCAAGTATGTAAATATGTACATATAATCACCTTTTACAGCACTCGAGTGGCCAATTGACTAGATTGTTTCATGGCTGCCTACTAAATAAATATTATAAATAGCTGCAAACAAAGGAATACGTTTTACATGTTAATAAAACAAATGTTTTTGCCGTAATTTTTCAGATTAAGACAATGTACATTGCACAATGTTTTAAAAATTCATTGAGACAGTAAAAAATATTCACATTGCAACCACTCAATTTAGCTGTAGGTATGATAAACATTTTCCTTCAATATATGTTACTATGTGAATTAATTCGATATATATTTACTGCATCACACATGTATATGCCATATTTATGTGATAATGCTTGTCATTGCATCCAACACTTACATTAGACTTTGAAAATCAAGACACATGCACAAGAGTAATTTGTGTGTTTAAAATTCAGGATCCGTTAAACCGGATGCCTGATATTTAGAGACAAAAATGCCAAGGAAAACATTCAGTGTGGTGTATATTCACCAATACACCAGCCTCTGAAGTTGAGTACTGACATTGTATGACTAGATATACACCCTCCTGTGAGACGTGCACTAGGGTGTATATTGACTTATGTACGTGGCGCTTAATATGTTAAGAAGGCAATGTGATGAAGATGACATTCCACTAAACTACTATAACGATGGCAATCACATCAATATACCATCAATCATGCTAAATTAGCGACCAATCAAATCCTCTTATGGTAATCAAGTGGAATGCATCATATAGAAACAATTTCATCATATACTTATAAGCCCTAACATTGACGTTGCATGTTTTTTGTATTGTCATTATAAAAAAATAAATACACATGTGTCCTCTATCTTTGTTTCACTTCTCTGTGGTATTTAACCTCTAAATAACAATAGTATGTTTACATCTTACGTACGTAAATGATTAATATTGTTTTTCATTATTAAATAATGGTATTTATACAACTTTATTAGCAATTTTTCCATTGCTTGCAATATGGTTAATTTTATAGTAGTTTGTTGAATTTTTAATATAATGCCACCGAAGTTACTGATTATATTTATTTTTTGTTTTGTGTTTTATATGTTGCCACTAATATTCCCTGTTAGATTCTAAACAGAGATCATTTTTCAAAGCTCTCAAGTTAGATTTATTAAGAGTTATCAATTTCACCATATTTTTTTAGTTACTCCATAAAAGCTTATAGCATGAGATTCAACATGTCAATTAATCTAGTATCAGACTAATTCTAGTAAGAAATCTGATTATAAAAAATTGTTTACTTCATTTTGGACTCAATGGGAAATACCAATAGCAATACATATATAATGGATTACAAGAATAAATTCCTCTATGAATAAAATGGTTTAATATCCCCAAACCAATGAGGAATACTCCATACATGATCCGAACCTTTTATGAGGTAGATTTAATAAAAATAAAACATTAAATGAAAAAAAATCACGGCATCCATGTTACGTTGATAAAAAGCAAAAAGATAATTTCATAATTAATAGATTGTTTCATTGACAAGTCAATTGCTTAAACTTAATGTGAGTTTGCTTGCAGATAAGATAAATTATCACGTTTTTAATCTGCCAACGAATCTAATTAGTCTCAATGTTAACCACTATTATACGAAAAGATATTGTGCAGTCATTTATGACAATATTTATTGTCCTAATGACTTAATGTAGTTTTCTTGACATATTGTAATTTCTTCTGTTAAAATAATGTATAAAAAATAATTCATTTGGTTTACTAAGTATGAGGTATGATCTATTTTTAATCTCTCTTATCTCTTGACAAATTCTCACTTGACATTAATATTTCATTAAATACTTTTTATGCCAGTTCAATCTTCGTGTTATTTATAGTTTAATAAAACAAGGACATAGATAAGAGTAGTCCGTAGATTTTAGAGGAGGGGATTCCCAAAGTGAACAACTGAATAAATATAAAGTATTGAAATTGGTAAGTATTTTGTATCAATAGGAAAAAAACTAGATAGAGGACTTTGTAAAGTTATTTGACCTCAGGAATGTGAGATATTAGTTCATTTTGAGACAGGGTCTCTCTTGCTCAAAATAGAATTCCATTGGGGGGTTTGGAGTTGTTTCTTACTTAATGTTGCTACATTATAAAATTTAATGACTCATCAACTCATCGCAAGACTGATTGTGATTCATTTTATTTATATTAATTCTAACATAACCAACTAGATGCTGCCTACAAATTTATGAAAGTTTTCTCAACCATTTTTCACTTTAGTTTACATTTATTAATTTTTGATTATTTTTTTAATTAGCAAAGTCTATATATAAAATATTGTGCTTGGTCACACTGTCAGTAACTTTCTGGTAAGCTATCCTATGTTCGATAACATAATTATCCAGAGTTATTCAGTTTTTATAAAGACTTCTTATTGCAATTGCTCTGTAATAACTTTCACAGTTACTTTCTCTTGTCCCCTACTTGTTCATTCTCAATGAAATGATTCTAGTGAAAACTTACGGCTATGTAAAAAATATTTAAACTGTAGGCCATTCTATGACTATGTACTTTTATGTACTATTAAAACAATGTCAGAAATTTTGAACAAAACAAGGGGAATCTATTTGATTTCGGAGAATTTTTGATTCCAAGTCTTTGAGGGGGCTCATTGAGATGTAAAACAAATGTCTTTTTCGAATTACTACCCGGTTTTTTGTAGAAAAAAATATACACAATACTAAGAGGAGATGAGATTTGACTCGCGATTTTTTGCATTGGTGACAATAGTGTTAATGTGAACAAATTTTAGAATTGTAAATTAATCACCGATACATTAAAATGTTTTGTTCGTCGTCAGTATGTATTTACTCGTTGGCTCTCAATTAGTTTGCATCAAGCCATCCTGTATCGTGTATTGCTCCGCGCAGCGCGTATCAATTGACGACAATCAAAACGAATGCTCACCGTGATCTTGTTCTGCCACTGTTATCAGTTTCAGGGTCAACACGTCATCGGGAAATTATGCTAATAATTTTATTTGCCAATGTTTAGTTTGATTTACAATATTCTATTAGCTTTCTCCTTGTATAAGTTGTCGTTTTATTTGGCTTTAAATACTAATATTGTAATAATTTTGACGATTCCGTTTAAATCATTTGTCGGTGCTTCTAGTGTATCTAGCTAGTATATCTTTGGAATCCGTAGATTGGTTTAACAATCATTTTAACTGTAGCAAAATTTTGTTATAAATGCACCCTCGAAAAAAATTTTTATCTTCTACACGGTACTAAGTCTCTAATCGCTGGTACCTGGTACCAGTTGCTCAATGGATAGAATAATAATAAAGAAGCTTAACGTTATTGATAACTGTCAGACTTGACCAGTTATTATTTCATAAAGAACATTTAAAATTTTACTTTACAATTAAAACGAATGACTTGGGTTTTGTTGTAGGTTTCCTTCGCTACAGAACCCTATAAAAACAACTGTTACAGTATCAACTGAATGTCATAATGGCATATGCAAATATTTATTAAATCAATTAGTTGCAATATTCATTTTAAAAGATCAGTTCGAGGCTTACAAGGGACGTGGACTGACGCTTCTTATTTAAATTTTAACGATCTTTTTGTACCTTTATAAAATGTTTGTTGGTAAGTTTCAAAATAAATTAAGATTGTTTATTGTATTGTTTTTTAAATATATTTTATTATTAAAGTGGGCAAGTGGACATGACTGGCACAAATAGTATTTTATTTTGAGGGTGTGGCGAATTCCCGTTTTCCGAAGCCGGAGTATGTTTCTTTTATATAGAAAAAAATCAAAGTAAAATAGTTTGGTAAATCCCAAAGTGCACTGATAATGATTTTGTAAATATTGCATAATAATACGAGTATATTATGAAATATTCTTAATTAGTATTATAATTTTCTTTGTACTTTGCCAATTAATGACCGCCTGGTCATTAACTGGAAATGCACTAAAATATTAGTGTTCGTAAAGTTTACGTATGTTTTCTGGAAGAAATCTTGTAATTTTTGTCCAGAAAATTTAAAACTAAGTAAAATTGTTGCTCTCCTAATTTTAATAATAACTATAACGTGAGGCAGGGGCTCGAATCCAATCTCTCTACATGTCACCAAGGGAGAGGAGTTGAAAAGTCGCAAAAAATGTAATTAATGAAAGCGCCTAAGAATTTCTTCTCTATTTAAAAGCAGTATCCGTTGTTCTCTTAAGTCGTGTCGAGAGTTCATTTTCCTTTCGCCCTTTTTTGCCGTGCTCTCGATAGAGCGAGTTTACTTTCCAAAGGCAGCACGCTTTACCACCTTACGATCATTGGGGCAAAGACGCGACGGGGGAATGACCGTGCGCGCGTTTCAGTTAGACGAGTCGTTTCAAGGTCAGCGTTACTATCACTCAGAATTTTGGTCAATGTGTGCTATTCTTCAAATGTATTCCTTTTTCTTTCCTATTTCAAAAGTAACGGTTGGAGCGATGCAAATTTACTGGTTAACCATTTTGGTATGGAATATTTCATTCTGAGTAAATTTGGGGTGTCTTATCTCTTTATAGTTTTTTATTAGATGATAACTGAAAATTGTCCCCTACTTTTGCCGTAGGTTATGGTATAAAAACATATTTATCAAAAAATAATTATTTTTGTAATAAGGAAAGAAGACATACATTTTTGTTTAACGAACCAATAAGTTTCAAGAAAATTTAAGATAAATGAAATATCAGATTTTTTGGAACATCTTTATTAATTGGTTACCTTTGCATTATTCTTTATAGTATAAAGATTTACAGTTATACAACTGTAAATCCGAGGTAATCCATTTACTTATAGGATTTACCGCAACCTTGTTAACACCGCACTGTGTATCCTAATCTTACATCAATATAAAGTACCTACTATAGGTATCACAATTGATATCTTTGAATAACTCATACATTTCATATCATTGCATAAAGTTTACGACAATGGTGATTAATTGACATGCAACAAGTATTGTCGACGCAGAATACGCAGAAAACTGAACTATCGTCGATCAGTATTTGAAATTTAAACGGCTAAATACAGGCAGGTGGTAGGATCCGAGCATCCAACATGTCACACGTGCATACCCAACTGCCTTTCCTGTTTCCTAATTGCATGCAAACTGCCCCGCATGGTTGATGTCCGCGTGATCCGACTGCATCTTGTTTACTAGAATTACATAGGTCATTGAGTGTTTTATTTATATTGTATAGCTTTGTAGATAACAGTAGTTGTATGTACTATAAAGTACACAGTAGTTTCTGCACATATATATTTCCTGAACTGTACTCTGCTGTCGGGATATATTTATATTGGATACTTTTAACGCCATGACTATTTCTAAGTAATCCGTTTTTTACCGAAAATGAACAATTAATAAATGTAACATAGGATTTTGTGTAAGACGATCTACAAATAATTTTATCGTTTATACGGATCTTAAAATATCCTCGAGTCTTTTCTACTATCGTGACTCATCAGTTTTGGTATAACCGCTTAAAATGCTAAACAAACTTGATATGTTTTCCATGCCCTAGAATGTAGTCTAAATCGAATAATATCAACACGAAAGAGGGTCATGTGAAGATTATGGCCAGCTCTTTGTATGGTATCGAGAGCTTGTTACAAGCGCGTCTGTATTGTGTTACAGCGATGAGTTCGAGCGTATGCTACAAGTGCAACCGAACGGGCCACTTCGCCCGCGAGTGCACTCAGGGCGGAGTGGTCTCACGCGACTCCGGGTTCAACCGCCAGCGCGAGAAGTGCTTCAAGTGCAACCGCATTGGCCACTTCGCGCGCGACTGCAAGGAGGAGGCCGACCGTTGCTACAGGTTGGCTGAGTTGTTCTTTCATAACAATTGCAGGTTTACATCTTAATATTGAGTCTGACGATGGTTCATGTAGCGGCCAGTCGCTCGCTTATATTTCCCGGTTATAATAAAAAAAACAGGCATGCAGTCCTGACTGTAAGTGGTCACTGCCAACAACAAGGTTACTGCTGATAATAACAAGGGTTTTTATCAATCCCTGATCTGATTTTAAGTATTGATTTTGTCGTACCTAATTTATGTCCGTTCCCTTTTATTTACCCGAGCGATATATGCATATGACGTGGCCTCGCAACGTGGCACGCTGCGATATCTTAAAATGTTATGATGTGGTGGCGTGAATATCTATAAAGAATGTCGTAAAAAATCATGAGGTCGTGAAAATTGGTAATGCACACTTTCGTTGTTTTTTTTTCCCGAGTAATTTCCATTCATGACAATATACATACGTCATTTTCTTTCCATCATATTTGTTGTTTAGCTCTTTGACATGTTATCGTAGAAGCTGAAATAGGTCATAAATACCATAAGTCATCATCGCTGTAAAGAAAACAATATACATTTTCGCCTATCGTAAGCTCGTCGAAACGATGCTGGCCACACATGTAAACTCCACAGTGTTTGAAGGGGAGGGAGGGAGAATTGCCAGGCATCCTGATAATCCAGAGAAAATTTTGGCTTTTTGAATGCTTATGCCAAATTAAACGGTATTTATTATAATCATAAAATCCCTTTATTTTACACATAATTTAGTCGCATGTCGTGTTAATACTATGATTCAAAATCCTAATAGTTAATAGGGTGTCTGGCCTTGTGGGTCATATGGTGGCTTAAGTAGTCTGTTCGTTTACTAAGTTTGACAACCGGGCATGATGAGTACACAGCCCTGCAATATTGATCGAACGTAAAAGCCACGTCGCCTAGTCAAAGTGTTCATGAATCACTTCATAATAAAATGTGGACAAACATAAATAAATGGGACAATTGACAAAAACGCCTCCACCTGACCCGTCACCTTGACCCCGACACCGTCGCAACGCCCTCGTCCGGTCGGACTGATATGACCTTTCGTGTTCACTAACTCTTGGGCGATTAATGACGCAATGTAACTTCATATGTTAAACAAAAGTTCGAAAAATATGTAGCCGGTTTAAATATTCATTCAATAAAGAAAAATGATCTTGTGAAACCAGTTAGTTGTTGATGTCTTGTAGTTAAGAATAATTTTATTTCTGACTTAGTAACTGCTGTTTCAATAAATGGCAGATCATAGCAAGCGTTTATATACATAATAATGTGATTGGATGGAGATATTGAAGTGGGTACGTGTGTTTGTGTGTACAGGTGTAACGGCACGGGGCACATAGCGCGCGAGTGCGCGCAGAGCCCCGACGAGCCGTCGTGCTACAGCTGCAACAAGACGGGGCACATCGCGCGGAACTGCCCCGAGGGCGGGCGCGACAACTCGAGTCAGACCTGCTACAACTGCAACAAAGCCGGCCACATCTCCCGCAACTGCCCCGACGGCACCAAGACCTGCTACGTGTGCGGCAAGCCCGGACATATTTCGCGCGATTGCGACGAGTCGGAGCGGAACTAACACACGCCCTCCCCCCGCCCAACATGCAACATGTTAACAAATAAACTTATGTATATTATGAAGCCACGCACGGACTATAAGCAAAGGACGCGATACGCGACACTAGATCGTAAGACCACAGACTGTATGAAATTAATGCAACGGAATTATGAGACAGATGCAGCAGCGGTATTCTCGTGAGAGACTGAGGAGTATGATTTTTACAAAGTTGACTTGTATATAGTCTCCGCCGCGCGGGTGCGGCTGCGCTCGCCGACGCCGATAGGTTAATGTTTGTTCTTGCACGTGAAGAGTTGTGTTTTTAAATCATTTAATAATCGTGATTGAACTATTGATGAGGTAGCGTTACAGTTTTTAGCATTACAGAGTATATATTTAATATATTTTGTACAGATTTATTTGTCAAAAGATAAATTGGATGCTGGCGTACGATGATTTTTTCAATGTGAGGAGTGGAGGCCCCGGAGCTCCCCGTCCCCCAATGGACTCTCTTGTTCGTCTCAGTACAATATATTATGTCGCTCTCACCGATCGTTCTGCGGTCTGACGAGTTTTATCCTGTCACACATGTGATTTATTTTTTTTGTCAATCCTTTGTTTATGAGATCCTGCTAACTTGTGGAGAATTCAGTGGTTAATTAGAATTTCATCAATCAGAATATTTTTTATTTTGTTATCCCTGTATGTGCCTATGTACAAATACACTCGAATGTAAAAACTTGCAGTGGGAGATAATAAAATCTTGCCTTATTTTTCAAAGTTTCCATCATGCCCTTATTATTTGGTCACACTTTTATTTTTGCCACAATTGACACAGAACAACACTAATCTCCCAAGAAATATTGCAGTTGCATACATTAGGTCAGCCATATTTTTATTTTATTTTACAATCTGACAGAACAAGAGGGCAAAACCTATCCTTCTACCATACCTATATTCTGTATAACAACCATGTTGTAGCAGGCTTGTCAATTGAATATATATTTCTAAAACAGAACTACTATTGCAGATAAAGTTACAGATGAACATGATTCTATTCTGTTTATTTAAATTTAATTTCAATTGACGAGTTCATGCTAGAACAGCCCTAACCAGACTCAACAATGATTAGCTTCATTAGTTCTGTGATTGAACTTTCAGAATCTTACCTATATCCAGATTCTATATATGTACGAGTATACACCTCGTAATATTTATACAGCACTAAAACAGTTGTAACAGACCAGAAAGTAAAACTCATACACATGATAATACTAATTAACAGGAATTTATATTGGAATATAAACTCACATGCTCACTGTCTACAACTTACAGTTTTTATTCAAATTCAAACTAGACTTATATTTAGGCGCTGACTGAACGTGAAATCTTCTTTGTGTTTTTGAGGAGGAAACATGCAGAAAGTATCGCCGTGAGGGCGACGCCGGATCATGTGGATTTTTACCAACCAAAACCCCCCCAGAGTGGATAGCGTTCTAGACTATGAATAACGTATGTGTGTAATGTATGACTGTATACTAGTGATGTACGGATGTCACTATTTGAACATTATTGAATGTTCAACTTAAATTCGTATAAAATAGGCAAACTTTTTTTGCAAAGCACTGCAATTTAATATTCGCACAATTCTTGCGAATGCGAATATTCGTTACATCACTAACGTATACATTACGTTGTCTGTTCGGTTTAAAGTTAAATACGAATAGACAAGCAGGAAACTGCGCTACGCTACGCTTCATGTTAGCGGCTGTCGTAAGTTTGGTGTGAACGTGCAGTAAAAACTTATCACCGATTCCTAAAGACCCGCAATTACGTACTGGTACATACATTTAATGTAATCGCATGGTCTAGATTATGGCCTGCAGATTATACAGGGAAAACTCAGTGCATCTGATATTAAAAAGCAAATATATAATATGAAAAAAACATCTTCGATGGTGCATAATGCTTTTTGCTTTCCTACTTGTACGGGAAATTTAGTAAGTATGAAGAAAATGTCTTATTGTGTAAAACGGCGAGTGGTTTTACCGAAGGCATACAGCGAAACGGTCATTGTAGAACTAAGAAATACTAATACACTTCAGTAAGTATCAGGCTATTCTGAGACAATTTATAGCTGATAGTTATATATTGTTACCTGTAATTAAAAAAAATAACAGGTTACATAATAATTCCTGGATGAATTGTAGCGGCAGAGACTTTATTTTCATACTGAGATGTATTCACAGTTAAATTAAACCATTAGCAAACGGTGGAAGCTTCCAAGCAACAAATATACAGAAAAGTAACGAATAACATTTTTTTAACATACTGCAATTCCCGCTAAAACATCACTTCCGGTGAATTCGTAGCATAGTATTTTTTTAAATTATTTAAACAGCCTTGGCTTCTTACTGATTACCCTAAGTTCATAGAATCAAAATAAGTAACTTTGTATGAGGCACAGATAACTTACATCAATGAAATATGAAACTATTAAATTATATCTACACAATATACTATTTTTATTTTATTTAATAGAACAGAATACTGAAAACTTCACCAACAATTTTAAAAAAGTTATCGATAATTACCGGTTTTCTTAAAAATGACATTAGAAATCGTAAAGATGAGGCGGTGTCGCTTTCAGGACATCGTCACATCACTAATGAGCCGGGCGTGGTGCGACTGCGCGAACGACTCTATTCTTTTTTTTGTATGAAATGTGTAAAGAGGCTGTGTAACGTTCGTTGTTTATTTCATACAATTAAGTTTTAATCGATGATTCTATTAGTTTAAACTAAATACACAACTTTATTCATTAGAATAACTTTCAGAGAGGAGATTAATGTCGACGTTATTGTGTTTTGTGCGGTAAATAACAAAAGCCAGGCATTTCCATGGGCGTTAACTCCAGGTTAGGTAATTGTACGATTTATTAAATTAAAAATAGGGTTAATCGGGTGTTATACTCATTTTCCAGGTATGTAAAATAGAAACG
Source organism: Spicauda simplicius (assembly GCA_949699795.1). Lineage (NCBI taxonomy): Eukaryota > Metazoa > Arthropoda > Insecta > Lepidoptera > Hesperiidae > Spicauda > Spicauda simplicius. Next base: position 3,233,980 of record OX453071.1, on the reverse strand, counting down.
AAGTGTTATTGTGGTGTAAATTGTACGTTTTGTGTTCTTAACACGTAAGATTGTTTACGTTCACCAACGTTCTAAATTCGAAACTAGGCGCTGTGTTTGTATTGAAACTGTTTTCTTGTAATTTTGAATTGTTCATCTGATAGTTCAGTATGTCTATATTCTAAATAGTTAGTTAATTAGCCACTTACAACAGTTGTGACATAATACTTGGCATTTGGTCAATCTAGGTGTCTGATCGAGCTCAGGGTAATCTCGAAGCATCTAATTGCATTAGACCGAAGCGTGTTGTAATTCATACCCTGGATCTGCGGTTTGATAAGCCTTTGGTTGAACGAACTTAAATCTATTCAGCTGTGAAGAAAACATTAACTTTGCGAACCTTCAAATAGGTCGTTTATCGTCATAATTAAAGGTTCGCATAGGGTTATTGTATGTCTCATGTCTTTGAGAATAGAATAAAATAGTTTGAATTATTAAAAACTAGCTGATCCGGTTAACTTCGTTCCGCCTAAAATATGTGCTATTTAAGTTTAGTAAGACATTTAATTAGGAAGGCTAAATGCCTATAATAGCTTTCAAAAGTTTCCTGAGAAGTATAAACTTCTTGTTGTAAAACCATATCATCTTAATGACTTCCTTATTTTATCATAGTGATTACTGTCCTGCTGCTATGTATGGGTTCCTTGTTACAGCAAAAAAGTTATAGGCCAAGCTGACACACCACACTGGTTAATTGTAGATCCGTAGACTCTTAGGATGTATCATTTTTCTTATTTTATTTGTATGTTATTGTATTTACCTGTATCCTTCCCGGCATAGATGTAAATCCTGCAAATTCTGGGCTATGAGAAATAGTTATTAACCAATTACATGTCACAGACTTGAAAAGGATCATGTCAGTATTGAAACTGAAAGACAAAGTTAGGATTATTGATATCAGATGAAAAACAAAGACAGAAATCTTATTATGCATCAATCAACTCAAATGGTGTATTTGCCATATGCTTCATTGTAAAGGTGTATAATAGGGAATACAGGTTACAGTGCAATCCTCACGAGACAGTTCTAGAAACTGAAGTAATCAAATGGGAAGATGGGAGAATGAACTAAAACTGAACATAGGGTTAATTAAAAGTATTAACTGATAGTAAGCAAGTGAAAAATATTGGAGGTCTATGCCATTAGACACGGAACTGTAATAGTAAGCGAGTGAAAAATAATGGAGGAGGTTTATGCCATAATGGCCCATGGAACTGCACTATGAATTCACTAACATGCAAAAGTTTAGAACTATTAAGTTGTCTAAGTACAAAAGTTTAAAAGTACTATATTAAATTTATTTCTTACAGGGCACTAAAGAAGACTGAACTATGAATCTCATATCACACATAGGTATAGCGCTACTCATACAAGGATGTGTTGCACAGGACTACTCTTTACCAACATACAATTCCAACCCAAACCAACCTAACCCTACAAATGACTACCTCAACCCCACTGACACAAGATACGAAAATCCATATGATACAAAAACTAGGTTTCCAGACAGAAACCAATATGAAAAGAATTATGACCAACGATTTAACCAGGACCAGAGGTTTAACCAAGATCAGAGGTTTAACCAAGACCAGAGATTTAACCAGTTTGATAACCTAAATGAACCCACAGACAACACTCCCAGGCCTACATGGGATACTGGGCGTACTTCCTACAGTACGTCATTCAGACAACCAGAGCTGGAACATGAAAGCGTTATTATAAATGAAGCGTGAGTATTTTATTTATGATTGCCACTTTGTTTTTAATTTTTTTTTAACTTGGATTGGTGAGGACCTTCAAAGTAAAAGTAATAAAAAATATGAGTGTGAAATAATAATAAATATGATATACTTACCTATTTTTCATTCTACAATTTCAACATAAAAAACTCTGTAAATGAGAGAGTTTTAGGCCATATGCTCTATAGAACTCATATACAAATTATTAGCAACAAAAAACATTAATCAAGTTATATGAAGCATCTTCTCAAAATCTGAAGTGAAAGTTTACAAAGTTCTGTGCTAATAGACAAACCATAATATCCATAAAATATAGGTAAAATTTACACATACTTAACATTGTATTGGATATGTGTGAAACCCTTATTAATCCTTGTTTCGGTAAAATAAAAAAGTTCTATTTGGCAAATGACCAGATGCAAAATGCTCTATGTTGCATAAAAGTGAGTTCCAAGACCTTTATTTTCATCTAACGAACAAGCAGCACTGTATGAAACACATCAGCACAATGATATGCCATTAACCTAAAATATGTTTACAGCACCTACTTCATAGTAGCTTCACGCATGGTCCGTCCGGGTCAAATCTACAAGATATCAGCCAACATCCTGAGAGCAAGGCTGCTCATGACTATAAGGGCTTCCATTTCTTGTAATGGTGTGGAAATGGCTGATGTCATAGCTAAGGTTAAGGAAGGGGTGCCCGAAATTTTGAATATGAGGGTAAGTGTAAAATCAATATAAATTTTATTAACACAAAATTTGCGGGTGTTCCAAATTTGACCCCCTTCGATGTTCTTCCTGCTCTAGTTAATATTTTATTCATATAATTGTGAGTTTTATGACTTTTCAAAACAACTTTTTTTTTTACTTAAAGCATCCGCGCTTGTGGTGTCAAAATGTTCCACACATCTAGTGTTAATAATACAAATGCGAAAGTTTATAAGGATGTACTTGTGTTTTTTACTCTTTCACGCAAAATTCACCTGTTGGATATAGCTTAAATTTGGTACACATAGGTTATGCCCGAGATATAACACATAGGATACTCATAAAAGCTTCTAATTACATGGGTAGATGTGATCGAAGCAGGTGAAACCGCCAGGGTAACCTGCTAAACGATATCAATATAAGGTTTTTTTCATTACTATAGATTGAATCGGAATTTGAAAACAAAAACATCAAAAAATTAAGCATTATTTTGAAAGTACTAGGGTGGTATTATAAAATATTCATCCATCGAATGTTGTTTTTCAGATTTTGGTGTAGGGGCCAATCTAGGTCAGATTTGGTGAACTTTTTTTTTAATCGACCAACTTCAGTTCTATTTCAATTGGGATAGGTTTGGCGACATTTTCTTTCAAAGCAATGCAATTCAGTATTCGCAAGACATTCGCAAAGTTCTTTCGAATGCGAATAACTAGAAACAACCGAATATTTGTGAATGCGATTATTTGTATTATTCGCGAATATTAGTTACATCACTAATCCTTCTACTTCAACACGGAGTTCATTTTATTTTTGAAGATATGTAGACTAGAGGTTCTAATGGGAGCAAATGATGGACATTTAGCTACTCTCAAGGACTAATACGAAGTGAGCCTGCCAAAACTTGAAAACTACTTTACAATAGAGGGATAGATGTCGTCATGGTATGATCCAATTCAGACGACACTCGAGCTATCACCATGCACAATGCATGAAGCATACTCATCTTGCAGATTTAAACACAGCAATGGTTATAGCTAAATTTTTCTTCACAGGTACCACCAACAGCGGTCCCCGGGGACTACAAGCTCCGTGTAGAGGGGCTGTACCTGGACGACCCGTTCGGTGGCCGTGCCTTCGTCAACGAGACGCAGCTGACCTTCTCGCGCCGGTTCATGACCATCTTCATACAGATGGACAAGCCGGTCTACATGCAAGGCCAGACTGGTGAGAGATGTGTTTCGAATATAACGAATATATAGGACTAAACCGAAACTATAGGACTAGTAGATGCTCTACTAGTCCTATAGTTACGTCTGATCGTACTTTATTAATACTTCAACCTAGCAATAAGGCAGATGGACTGTATAAATGTATGAACAAATTATAAGAGTGACTAAATATAACTAATTTATTTTAAAATGATGATTAATAGATACATGATAAATATAAAATATAAATAGTATATTTTTTATCGTCTTGCTAATTATTAAACCACTGGCATAAGGTCTATTTTTCGTTGGCATATAGTTAATATACCAATGAAGTGGAAAGTAGTCTTGGCCCAATCTTTTAATATTGCCTACTATTACTGCTGCTGTGCTGCGAAATAGGTTGGGAGATATACTAAGAATGTTTTTAGCAGGTTAACTTGATTAATATATTTTTTATATTTACAGTTTTATACATAAAAGATAAATAGAATAAATCATACCTACCCATTGTTTACTTGCCTTTTGCAAATAATGATACTAAGTTTAATTTCCAGTGAAATTTCGAGCGATACCAATCAATACAGAACTGAAAGCATTTGGACGAGCGATCGACGTTTATATTTTGGACCCCAACAGACGAATTATGAAGCGATGGCTGTCGAGACAGGTAAGACAAAATAATTATATTATCACATTTTTTGTTAAAAATAATGTGTTTGCATTTTAAGGAGTTACTTTTGTTACTGCGATCTGTCTTAGCCTCCGATACTGACACCACTTCGGCCTATCATGCGTCATCTCCAGCCAGTTATCTACCTAAAGCTCGCGCAGGTCTTTGAGGAGATAGGGCCTTAATTAAATGTTAGAGTTATTAACGTAATACTTCGTCTTCTAGCACGGAATCGTTACTTTATCAGGGATACATTACAATTATTAGGAGTAATCTCAAGTATTATTTACTGCATTTGCCGAATTTGTGTTTGGTCGCTTTCGTTTATAGTGCATGATATGTATACGATAATAAGACCTATAGAAAAAACTTAAACTGATTTTTTCTAGGATACAGCAATACTGAAAATTTTGTATTATTGTTGCTGATTTTTTTATTTTGTACATAATATGTGTATGATATAGATAATATTTAATTTTTGTGTGACTAATTAATTATGCACTAATTGAACAGTTGCTTGTGTATATAGGATAACGAATTGTGTAAGGTGTATTTGTTTAAGATAGTTCAAGGAGTATTTTTGATAAGTCTAAAGCTTAATAATTGTAACCCAACTTCTCAAGTGTTTACCTATAATGTATTTTAACTCCTTAGAATCATTAGAACATTTCAAATATTTTCTTCTATTGTAAAATGAAGCTTTAATTTATTTTCAACCAGTTGACCCGGCGGAATTTTTCCGCCTAAAAGATCTAAAATGATCAGCCTTGTTTCACTATATTCAGCATAGTAGTCTATCTATTAAAAAAACCGCATCAAAATCCGTAGCGTAGTTTTAAAGATCTAAGCATACATAGGGACAGACAGCCGACTTTGTTTTGCACTATGTAGTGATTAGCACACGGCATCCACAATAAAAATGTATTACGTATACTTCTAAATCGGACGGTCATATTTCTTACAATTGACCTATGGTCGTATAGACGGTAATCAGATGATAGCACGAATGTTGACTAATTAATCGTCAACACATGGCACACGATACAAGGTTGATGTTTTGTTTATAAAGCACGCGTGCATACGGTATCCATTGTGTTACGCGATAGCGACCGTACGCCGTGACAGGTCTCCATGGACCGAGCGACAATGGATGAACCCAACACCTCTTTATGGTGTCTCTGCTTTAATTAGCTCACGGCGCTCATTTGTTATTCGTGTGTTTGTTAATAAGCAACCGAGTATGCTATTTGGTAAGCGGTGTGACCCAGCGGATATAATGTATCATGAGAATATCATGCGCGGTCCGCATCCGCGGTCCGCGGTACGGGTCCGCGTTCGAACTTGATCAAGAAATAAAATTTAAGGAATATCTGGGTGTAGGTATGACGACCCGCGTGGCGGAGCGGTACCATGCCGGCATACCGGTCTGACGCGTTGTGGGTTCCGGGTTCGATTCCCGGCCAGACAGGTATCTGAATCATGAGTTTAGATTCATGTTCTGGATCTTGGTGTTTGTGTATTCGTGTTGTGTGTGTCCCTGGTACCCACGACACAGGAGAAAATCCTAGTGTAGGGCTATGAGTGTAGAAGGTGTTTAAAGATTTCATTTAGGGTTTGGGTATTTTTAGGTAATTATGATATCCACAATGTAAATAGGTATTCCTAATGTAATGTCAAATTTGTGTAAATCAAAACAAGTAGTCAAAAAGGATAGATAGTGTAAAAGGGAATGGTCATCAACAAAATGTTCTAGTAGATGGGCAAGGAATGGGTTGCAGTGTTGCTTTACTCACTTTATTTATTTTTTATCAAATTGAAATAGTAAATGTGCATGCAGTCCACCTGGTGATAAGACGTCACTACTGCCCACGGACATCTGTAACTTCATACAGAATAAGGATTTTAATAAAGTCAATCACTGGTGCATTAATACTCAAGATGACTAGGATGGTCACCTCTTATGAAAGTGACTCATTGAAAGCATCAATGTTGTAACTTGTATGCCCTTTACGCATTATCTTTGGAGATCGTGGAGTCCGCTTTGTAGCGCTTAGGATGGCTACCTTTGGTGCTGTATAAATCCCACAGCCCTGTATCGCTCCCACGACGTCGGGTACCTTTTTTAAAGTTTCCTCCTAAAAAAATGCATTATTTTATAAAAATTGTAGATTCGAATGTTTTTATGTATGTATGTTGGGACTATTTCACGCAAGAACAACTCGTCTGATTTTGCTGAAAATGTTTACATATTTAGTTTACGACTTACTTACGACATATGGCACAACCGAAACGGCCGAAGCTGCGAGAATAGCTTAGTATAGAATTAAAAGAGTTCTATTTGATGCGTTACTACTCCAGAGGCCTAAGAGAAGATGGTCACATTGTATGAAAGTAACTACTCTAAGCATATGTTGTATAGTTGTAAAAGTATGGAGGTATCGACAACAATACTCACCAATATACGTGTAGATATAGATGTTGGAAACATTTATAATCACTCATTAAAAGGTCCTCTCTTTCATATATAATTTCTACAATTATACAAAGGAGAATGGCGAGTTTGGCCTTAGTTGCGTATATAGTCAAAGACAGTGTGAAAAAAAACCTTATATTAAGTTAATATTTATACCGTAATTGAATATTTTTTACATCCCGCAGTAGTGCATAAAATGAAAGAATACATTTTATTTTTTGTTCTAGAACTTGCATGTGAAAGGGAACGCAGTCAGGTATACGTTTCGTTGTAAATTAACAGTTTTTGAAGTGAAACTTCTTTATCGGGGGTTTTTTTGAAAAATAACGTCATAAAGAAGTTTCACTTCTTACGAGTGTACGCTAGTACACGCACACATTTTTAAATCTTTAATACATTTTCTCTGTGGAATGAAACGCATGTTTACGAAAATTACGAAATGTCAGCGTCAACTGTCAGTTACCAATTACTGTCATTGTTCACTTATTTTTTATTTCTACATGTAACCTCAAACAAGATTAGAACTTAAAAAATTGAAACTTTTTTTTGTTTTAATCTTTTTATATATATTTTTTTATTTTTTATGTTAGCTAATTACCAGACGAAGTCAACGGAGTAATAATTACAAAGAACAAAACAATTATGTATAATTAATTTGACTTGCATGCCTTAAGTTATATAAAAAAAACCTTAAGTTTTAAAGAAAATATTATCTTTTTAATGAATTTACAATATGATAATCTACATAATTACACACGTCATAACAGTATACGTTTAAAAAAATATTAGAGCCAAGCATGTATTGAAATTCGCCATTCTCCTTTCAATATACAAAGTTGTACTTGCCGTACATTAAAAAAATGTAATTCCAAGATAGTACCAAGCCACATAATCCCCAGAGCAACTTCGGCACGGTGAGCCTGCAGTACCAGCTGTCGGACCAGCCGCTGTTCGGCGAGTGGACGGTGCGCGTGGAGGCGCTCGGCCAGCTCGAGGAGACGCAGTTCCTCGTCGAGGAGTACTACCAGACGCGCTTTGAGGTAGGACATGAGGCTAAGAAAAGTTGTCATAATGCATTATTTGAAATACTCATAAAGAATAATTTTTCAGTTTTTTTGCTACTAATTTGGCTGTACCAAATATTAATCATATCACCTCCACCGATCCGATCCCTTCACCTTGCTTCACCTTAAAGACATAAAGAAAGAGTCCTTTATCTCACATCACCTTACCTCCCCATGTTTCACCTCATCTGCACTCTCCTCAGCTCACCTCCTCTCGGCTCGCTTCACCTCCTCTCGCCTCACTTCACCTCACCTCACCTTAGGGTTTTTTTTTTTTATATTTGCACCTTTCCACCTTAAAGCATTGCTTTGCTATAAAACGTAACAATCAAGCGTATAGTCCACCTGGTGTTAAGTCTGCGTATATCGAGCATCGATATCTAATTCACTCAAATTTATCTTAATGCTAATAATATTCATGCAGGTGAACGTAACAATGCCGGCGTTCTTCTTCAACACGGAGCCGTACATCCACGGGCGGATCATGGCGAACTACACGTCGGGCGCGCCCGTCCGCGGGAACCTCACGCTGAAGGCCACGGTGCGGCCCATCCCGCAGTACCGGCCGCGCCACTACGCGCAGGGACAGTTCAACAACCGCGGACACTTGCCGGGCACCTACCCCCCGCCCACCGACCAGTACACGCGAGGTGAGTGCTGTGAGCTCCGGTTTACGGGAACCTTGGCCTAATGCCCACTAAGGCTACGACATCCTCTACATGTCGTAAGAGGCGACTAAAAGGGGCTTCCGGGGTTGCGGGCGGCTAGAGTGAGAGCTCGAACCGTTCGGTCAGGCGATCCCGGAAAGTATTCCGGTAACGTTCTTTTGGAGATCCTGGAGTCCTCTTTATAGCGCCGAGGACGGCCATTAGTGGGGTTTTAGTGCGGTAAAAATCCCACATAACCCTGCGTCGCTCCCACGGCGTCGGGTACCTTTTGAAGGATTCCTCCTCGAGAACAAAAAAAATGGTAGCTCTACAATGTATATAAAACCCATAGTAGTTCATATGTCAAACTTTTCAAGTGTACATGCACAGGCAAATTCTCAAATATAAGTTAAAATTGTATACTCAGTTACAAAGCAAGCTTTAATAAAAATTAGAACGACGTACTTAATAATTTTAAGAATATTATCCTGGTCAGGAATGGACTTTTTTATTTCATCTAGTCTTAGCACTGACACTCATGAAAGGCATGAAATGTTACTAGATTATTTTGAATGCTAATTCACAATTTTCGTATATTTATCTCATGTGTTAATACAACCTGTCTATCCCCAGTCCGTCCGAACTACAACCCCTACCTGTACAACGAGACGGGCTACCCCCCGGGCGAGTACCCCGGGCAACTGGACGAGTTCGGGCGCGCACGGGACGCGCGGCCCGGACAGCCCAACCAGGTGGACCAGCCCGACTGGTGGTACGACCAGCAGAAGGTGTACACGAGGATGTTCAACTTCGTGAGTACTATTGCGTACTTTAAAACGATACGGGTTACCCCCCGGGCGAGCACTCTGCGTTGGACGAGTTTTAACCTATAAATAATTATATATATTTAATATATGAAACCATTATAATATTAGTGTAATTGGTATAAATATAAAACTTGAATTGACGACTCGCATGGCATTGCGATTGCCATACCAGTTTGACGCGCAGTTGGTTCCGGATTCGATTCCCCGTCAGACAGGCATCTGAATGATGAATTTAGATTCTTGTTCTGAGTCTGGGTATTTGTGTATTCGTTTTTATGTATATCCATGGCACCTACGACATGAGAAGATTCTAGTGTTCAAAAGTAGTAACCGACACTTGTGTTAACTAAACTTGTGTAAAGTGATACTAAATTTGTTCTCCCAGGACGAGAAATATCCATTCTGGATGCCGAAGCCGGACCCGATCCAGTTCGCCATTCAGAACCAGGACGTGAACAACCCCAACTACAACACCTACACCACTTCCGCCACCTACTCCACGTACTACAACAATCCTAACTACGATCAACTGCCGTATTTGAGATTTGTGAGTATAATAATAGCTTTATACTTCATACCAAAAACGTACATTTTAAGTTTACGATATTAGATATTAAGAACAAATGAGAGACGCGTAGTTGATGGGTGAGGGAGTAACTAAAGTGACCAAAAGGTGTTTCAATCTTTCACTTATTAATTTTTGCTAGTAGGAATAGCAACATGCATTGGGCTAGTTACTAAGCCGGCCAATACATCAATGCAGATTTATACAATAAATTACAATATTTTTCTCTTAATTTTAATTATGTCTATGAGCTAGAAGATAGGGCTATAAATATTTTTTCATCTTCATTGATACTTTCAAATGCCTTAGACTTAAACAGTTGCACTTGACCCAGCTTTGTTAGGCAGAAAGAGATTCATATATATTTCTGCCTAACAATGCTGGATCAATTCGTATGCAATTTGTATGCACGACCGTCATCGGTGGTGCATACGAATTGAACCACAAATAGTTATATAAAACAATATCCTCATACTAAGAATCAATTTAAGCAGTAGCAGTATATTTTAACAATAAACGGGTACTCACGATATGCGGTTTTTGAATTCTTTAAGAATTCTTTTTGCCGATATTTCGTACGTTCGTGAGTACCCGTTGATTATTGAAGTGAAACTTCTTTATCGGGGTTGGAAAAAAATTTTGTGTAACATTTTTTCGTTACGCGCCATCTTTTTCTGTTACGCGCCATCTTTTTTTCCGTTACGCGGCATCTTTTTCTTATCCCTACCACGCGTGATATTAGATAGATTATTATAGATTAGATTAGTAGATAAAGTTTAATAAAAGCCTTTTATTAAACTTTATCTAATTTAACTTTATTTAACCAATTTCTGTAAAGTTGCATATAGTAAATTATTTTTTGAAAAATAACGTCATAAAGAAGTTTCACTTCTTACGAGTGTACGCTAGTACACGCACACATTTATTAAAGTGTATCAATTCCGCGATAATACTAGTCTAAAATCATATAGTAGCAGTATACTTGGTAAAATATCTTTTCTATATAAATTTCTTTAAACCGAAACCGAAATATGGTATCGAATACCCCAACAGTTCAACGGCACATACGACTTCAAGTACCCGATGTCGGAGCTGGCCCAGTTCGTGCCCACGCTGGACGGCGTGGAGGTGATCATCACGGCGGCGGTGGGCGACCCTTTCCTCGATGACGTCATCGAGGGGTACAGCATCGCGAGGATCTTCAACTCCTCGCTGAGTGTGACCTTCCTCGGGGGCTCGCTGCAGGTCTTCAAGCCGGCTATGCCGTTTGATGTCTATGTGAGTGTGGAATTTTCTTATGGTTCTTTTCAGGACGTCTTTGTTTTAAGCGATTTTAATATCAACATTGTGTAGAATGCAAATATTTAACTAATGGATCAATTTGTGTAATTTACGGGTGTATTAAATGGGATTTATAAGTGATGCAATAGAAAATGACTTAATATCTAGAAAGGTAATACTTAAAAGATTTAGGACTGAGTTTAACTATATAGCATACACACAATTTATAATTTTGTTTATAAAATTGAAGTAACAAATGATTTAGTCTTCTGTCAACCCATTATTGTCCCATTGCTGGGCATGGGTCTTCTCTCAGAATAAGAGAGTTTAGGCCATAATCCGCCATGCTGGCTAAGAATTGGTGGATTTATTATGCAGTCTATTTGTAGGTAAGTGGTCACTGTCGCCCACAGATATATATGCTTTTCATTACACGTAGAATAAGTTTAAATACGTTAAATATATAGTTATTGTTCCTGCCATTTTATGGAAATACAAGAAAATCTTTATCCTAAAATTAACTGTAATTGATACGATTAAGGTAAGTACGGTAAGCTTTGATACGATTTCAGTCGACATTTACGCCATGAGTGCGTTCCATTAGACGTTGACAAAGTTCACGCCCACGACCGCAGTTTTTCCCGTTCCCTTAGCTTGTGAGCGTTACTGACATAATCTTTAATGGAACGATCACTTCGACCCACCTTATTAGATGGGTCGTGAGCTTCGCGTGGGCGTAAGTCATGACGTCACTCATGACGTATTCGCCGCGACCACAACGACCGAGGTCGTCTTGTGGAACGACGTTTTGGGCGTTTGGGGCTTTGTGAGCGTCTTCTGGAACGCGCCTCATGTAGGATAGTATCTATTGATATTCACAAATGGTGCTATTACTCTCAGATGGTGGTGTCGTACCACGACGGGTCCCCGCTGCCGCGCTGGCAGGCGGCGGGCGTGTCGCTGCAGGTGTCGCTGCAGCTGGAGGGCCGCGGCGGCGCCCTGGAGCCGCAGCGCCCGTCGCTCGCGCCCGGACACGACGCCGTCTGGCATCTCAAGCTCGATCTCTACAAGCTGCTCAGTGAGTACGCTTGCTACTTCGCTGAATGCGTAAATGTTTGATCTTTGTATAGAAGGCTTCCATATATTAAAACTACAATGGTACAGAGCGGTTAATTCGTTTCAAACATGAAGTTACATGTTTATTTGTTATTTAAGTAAACATTAATGATGTTAACAATCAGGTCCAAATATGAAGTTTATATGTTTAGGTTTTTGAGGTAAACATTACAATACATTTTTGCGTTGTAAACATATGTTTGGTTGATCATATAAAGATTCAATTAAGCTTACATAACATAATTTTAATAAATATGCACACTTTACACGCATAATATGCAGTATAATTTCATTATTACACAAAAAAAACAATATACATTTTAAAATTATTGTAAGTAAGAATCAATCATTATATGCTTACATTCTCTCATGTAAGTCCATTGAAAGTTTTTAACTCAATTTTTTTCCAAATCCTCAGGACTAGACAAAGACCCGAACTACCGCGAGGTGCTGAACGGCATAACGGGCGTCCGGCTGAACGCGCAGCTGGTGGACGCGCTGGGCGGGCGCGCCTCCGCCGACATGCACTTCGTGGCGCACCACAGCCCCGCCCACCAGCACATACGTGTCGCGACCAGCACCACTGATGCCAGGGTATGGACACGACTTCTTTTATGGTGCTGCTACAATGCTGTTTAAAATGTTTACCAGTAAACATTCGTTTAAGAAACATACGATCACAATGTTAGAAAATGTTTTCATGTTAGGCAATGTTAGTAAACATATTTAAACTATTTAACAAATTATAATAAAATAAGACATATGTTATCATCGAGTGTTTGGCGCATCCTGATATTGGGTTTTTTTTAAAACAAAAAGTAAAAGCTAATCCAATGGGCAAATTTGTACAATTTTTGTGTACACTCGAGGTGCCTCGGAAAGTAAATTCAAACTGTAAGCGAGATGATTTTTCAAATGTTATATATATTTGTAAACATTCTCTATCAGTGTAGGAGCACTTATAACATTTAACAATTCGTAACACAATGTAACAATTCCTAACATTTGTTAGTAAATGTATTAGTGTTAGAAAATGTTTGCAAACATTTTAAACAGCAGTGTGGCAGCACCATTATAAATGAATTTGATTGATTTTTCCTCAAAATAAGCTTGTATATTGTTTATCAAAGAGAGATCTCCCGCCAGGCTAGGTGATCATGCCTGGGGCTCGGCCGTGCTCCGACAGTCTTTGTTCAGAACTTGTATATATGCAGGGTATTGAGAATACTTCGATAGCGTGTTTCAGAATACTAGTAGCGCTATCTCTTGATGAGTTGCGGGAGGTCGCCACAATCGTATATAGAAGAAATAACGGTTGTTTAGGTATGGATAATAATCATCAATCATCGCGTCATTATTTTAACTACTGAATTATGTTGTACATTATTATAAGTTGCTGATTGCAATATTTTACTTAGCACATAATTTTCATATACATAGTTTAATTGCGACTACTTAGATATTATTAACCTTATGTATTCATTCATTAAGCTCTTTAAATATGTTGTTGACAGGTGGGAGAATACATAATATTCCATGTGCAGAGCAACTTCTACATGGAATCTTTCAACTATGTTGTCATGTCAAAGGGGATCATTCTCACCAGTGGACAGGAGATTATGCAGGTAACTCATTTGTTTTTAACATCTTTCTGAGTATGACATAAATGTAATATCAATAAAACCATACAACATTTAGTCCGGTCAATATAAACATTTCAAATAACTTTAATTCCCGGAAAGCCATATTTTGGTGGAGCTAGGGTTTACAATTACAAATAAAGTTTAAAAAATCCCCATTGATCCTATGCATGTTTCATTTATGTCTAAATTGACCGGAGTAATAACAAACTTTCGCATTTATAATCTCTCGTTTAAAGCTCAAAATCAGCAAACTGAAGTGGCAGTGGGCCGGCCACATCGCTCGAAGGACCGATAACCGATGGAGAAGAAAGGTCCTCGAGTGGCGACTACGTTTAGGCAAAAGGAGTACAGGTCGCCCCTCTACCAGGTGGACCGATGACCTGAAGAAGACAGCGGGAAACCGTTAAATTCAGAGGGCACAGGACCGTTTGGAGTGGCGCCATTTAGGAGGCCTACGTCCAGCAGTGTACATTAAAGGGCTGATGGATAGATGTATGGCATTAATAATAATAATAAAATTTATTGAGACGAGCGTCGTGTTTTGTGATGGTGTAAGAGGGTGTCCACAGGTTCTATATTTTATCCATATTATGTTTTTTAAAATATTTATATTTTGTGTGTCGCAGGAGGGTGTCCGCACGTTCGCGGTGGTGCTGTCCGCGGAGATGGCGCCGGTGGCCACGCTGCTGGTGTGGGCCGCGCACCGCCGCGCGCGCGTCGTGGCCGACTCGCTCACCTTCCCCGTCAACGGCATCTCGCGGAACAACGTGAGTCCCCCGCTCGGTACTGGACGGTAGGAGGGTGGCCACGCTGCTGGTGTGGGCCGCGCACCGCCGCGCGCGCGTCGTGGCCGACTCGCTCACCTTCCCCGTCAACGGCATCTCGCGGAACAACGTGAGTCCCCCGCTCGGTACTGGACGGTAGGAGGGTGGCCACGCTGCTGGTGTGGGCCGCGCACCGCCGCGCGCGCGTCGTGGCCGACTCGCTCACCTTCCCCGTCAACGGCATCTCGCGGAACAACGTGAGTCCCCCGCTCGGTACTGGACGGTAGGAGGGTGGCCACGCTGCTGGTGTGGGCCGCGCACCGCCGCGCGCGCGTCGTGGCCGACTCGCTCACCTTCCCCGTCAACGGCATCTCGCGGAACAACGTGAGTCCCCCGCTCGGTACTGGACGGTAGGAGGGTGGCCACGCTGCTGGTGTGGGCCGCGCACCGCCGCGCGCGCGTCGTGGCCGACTCGCTCACCTTCCCCGTCAACGGCATCTCGCGGAACAACGTGAGTCCCCCGCTCGGTACTGGACGGTAGGAGGGTGGCCACGCTGCTGGTGTGGGCCGCGCACCGCCGCGCGCGCGTCGTGGCCGACTCGCTCACCTTCCCCGTCAACGGCATCTCGCGGAACAACGTGAGTCCCCCGCTCGGTACTGGACGGTAGGAGGGTGGCCACGCTGCTGGTGTGGGCCGCGCACCGCCGCGCGCGCGTCGTGGCCGACTCGCTCACCTTCCCCGTCAACGGCATCTCGCGGAACAACGTGAGTCCCCCGCTCGGTACTGGACGGCAGGAGGGTGGCCACGCTGCTGGTGTGGGCCGCGCACCGCCGCGCGCGCGTCGTGGCCGACTCGCTCACCTTCCCCGTCAACGGCATCTCGCGGAACAACGTGAGTCCCCCGCTCGGTACTGGACGGCAGGAGGGTGGCCACGCTGCTGGTGTGGGCCGCGCACCGCCGCGCGCGCGTCGTGGCCGACTCGCTCACCTTCCCCGTCAACGGCATCTCGCGGAACAACGTGAGTCCCCCGCTCGGTACTGGACGGCAGGAGGGTGGCCACGCTGCTGGTGTGGGCCGCGCACCGCCGCGCGCGCGTCGTGGCCGACTCGCTCACCTTCCCCGTCAACGGCATCTCGCGGAACAACGTGAGTCCCCCGCTCGGTACTGGACGGTAGGAGGGTGGCCACGCTGCTGGTGTGGGCCGCGCACCGCCGCGCGCGCGTCGTGGCCGACTCGCTCACCTTCCCCGTCAACGGCATCTCGCGGAACAACGTGAGTCCCCCGCTCGGTACTGGACGGTAGGAGGGTGGCCACGCTGCTGGTGTGGGCCGCGCACCGCCGCGCGCGCGTCGTGGCCGACTCGCTCACCTTCCCCGTCAACGGCATCTCGCGGAACAACGTGAGTCCCCCGCTCGGTACTGGACGGTAGGAGGGTGGCCACGCTGCTGGTGTGGGCCGCGCACCGCCGCGCGCGCGTCGTGGCCGACTCGCTCACCTTCCCCGTCAACGGCATCTCGCGGAACAACGTGAGTCCCCCGCTCGGTACTGGACGGTAGGAGGGTGGCCACGCTGCTGGTGTGGGCCGCGCACCGCCGCGCGCGCGTCGTGGCCGACTCGCTCACCTTCCCCGTCAACGGCATCTCGCGGAACAACGTGAGTCCCCCGCTCGGTACTGGACGGTAGGAGGGTGGCCACGCTGCTGGTGTGGGCCGCGCACCGCCGCGCGCGCGTCGTGGCCGACTCGCTCACCTTCCCCGTCAACGGCATCTCGCGGAACAACGTGAGTCCCCCGCTCGGTACTGGACGGTAGGAGGGTGGCCACGCTGCTGGTGTGGGCCGCGCACCGCCGCGCGCGCGTCGTGGCCGACTCGCTCACCTTCCCCGTCAACGGCATCTCGCGGAACAACGTGAGTCCCCCGCTCGGTACTGGACGGTAGGAGGGTGGCCACGCTGCTGGTGTGGGCCGCGCACCGCCGCGCGCGCGTCGTGGCCGACTCGCTCACCTTCCCCGTCAACGGCATCTCGCGGAACAACGTGAGTCCCCCGCTCGGTACTGGACGGTAGGAGGGTGGCCACGCTGCTGGTGTGGGCCGCGCACCGCCGCGCGCGCGTCGTGGCCGACTCGCTCACCTTCCCCGTCAACGGCATCTCGCGGAACAACGTGAGTCCCCCGCTCGGTACTGGACGGTAGGAGGGTGGCCACGCTGCTGGTGTGGGCCGCGCACCGCCGCGCGCGCGTCGTGGCCGACTCGCTCACCTTCCCCGTCAACGGCATCTCGCGGAACAACGTGAGTCCCCCGCTCGGTACTGGACGGTAGGAGGGTGGCCACGCTGCTGGTGTGGGCCGCGCACCGCCGCGCGCGCGTCGTGGCCGACTCGCTCACCTTCCCCGTCAACGGCATCTCGCGGAACAACGTGAGTCCCCCGCTCGGTACTGGACGGTAGGAGGGTGGCCACGCTGCTGGTGTGGGCCGCGCACCGCCGCGCGCGCGTCGTGGCCGACTCGCTCACCTTCCCCGTCAACGGCATCTCGCGGAACAACGTGAGTCCCCCGCTCGGTACTGGACGGTAGGAGGGTGGCCACGCTGCTGGTGTGGGCCGCGCACCGCCGCGCGCGCGTCGTGGCCGACTCGCTCACCTTCCCCGTCAACGGCATCTCGCGGAACAACGTGAGTCCCCCGCTCGGTACTGGACGGTAGGAGGGTGGCCACGCTGCTGGTGTGGGCCGCGCACCGCCGCGCGCGCGTCGTGGCCGACTCGCTCACCTTCCCCGTCAACGGCATCTCGCGGAACAACGTGAGTCCCCCGCTCGGTACTGGACGGTAGGAGGGTGGCCACGCTGCTGGTGTGGGCCGCGCACCGCCGCGCGCGCGTCGTGGCCGACTCGCTCACCTTCCCCGTCAACGGCATCTCGCGGAACAACGTGAGTCCCCCGCTCGGTACTGGACGGTAGGAGGGTGGCCACGCTGCTGGTGTGGGCCGCGCACCGCCGCGCGCGCGTCGTGGCCGACTCGCTCACCTTCCCCGTCAACGGCATCTCGCGGAACAACGTGAGTCCCCCGCTCGGTACTGGACGGTAGGAGGGTGGCCACGCTGCTGGTGTGGGCCGCGCACCGCCGCGCGCGCGTCGTGGCCGACTCGCTCACCTTCCCCGTCAACGGCATCTCGCGGAACAACGTGAGTCCCCCGCTCGGTACTGGACGGTAGGAGGGTGGCCACGCTGCTGGTGTGGGCCGCGCACCGCCGCGCGCGCGTCGTGGCCGACTCGCTCACCTTCCCCGTCAACGGCATCTCGCGGAACAACGTGAGTCCCCCGCTCGGTACTGGACGGTAGGAGGGTGGCCACGCTGCTGGTGTGGGCCGCGCACCGCCGCGCGCGCGTCGTGGCCGACTCGCTCACCTTCCCCGTCAACGGCATCTCGCGGAACAACGTGAGTCCCCCGCTCGGTACTGGACGGTAGGAGGGTGGCCACGCTGCTGGTGTGGGCCGCGCACCGCCGCGCGCGCGTCGTGGCCGACTCGCTCACCTTCCCCGTCAACGGCATCTCGCGGAACAACGTGAGTCCCCCGCTCGGTACTGGACGGCAGGAGGGTGGCCACGTTGCTGTTGAATGTGAACAACGGGAGTCGAACTCCTTGCTAAAAGTATAATTTCGATGTTGGGGACGACGCGCGACGTATTGTTAAGTATGACATATGAAGCACTAAACAACGCAATTAGCCGCATATCTGAGGGCGTGGTCAGGCGACTCGTCTTGTTGGGTCGCGTGAACTTTGTGAGTTTTCATAAGATAGCAAGCAATTTTCTGATAGTCTGACGTGGAGTGGGTTGCAATTTTGGTCCCCAATCCGACGAATACCTAAACAATGAATTTCATTATTTTTCTGAGGCCGAATATTTATGTATTTGGATCGCTGTCTAACCATGGATGTCTCAACGCGAATACATAATATATCGCAAAATATCTTATTTTGGAGAGATTTATAATAAGTTATTTATTTGTCCCCAGTTCACGGTGTACATCAACAACCGCAAGCACCGCACGGGCGAGCGCGTGGAAGTGGCCATCTTCGGCGAGCCCGGCGCGTACGTGGGGCTGTCCGGCATCGACCACGCCTTCTACACCATGCAGGCAGGCAACGAGCTCACCTACGCTAAGGTAACACTCGTCGAACGTCTGTCGAAAGATTTAGAGTTGCATTTATTTGCTAGAACTCATAGTATTCTCCATGAGTTCTTACGCTTTTTTTTTCAAATGATATAAGTAAGGAAGTTTGTTATAGTCAAGTCATTAGT
This sequence comes from Spicauda simplicius, assembly GCA_949699795.1. Taxonomy (NCBI): domain Eukaryota; kingdom Metazoa; phylum Arthropoda; class Insecta; order Lepidoptera; family Hesperiidae; genus Spicauda; species Spicauda simplicius. The sequence continues at coordinate 3,214,933 of OX453071.1, read as the reverse complement.
TGGATTTCTGATAACTCTCCTGTTTGCCTCAGGGATCTCATTTAGCTCCTCTCTTCTTTAATTTATTTATCAATGACATTATCACCGTATTTGATCACTCCAATATTTTATTGTACGCAGACGACATGAAAATTTTTAAGACAATTAGGAATCACTCTGACTGCTTAGAGTTACAAAATGATTTAGATAAATTTATAACATACTGTAAAGATCACTATTTGGAGCTAAATGTGAAGAAGTGCAATATAATAACTTTTACTAGGAATCGAAAATATGTTAAATTTGAATATAAAATCGATCATGCCACTGTACCACGTGTTACTGAGACGAGAGACTTAGGGATAATATTAGACAGCAAGTTGACGTTTAATGAACATCTAAATTATACCATATCCAAAGCCCACCGGATGCTCGGTTTTGTTTTAAGAGTTAGTCGAGATTTTAAATTAAGTTCAACACTTTCGCACCTTTTTGACTCATACGTCAGGCCTCTGCTTGAGTACGGATCGGTCATATGGAATCCGCAGTACAAGAATCAAGTGAAAATACTAGATAGAGTATTTAGTTTATATTTAAAACATCTAAAGTTTAGATTTTCCAATGTGCCAGTACTTACACCCCTTACATTAAGGCGAATTGAGAGAGACCAAATGTTTTTATACAAGATGTTAAATAATTATATTGAATCCCCTTTCATGCTGAGTACTATTGGTTTGAGATGCCCCCGAATTCATTCTCGTTGTCGAAGCCTGTTTCACGTACCTTTGTGTAAAAAGAAATATACAAATAATAATTTCATACACCGTTCTTGTAGGTTCTATAACAAACATCTACAAGAATTGGACATATTTAATTGCTCAATATTTGCATACAAGAGGGAACTGAAACAGGCTCTTGAAACGTATGTTATTTAATAATTCACTTTCGTTCCTTTATTTGTGTTTAATTTAACTTATAATGTTTAATTAACCTACTAATTAACTGTGTAAAAAAAAATTACATCTTAATTTTTTTATGTATTATTTATAAGTGGAAACTTTGCTGATTTTTGTTAGTTTTATGTTTAATAAGCTGTATGTACTGAATATTGTATGTTTCCCAAATAAAAATAAAATAAAATAAAACTCTCGTATTTCTAATTTTTAGCAATATTCATTAGATAATTATTTTGAAATGAAATCAATGAGTGCCTACATTAAATTTGTTGAATCAATATTTATCTTGCAAGTGATATAATATATTCCCTAATCCAATTGTTTAAACTGTGCAAAAAATAATGTTTTATACTATAATACAAAAAATATTTGAAAGTTAAATTTTCAACTAAAATGTTTTCCTGTTAGTGCTAGGAAGATAGAAAACAGCCATGCCTCATCAAAATTATAATACAACTAGTTGAATTCCGCAGCTTCGCCTGCGTTAATAAAAATCAAGTGTCCCGTGGGAATAAGATATTTTCCTGTACTAAAAAGTTGCTTATATGTTAATCCAGAGTGTCAACTAACTTCCTAACAAATTTTATGAAAATCGCTCCAGCCGTTTTCACGTGAAGGAGCAACAAGCTTACACACCCACAAACTTGTCTGCAGGTGATATCAAAGATGGCGTACTTCGACGAGGCGACGAACGGCACGTTCGCGTACACGTGGCGCTCGCACGCCGGCGACGCGGATGAACTCGTGTACTTCCCCTCCTCCAGCTTCGGTATCGACGCCAATCGAACATTCGAGTGAGTATTCTACAAATATATCAAACTACTCATTCTATCTTTTAAAAAAACTGCATTGAAATCCGTGGCGTAGTTTTAAAGATCTAAGCCTACATAGTGACAGTCAGCGAGAACCGACTTTCTTTTATGCTATGTAGTGATGAACAGATTATGTCGAAAAATACACACGACGTTTTGGTCATGATCACGATCACAAGAGATTGTATTTTAAATGAGCCTCATCCTCCCCAGGTACGCAGGTCTGGTAGTGTTCAGCGACGTGCCGGTGTCCCGGCGGCACACCAACTGCAACGCGTCGCTCGGGCTAGCGGAGTGCCTGGACGGGAACTGCTACCCCGCGGAGAAGCACTGCGACGGCGTGCCCGACTGCGCCGATCACACTGACGAGGCTAGCTGTGAGTATATTATGCTCCTTACAATGCGTTCTTAAACCAGCTTTTGACAATGGTATGTAATGTATATGTCGGAGGAGTGATTGGAATTGGACTGGTTGTTGGTCTTTAGATTATTATAGAATATACTAGGTTTAATTTGATTATGACTATTTTATAACATACGTTTATATTCGATTGTTTTGTCAACACGATTGTCGCATTAGATTGTAATGTAGTTGTTATATTGCCATAATGTAAGTTCTGCTCTTCTCCGATATATATTATTATAGCATAATTTGAACTGTCTCATACAAAACGTATGATGAGCGATATAATATTATATCTTAAGATGCAAACCTGGCTTAGTTGAACAATAAATGTAGATTTTTTCATATTTTCCATTGGCAGTGGCCACTTGCAATCAGACGGACGGCTAACTTGCTCGTTGCTTTCATTTTATAAAAAAATAAACTACTTATCACGGTCCACAGGTGCCAACGACCCGTCCCACTCGCTGGCGCACTTCCGCAAGTTCCGCTTCAACCGCGTGCAGCGGCAGTACGACAACGTGTGGGTGTGGCGCGACGTGAACATCGGGCCGCACGGCCGCTACGTGTTCACCGTGGACGTGCCCGCCGCGCCCGCGCGCTGGACCGTCTCCGCCTTCAGCATGTCCCCCGCGCTCGGCATCGGCATGCTGCGCCACCCCGTGCAGGTTAGACTAGCGGCGCTGATAAACGAGGTCAAACCCATTATGGTCTCACCCTAAAGGCACTATCGCATTCCGGACTTTAAACTGAAGTGATAAGACTATTTTCCTTTTAAGGACGTTGTAAGGAAGACATGCTTATCAGAGAGGTGAGCTTAACTTAGACAACCTCAGGTTAAGCTAGAATCATTACGCTTATAGTGTCTGGAATTGATTACAACTGTCCATGGGCGACCATTTAATGGGTGGGTATCTGGTGCATAAAATGCACGTTTTTTACTTCAATATAATGAAAAAATCGCAGCTTTCGTTTCATGTTTAATTCCTTTACGAAATGTGAATTGTCGAATCCTCTCTTGATCGTCACTCATATTATAAAAGAATAAAAAAATCCATTATGTCCATTTAATAAATTTTTAAAATTGATAATTGTGTACATATCATCGACAATTAATCATAGACATATGAAAATAAAATAAAAATTAATGTCACCATCCCATTCGCAGTACGTGGGCATCCTGCCGTTCTTCATCAAGGTGGAGGGTCCGGACCGCTGCCGGCAGGGCGAGCAGCTCGGCCTGCGCGTGGCCGTGTTCAACTACCAGCCGCAGGACATCGAGGCGGTGGTCGTACTGGCCGCCTCGCCCGACTACAAGTTTGTGCATGTCGAGGAGAATGGCATTGTGAGTGTGGTTTTTGGATACTTAAATATAACGATGAGGCTGACGGGCTATACCTGATTAAAAGTAGTCTAATATTTTTGCGGAATGTATCGGATACGCACGATATGCGTATACGCTTTTATATTTTTTTTACTAAAATAAATTAAACCGCATATATTTAGTCCGTATATCGTATGAGTACACATTTCATATTAAAAAGAAATGTAAAAAGTAAAAAAATATCAGCCAACATCATTATGTAATTCAAGAATCGGTAGTTTTATATACGTACGTTATAAGGTTATCGACAAAAGATGATTTTTCAAAGAAAAGTTATGTTTTTATAGTACGTTTCTATTATATCACTTTGGCACGCACTACCGCGTGAACGGCTTACCGGATTGCAACATAAGACATATCATTGGAATTTAATCAGTTTGCAAAGGCTGTATCAAATAATAATAATAATGTTTTTAATTACCGTTTAGATTCGTTCGTATCAAATTTAATATGTATCTACTTTTCGTGTTAGGTACGTTCGTACAACCCTCGCACGTCGTTCGGCGAGCACCAGTTCTTCGTGTACATCCCGGCGGGCGACGCGGCCGTCGTGCACCTGCCCGTGGTGGCGGCGCGGCTCGGCCTCGTCACCGTGCACGTGCACGCCTCCACGCTGCAGGGGCAGCACCGCGCCGAGAAGACCATCATGGTCGAGGTAACGGAGATTTATATGTGTCGGCAGATGACCTTACTGCTTAATAAGAGTAGACATGACGTGGCCGTGGTGCACTTACCCTTGGCGCCGGCTTGTCTCGGCGCAGTCACTGTTCTTATGCACGCCTCCACTCTGCAGGGGCAGCATCGCGCCGTGAAGACCATCATGGTCGAGGTAACGGAGATTTATATGTGTCGGCAGATGACGCTTCTTATTAATTAGACTACATGTATCGCGGACGTAGTGCCGGTGGTGGCTGCTTGTCTCGTTCCCACGCCTCTTTACATATACAGTGATCCGTTCATCGAGCCTTTCAAGGTCCACTGCAGAAAAATGCCAACTCCAACCGGTCCTCTGTACCTTAAACATACAATGGTTTCTCACTTTCTTCAGATCATCGGTTTATCTGGTACTCAGATACACTCTGGATGAATAAAACATCAATAATATTAAACATTTTTGTGTATGCTCGCAGGCGGACGGTCTGCCCCAATACCGCCACCAATCCGTGCTCCTGGATTTGTCGAACCGCGCGTACGTGTTCCAATACATGCACGTGAACGTAACGGAGACGCCGATCATTCCGTACGAGGTGGACCGCTACTACGTGTTCGGCTCGAACAAGGCGCGCGTGTCCATCGTGGGCGACGTGGTCGGACCGCTCTTCCCCACGATGCCGGTTAACGCTACTAGCCTGCTGGACTTGCCTATGGTAAGGTTCTTATATTGATTTAAAAATATTAGGAAGTTTCTGTATAGCTAACGCTGGCGAAGATGTTTGTCGTACAAAGCAATTTACCAATAAAAAAATCTCTAAACAAAATTATTGGTAGGTATTGCGTCATATGTTAATTTCTGCAATAAACAACTATTACTACAAGAAATTTGACATTGGTGTAGTAAAATGAACATTCATTATTATATATTTTTTTCCTTACATTTATTGACCAATGTGTTAATATTGGCAGCGTTAAAGCGCTTATTCTATTAAATTAAAAGCTAATGGACATTCATTTTAATTTGAACTAATTTTCAACAATTTGTCAACATTTATATGCATCGGATGAATATACTCGCGTACCTTACCTATTAAGTTTCATAACCTCCTATACCTTTTTTAAGTTGACTTAAGATATAGATATAGTTTAGAGGAGTCTGTTTTCTCATGCCTATTTTTCAATCTTTCTGTCATTTTCTTGCACGAAATGAGACCAAATTATTAGTAGTTTCAAGTATTTAAATCAATTTGCCGAAATATTTATCGTAGTCTTTTTCGTTCTCACTGTCGCATGTGTGTAATGTATATTTATTTACCGACTAACATATTTATATGTACCCAGGAATCCGGCGAGCAGAACATGTTCAGTTTCGCGGCGAACATGTACCTGACGCTGTACATGCGGCTCATCAACCAGCGAAACCGCACGCTGGAGCGCGAGTCCTTCTACCACATGAACACGCTGTACCAGCGGCAGATGTCCTTCATGAAGCCCGACGGCTCCTTCAGCCTGTTCCGCGCTGACTGGTGGGTGTATTGTGTTTTTATGGCTTTAAAGTAGCAAATGGACATGAAGTCCACCTGATGGTAAATAATAACTGCTGCTAATCTCTAAGCAAATTCGTATAGAACAGGGATTCTATCTGAAGTCGAATACAGATGCGTTGTTACTCCCGAGGACTAAGACACTACCTACAGGCATGATAATAGTACATCCCTGTAGTTCTGGGGCCATAATAGGGCTACGGTATGCCTGTCGTAAGAGGCGACTAAAAGGGGCTTCCGGGAATGTGGGCGGGTAGAGTGGGAGGTCGATCCGTCCAGCTAAGCGACCCCGGATAGGACGACGGCATGTGTGGTCGCATGCCGTCGTAAACACTAGGAGATACGGTGACCTTAAATACTCACTGCGGAAGGGCCCGAAAGAGGCATCGCGCTCGGAGGACTCTGGTTGTGTTCCGTTGATCCCGAAGTTCTCCTAGCAGCTGAGGACGGCCACCGGAGGGTTTTTAATGTGGTAAAAATCCCACGTAACCCGGCGTTGCGTCCACGGCGTCAGTTACATTTTGAAGTTTCCTCCTCGATAACAAAAATAAAAGATACTACCTTTACTATACTACTATAGATTGTACCGAAACGCAAGAATGCCTCATGCTAGAAATTAATGCTGTGGTACCTTCTTGCTCGGCCTATTCGGTTCTTGAAATCTTGTATAGATGAAGTCAAAAGTTTGATAATTTTATTGTATTTGCAGGAATCAGTCTGCGTCTAGCGTATGGCTGACATCGTTCTGCGCGAAAATATTCCAAGAAGCATCTTTCAATGAATGGGAAAACTTCATTTACATCGATCCTGATGTGAGTTCTTTTTCGTTACTTTTATTTTAGTAAAAAAACTTTGTTGAAATTTATTTTTTACTCCAAACCAAAAATTTAATTACTCTCATAGAAATTGTGCAATAAAAAGGCAACATACGGTTAGTGTATGTAAATATTAAATATACAAACACATTGTTTAAACTCGGTCCCTCCATGTAGGATCCGAGGTTACTGATGAAAACCTTACAACACCTTTGATGACCAACTTGACTTAGTGATTACCTTATCGCTCACAAACGAAGTGGGTTCGATCCCCGTCCAGACAGATATATAAATGAGGAATTTAGATTTCCTATCTGGGTCTGGGTGTTTTTGTATTCGTCTTTGGGTATGGACATACACGACACGGGAGACAATCTGTGTGGCTACGAGTGTATGAAGCGTTATTTGACGACCCGCGTGGCGCAGCGGTTACCGTACCGGTCTGACACGCAGACTTCGGGTTCGATTCCCGGCCGGACATGTATCTGAATGATGTGTGTAGATTCTTGTTCTGGGTCTGGGTGTTTGTGTATTCGTCTTTGTGTGTCCATGGCATCCACGACACGGGAGAAAACCTACTGTGTGGCTATATGAGTAGAAAGCGTTTTAAGTTTTTTTTTTTTTCATTCACACTTCCCTCCTCAGGTGATATCAATGGCGGTGTCCTGGATCCTGGAGCACCAGACGCCCGAGGGCGCGTTCTACGAGGTGACGTGGCTGCCCAACCGGAACGACAACAACACCATCGCCGTGCCGCTCGACAGCCAGCTGTACCGCGAGGCCGGCGCACAGCTGCACGGGAGAGAGGTAACTCTAGGGGACCTTTCACATCCCATTGCGTCCCACTGCTGGCCACGAGTCTACTCTCAGATTAAGTTTAGGCCAAAGTCCACCGTGCTGGCCAAGTGCGAATTGGCGGACTTCACACACCTCCGAGAACACCTCGGGTGTGTAGGTTTCCTCACGGTTTCCTTCACCGAAAAGCAGTGATAATTAATATCCAATATGCACATAATTTAAAAAAAATCAGTTGTGCGTGCCGGGTTTGAACCTCGGACCTCCCGATCGAGAGGGCAAGTTTCAACCATTTGGCTATCACTGCTCTATAGGGGACTTAGGTAAGACAAATACTTGTTAAAGTCTGGCAGTGGCTTGTGGTTGCACTAGGTGTAAAAAAGTAATTTTAAATTGTAGTTACTCTTGATGAAATACATGGATTTTAATGGGATCAAGACAAATCTTAAAAGTTACATTCACTAATTTTAAACACACGTGTTACATAACCCTAACATTAATGCACAGCCCTAGTACATCGCGTCCCAGCCAGCAACCCTACGAGCAAAACAAAACGGAAAAAGTCGAATAATTAGATAAATTTGTATCATTACTTTTTCCCAGTTATAATACTATTTTTATAACATATTCAATTTGTACATTCAACTACAAAAATAAATATTGTATAATATTTTACATTAAATATGTATTTATTTAAATAGTTACAGACAATAACTCTTTTGCCGTTCTATAAAAATAATAAGTATCACATTATTACGATGATATTTTACTTAGACTGTATTTATTCATTTATTTTTTTATCTGACTGAAGTAGCAAACGAGCATGCAGTCCACCTGATGGTAAGTGGCCACTGCCGCCCATGGACATCTGTATTCAACTTTATATAGAACATGGGTTCCATCTGAAGTCAATCACAGAGGCGTTGCTACTCCCGAGGACTATGATGGTCGCCTCATGTGAAAGTGTGAAATTATAGAATATTAATAAAAATACGTTTCCCAGGTCAACAATTCGATAATATTACAACGGAACATAACGCTGACGGCGCAGGTCGTGATTACGCTCGAAACCGTCAAGAACCTTAAGGATATTGGTGTGAGAGAGGTGAGTCTTTGTGAATTGAGCTTATTATTAAGTTGAATGTTGTTTAAGTATGAATTTTCTTGTAGTTAGTTGAATGTTGTTTAATTTCTTTTGAGCATTTTCAAATCGTTATCACAGGAAATCAAAAAGTGGTAATGTTTTATGTGATGTAAATAGGCGTAGGGCAGCATATTCGGTATTGCACGCGGGCGCACAAACAGCTAGCGGCGGGCCTGTATAGAGTTGAATACTGAATACTCATCTGGGTAAGGTCTCTTGTAGACACACGTTTTTTCGGTGTAAAAAATTACGGTTAATTCGCCGTGTGTAGGCACGGTTGTCAGTGTTGTATGTATCACTGTGAGAGCCGTCAGCCACGGCAGCGCGATGGCACGGCGCCGCTGCCGTATGCACAGTGCGTCCCCCTCGGCGCACCGTGCCTACGCATGGCGTGGTTTTCGTCAGTGTTGTATCGCAGCCTTCGTGAGTGTGTCGACGACGCTGGAAGTTTTCACGTTTTAGTGGCCGACTACTTACATTTTGCTTTGAAAATATACCTATATTTTTTCGTATATTGCTATTTTGGTGATTTAGTTTCTCAGATATTTTTTGGAGTAATTTATCAAATGTCGTTCTCTGCATTGTAAAATACATATCATACAACACTGACAACCGCGTCTACACACGGCGAATTAACTGTAGATTTTTACGCCGAAAAAACGTGTGTCTACATGAAGCCTAAATGTTACCTCCGTTTTCCGATTCCGATGGGGGTCCCGGTCGAATATCATAAAATTAGTTGTAAATCTCCCGATATCATACAAATGTATGCCTAGCGCTAGAAATAGGTGTGGCGGAGGTATTTCCCCGGTGGAACTACGCTGTTTCTACCACCTGTAAGATAATCGTCCCCCGTCCGCAGGGTCTGAGCGCGCGCGTGGGCGCGGCGACGCAGCGCGGCGTGGCGTGGCTGGAGCGGCACCTGCAGCTGCTGCTGGAGTTCGGCGAGCCGTACGCGCTGGCGCTGGTCGCGTACGCGCTCGCCGTGGCCAAGGCGCCCGGCGCCGAGCACGCCTACAGGCTGCTCAAGCGGCGACAGAGGACCGAGGGTGAGCTTTTTTTTACGTCAGGGAACATTTTATAGGCTTCTCTCCGCTTGGCAAGGACCGAAGGTGAAAAAAATACCGTTATTCTACAATAGAAAAACGACTTGACGAAATTTGACGACGACGAATTGAAAAATACTATTTTTAATAATTTTGGTCGATTTAAATTTCTGAGTAAGATTACCTATAGGTGAACCTACTTTTAACATTAGTTTGACAACCTTGACCACCCGCTTTGCGGAGCGGTTACCATACCGGGCTGACGCGCAGTGAGTCCTGGGTTCGATTCCCGGCCAGACAGGTGTCTGAATGATAAATTTAGATTCTTGTTCTGGGTCAATGGATAGCTTAATAAATATTAGTAATTATTAATAATATAATAAAATTTCAAAATGTCTGGTAGTAAAACGCTAGACTAATTGAAGTGCATATTGTAAGCCGAAATTGTAAAGCTACAGCGGCGGTCACGTTAGTGTCGATTGGTCAACTACTGGCCGTGTAATACTTCGCCTTCTCCGTCGCTCTAGCAAGATGGAAGGAGGAAGGCGCACCCCGCGACCCGCAATCCAAACCAAATCGTAATCAACTCCAAAATAAACAAAGCCCCCTCCCCCAGGCGGTCTGGTGTACTGGGGTAAGGAGCCGGTGCCGCAGCCGCCGTACAAGATGGAGAACCAGAAGCCCTTCCTGCTGCCGCGCCTGCCCTACAAGTACGACTCCAACAACATCGCCGCTACGGCGTACGCGCTGCTCGCCTGCATGGACCATCAGGTAAAACATATTTTTTATTATCGCGGGGGAAACCTTCAAAAGGTACCCGACGCCGTGGAAGTGACGCAGGGTTATGTGGGATTTTTACCGCACTAAAAACCCCCCGATGGCCGTCCTCAGCGCTACAAAGAGGACTCCGGGATCTCCAAAGGAACGCAACCGGAGTCCTCTAAACGCGTTGCCCCGTCAGGCTCCTCCCTGGTGAGCAGGTGGGCAAACCGCTCCGTCTAGTCTTTACGACGGTATGCGCGAGATGAAACATTAGACCTTTTTAAATATAAGATTGAATTAAGCGAATGGGAGGGTGCAAAATATTTTAGTATCTTTTGTTATATTTCGACTGCCGTGTTCTTATTACATCTATTTCAGCTGATTTCAATTAAGTCAAAAAATGTTATCATACACCTAATGTTTAATCTGATATAGAAAACTACTTTAATACATTTATTTTTCGTTTGTGTAGGATAACAACGAACCAATAGTGATGTGGTTAAATTCGCAACGATTGAAAGACGGCGGCTGGGCTTCTACTCAGGTTTGTGTTACATTATTTCTTGTTATCTTGTCATCCTTACAATTTTTTCTCTGAAAATGGTGATTAGCAAAGTCAATTTTGTGAAAATGTTGACAAAATCTATTTCGCGCAGTAAAATTCGTCTACATAAAAGTGTCTGTAATTTACCCTAATTACCATTATAACGGTTTGAAAAAAGGCCAATCTTGCAAAATCGGGTCACTTTTGACTGCATACATTTTTTTATCGAGACGAAGTACCAAATAACGGAACTTTTGAACGGCCGTTCAAAACAGGGCGTATGGTCACGTTACCTACGTGAAGCAGTGGAGTCTCAAGGGCTGATAGAAGGATGAAAATGTTTCACAGATTTCGTGAAGACGTTTAAAATTACTGTCTATTTGTCCTGACCTTCCTAGGGTTGGTTGCATGGTAATGTCACGTTTACGTTTAACGAATCGCCCCGTCTGTTTCCACAGGACACGTACATAGCGATGCGTGCGCTGCTGGAGTACACGAACCGCAAGCGGCTGCGCGACGTGTCGTCGCTGGCGCTGACGGTGGACGCGGTGGCGCTGCGCGGCCGCACGCGCGCGCTGCACGTGCGCAACGACAACCTCGCCGTCATGCAGTCCGTCGACGTGAGTACACACTCTCGCGGGACACGCACGCAGCTGCCGGAGTACAGGCACCGCACGTGTCGTCGCTGGCGCTGACGGTGGACGCGGTGGCGCTGCGCGGCCGCACGCGCGCGCTGCACGTGCGCAACGACAACCTCGCCGTCATGCAGTCCGTCGACGTGAGTACACACTCTCGCGGGACACGCACGCAGCTGCCGGAGTACAGGCACCGCACGTGTCGTCGCTGGCGCTGACGGTGGACGCGGTGGCGCTGCGCGGCCGCACGCGCGCGCTGCACGTGCGCAACGACAACCTCGCCGTCATGCAGTCCGTCGACGTGAGTACACACTCTCGCGGGACACGCACGCAGCTGCCGGAGTACAGGCACCGCACGTGTCGTCGCTGGCGCTGACGGTGGACGCGGTGGCGCTGCGCGGCCGCACGCGCGCGCTGCACGTGCGCAACGACAACCTCGCCGTCATGCAGTCCGTCGACGTGAGTACACACTCTCGCGGGACACGATGACGTTAAAATGACGTTGAGGGGGTGAACACGCCACGGAGCGTATCACATGTAGAGTGCGTTCCATTAGGCGTTCACAACGTTCACGGTCACGAACGCAGTTTTTCCCGTTCCACTAGCTTGTGAACGTTACAGACGTAGTGGAACGATCGCTTCGACCCACCTTATTAGATAGGTCGACGTGAGCTTCGTGTAAACGTAAGTCATTATGTCATGAATGACGTTTTCGCCGCGACCACGACGACCGCGGTCGTCTTGTGGAACGACTGAAGGAGCGTTGTGAGCGCTTTCTGAAACGCACCCGTAGTGTGTATCTAAGCAATCTCTGACGACAAATGTCAATGATTTTAGAACCTTCTTGTACTTAATAAATTGTTTTCATTTTTTTTGGTAAGGTTGAATAATTATACATTTGTTTCCGTCCGTTACTAGCTTGTTACATTAGCGATGCGTCTTGTAACATTGCATAGCGTGTCGTATATATACACGGTTCGCATCAGTCGGCGACACAACACATCTTGTCGGGTTTGAGCAGTATGTTTTTTTTTGTAGTTGTACCTAACGTTACAGCAGACTGGCTGTTTGATGGAAAACAATCACCGGCGCCGCATTTGCAACAGCAGAGAGGTCGCCAATGCACTGGAAATACGAATGTTTCCAGCATTAGCATCCGTGTTTCAGATCCCGGAGGCGTGGGGCACGGTGAAGGTGACGGCGCGCGGCGCGGGGTTCGCCATCCTGCAGATGTCGGTGCAGTACAACGTGGACATCGCGCGCTTCCAGACGCAGCCGCCCGTGCGCGCCTTCTCGCTGCTCTCGCACGCGCACTTCTACGGCAGGAATCAGTCGCACATCGAGTTCCAGACGTGCGCCAGGTCGGTGGGGTTTAATGGCTTTGTTTTGAAGTGACTCATGCGGCTTTACCTCGCTCTGAGGCGTTCCATTTGAGGCTTGAAGTGGAAGTGAGAGCGCGGAACGAGCGATAAAGAGACAATCGGCCTCCACGTTCGGCAGCGTTCGACGTCTCTCTCTCCTACTTGAATGAGTGATGCGTCGGCGTGGACAGCTGCTATACAAAGATGCAACCATTCCATCAGTATTTTGTTAGGACGTTGTCACGTTCAACTAACGTCAGTAAACCGACATTACAGACAACCGATTCTTTACAGGCTTAAGGAGTAGAGACAATTATAATATCTTTTCTTGTCGGACCGGAACACGAACTCAATTAACAATTACAATATTGACAGCCGGCGATGCATTGGCAACTCCACTGGTGTTGCGAATGTCCATAGGCAACGGTGACTACTTTCCATCAGGTAGCCCGTCTGCCTTATTAGGCGACAACCTCTACCAAGACGACCAGAACAGAAACTCAGCGGTGTATAATGATGACAATAAATTCCAGTATCTCGCCTTACGATGTAGTTGTTGTTGCTCATTTTTGGTGTATTCTAATTTGATCACCCAGTGACCCTGGTCATATCACCTAAATGATCAAAGGTGTTCTTTGATATTCGCCTAAGTGATCATATGCGACTACAAAATATGTATTTTTTCGTTATCTTTCGATCATCCTTTCCTCATTTCTATATTAGAAAAAATGTCTCTCAACTGATGAATACAATAAATATATTTATAGTTCATTTCTAGAATTAAAATTAAGTCCTTGTTTTATTAAAATCGATCTAGTCTATCAAGAGTAACGTGTTAAGTTTACAATTACATAATGTTATGTGACCTGTGATAACTAGGGGAGGTATATTAAAAATTGTTAATTTCTTATTTCTTCTTCTTTTTATCAGCGTCTCTATGATTTAACCATAATAATCCATGCTAATCTACATGTGATGTCCTTGCAGTTGGACCCTAGCGGAGGAGTCACCGCGGTCAGGCATGGCGGTACTGGAGGCTGCAGTGCCCACGGGCTACATGGTGCAGCAGCAACGCCTCGACTCGTATGTGCTCGCGAGGCGCGTGAGGACACTCCAAAGGGCGAAGTTCACGCCCACTAAGCTTATATTCTACTTCGATTATGTGAGTACATATACATAATAATAATAATAATAATAGTGTATAGAGCTAACAAATTTAAAACCAGAATGTGGCAACTAAGAAAAGTCATCATTGTTCTAATAGGAATCTCTACAAGTGGTATAATCCTATTCGTAACATACGTTGGAAAGGTAATGTGAAATTTGTAAGGTTATCCTTTCACTCTAAACTATCGGTCGGATTTCGTTGAAATTTGGCATACACATAGTCTATAACAGGGTTTTGCAAAGTGGGGTACCCGAACTTCTAGGGGATCGCCATTCGATGGCAGGGGGTTCGCGACAATACTTACGTAATGGTGGCGTGACGACTGGCAGGCACGTGAGGCACACATGTGGCACCATGTGGCTTGGCAGGTGGCATGGTAGAAAACGACTTGATGCCGAGTCAGAATTAAGGTTAAAATTGTCCAAAATTATTTCTAAAACTGGCTCAATTTGTGACAACAAACAAGCACATCCATCTTTTTAATAGTAGTGAAAATATAATTCTTATGGCACTTTTATTATCAATTTTATTGTTTTCTTTGGAGGGAGGGATTTAATTAGTTAAGTGGGTTTGTAGTCACTTGGAAACTTTAACAGGGATATGTAGAGCCGAGAGTTTGAGAAACCCTGGTCTATGATCTAGATTAAAACATAGGATATTCATTATCGTGTTAGACATGACCCAAGCGGGCGAAACCGCCGGAACAACCTATAATATAATAATATTATTGTCTTCCAGCTGGAGCCCGAGCCGACGTGCGTAAACTTCACGATCGAGCGGTGGTACCCGGTGGCCAACATGTCGCGCTACCTGCCCATCCGTGTCTACGACTACTACGCGCCAGGTCAGTGTCTCATTTTTGCTTCAAACTCACCATCATGTACCTGCCAAGTAATAGACATTGGCTCTACATTCATTATGTCTAAGGGCTCTGAAAAAGTGTGTGTGTACTTTGTACACGCGGTAGAAGTTATAGTTTGACGTAACAAGATAAAAATCTTTTTAAAAATTTAAATCATCTTTCGTCTTATTCTATTTTTTTCATAACGTGCCTAAAGAAGTATTACTTCAACAAATAAAAACCGTGCGGCACTCAGGGACTGCCGCGGTAAAGCTATTGCATAGCATTTTCATTCTCATTCACCATTCCCATTTTCATTCACCATTCTCATTTTCATTTCAACTTCATACTGTAACTTTTGTGTGACGAATCTTAAAATTTAACTTTAATCATTTTTTCATAACGCGCCTAAAGAAGTATAATTTCAAACAGATTAAACTGTTGTTGGTATAGAATTAAATATTTGCATAAGTCTAACTTTCAGTAAAAGTGAACGTAGTTGGTCACTGTCATCTATGGACAACTGTGAGAAACTTCCTATAGAGTAGAGCTTCGATCCGAAGTCGAGAATGGATAGATTGCTACACACGAGGACTAAGATGGTCCTCATATATAAGTTAGTCAATAACAAACACCCTTTTAACAAAACGTAAGAGCTGCTTGCAACGGTAGTGCTTCCCCGGTCGAAGCACACTGATTCTAGCACCTGTTGTGGGTAAACTACACTCGTCCTAAATAATAATTTAAAACAACACGCATCCTTCCCAGAACGCTTCAACGAGACGATCTTCGACGCCCTGCCGACATACCTGCTGAACATCTGCGAGGTGTGCGGCTCCTCGCAGTGCCCCTACTGCGCCATCTACAACGCGGCCGCGTTGCCCGCTGTCTCCGTGTTACTACTGACTCTCGTCGCCATCGTTCTCAGGATATACACGTAGCGATTCGAATAATTAACTAATCCCTCCTAACAGCTTTATAAAGGCTTTATGTTGTATATGTACAAGAGAGTGGATTTATATCATTTTAAGAAACAACCCTAATTCTGTACAACGCTTACACAGTAACGTGGAATTAACCGGTCACTAAATATTATATTAAATTCAAAACTGAGCTATTTTGAAACCGCCATTTGCTCTAGTAAGTGTGATGTCTTTTCTTGACATACAAAATTACTGGGCGTGTAATTACGCAATTTAAACCAATTTGGCGACGACTGAGAGCTATAACATATTGGGATTTATAAAAGACACTAGAAATAGTACTCAAAGCCAAACATTGGTTTTCTAATGCTACCGTCTATGACTAAACGAGACTATTACAGCTTTTTATTGGCCTGTCAGTTCTTTTGTGAACTCATATTATTGATCATTTATGTTTTAGTGATCAATGAAAAATTCGCAGCTAAATATAAAACGTAATTAATTTTTATAAATAAGATATTTACCATAGATTTTAATCATTCGATATTTACAAAATTGTATGACAAAGGGCAATATTGACATATCCAGGACCAAGTTCCATTGGTACAAAATTAAGAATAAATTATAATAAAGTATATACTTATTTACATGTATATTGACTATTTATGTAGAAATTATCATTTATTAACCACCGGTTAGTATAATTTTGTTAAGAAAGTGCCTAAAATACGATCTTATGGTACACTAACAAAACAAATTTAATAAAACATGATCTGAATTATTACTTTAGATAAAATAATCTTTCGTACAATACTTAAAAGCTTGGCTATTCATCTTTATCCTTATAATTCAATCTGTTATTTTAATAATTCAATATATTAACTGCAACTCGATATAGAATACATATTTAGATTTTTTCAACTCCATTCCAGTTTAGTGTAGAATTTTCTTGAGTGTTCATGTAGCCTAAGATTACGACCATTTCAGATGTAACCGGTTTATTATAGGTTTAGTTGTGTATTTCTCTCTTGAATTATGAGTTCTCTTTTATTCGTGAATATGTTGTATTTTTAAGGATTGAGTATGTTGACAATAAAATTATGGTTGAAATACAAAAGAAACAAATTAGTGAATGTTTACTTGTACAAAAATTGCTCTATTTAACTTTAATATTGAAAACAGGTCAAATTATAGAACGAACGAATCTGTTAAGATAACAATTAACATCTAAATGACAAGTCGAATGTAGCATTCCCTACCAGATGTAGTTTTGTAGATAACTTTCGTAGTATTTAAGCTAGGTACGTTAAGGAACGCCTCATCATTACCGTATCAATCAGTGTCTGCAAGTTCTAAGGAATATGATATATGTTGATCGAGCATAATCATTATTATAAGAGCGCTTTCACATTAGGTCGCATGTAGCGTGGCCGCAGCGCGTTAGCCGCGCGACTGCAACGGATGCTTTAAGAAAGCATTATATTATTGAAATAATTATTCAGAATTTCCTAATTTTTATTATAAAAATACAGCGCGCCACCTTGATCAATAAATTTCCCGCGGCTATAGTCGTAAAAAGAAAGCATTCTCTGCAGTCGCGCGGCGGACGCGCTGCGGCCGCGCTGTTTGCGACCTATTGTGAAAGCACTCTAAAACTACCCGGTTCTGTCATTCAGATAGAAATGTTTAATTTTATGCAATATCCAACATTCCTTTTTCCTTTAGACTGACATTTGCAAATGGACAAATAGTCCATACATTTAAAAATGAACTTTTAGGTTGTACTAACTTCGCCGACCGATTTATCTTTGTCTAATAACTGCCATATTAAATACTGTACTCTATTATAATATGTACAATTAATACAATTATATCTTAGTATACAATGTACTACCACGTGCTTTAATTTTAAAATATTATTTAATGATATATGTATTCATATATTATTCCCAAATCTTTTATTATTCCTTAGTTTCCAATACATTATTTCAGAGTCTTCTTAATTGCATACTGCATTTTTATTAATTCTATTATATGTTACTAAGAATTGCAGCTACTGTTTAAAATATCATAAACCATTGTTTCCTTTATTTCAATTATTTTAATTTTGTTTTAAGTGCCTTTTGCATCGGAAGCATCGCGTAAGGGCAATTCGGGCATCACAAATTCTGTAAATAAATGTAATTTATACGACTATAATGGGGCGTGTTCACTACCTTATATCGTGAATGTTATAATTGTAATAACAACCGTGAAACATAAAATTTAACAGTAGATATTTATGTACGCTCGTCAGATCAATTACTTCTCATCTCTTTTCTTTGTGTCATAGGTAAGAATCTTTCAAATGCTACCAATGTGTTGGGTATCCTGTAGTTTCCTGTAACATGCATTTATTTTATTATCAAGTTATTGTTCAATATCTGGGTGCTGTGTCATCTATGCTTCATTCACTATTATTTTTACCCATTTCATGATATTATGTAACATATCGAATGTGGATTGTCAATAAAAACAGTAGCATAGAATGCATCCTTGCCTCGTTCAAGTTAAGTATATCAAATATAGAAGGCAATTGGAAATACGTGTAAATATGTCTAGACTAGAAGTTTGTATGTAGTGTAAGTGATTTGTATGTAATAAAATTAATTCATTAACTATAATTTGAAAATCGCAATATATAAAACATTGTCAATCATGAGGTATGCCTTATTAGCTATTAGCTAAAGACAATATAAAGGAATTGAAACTTGTATTTATTATAAAATTTCAGATTTTATTTTATTTACAGTAAAATATGTTTATGACATGATGTCAATGTAATGATAATGTTTTAATGTAACATTTTTTTAGTTAATAACTGTATGGATAAAAAATACTAGAAAAGTTTTCTCGTATAAAAGTATTGTCAATGTGTTAACAAATCAAATAATCATTTTTGAATTTATTAATAATCTTGAACTGGCGAATCTGTTCTATAAATACATGCGAATTTTGTAATACTTTGAAATGCCTATCTACGATAGGGACTCGAATTTTATGAACTAAATAAACAATGTATATTTTGCATAAAAATTTTGTATATCCCAGGAATAAAAACAATTCGCCAGTTAATTTATGACTCATCGTACGTACAAAATTGAACATCTACCGTCCAAAATCATATGAACCTGTACTTTTATAAATGAAAATGGCAGCTGTAATAATGAATCTCATAGAAGTTTTAAGCAAGTTACTTAATTAGTTTCCGTCCAAATTTACCAATGACTGATATTTTTTTACTTTTTATAATAAATTATCTTGTACTTGTGTGTAATATTGTCTAAGTTGTTATGCAGCTTGGAAATTAGTGTAGAAGAGTGGTAAAAATAACTGTTGTCTCTCCACAGATTTATATCCAAATAAAAAGAACCCTTTCGAAATTGTGTTTTATTTTAAACCAATTGTAAGTTTCCTGTTTTCTAAAGACTGCAAGTTCATAAAATGGGAAGAATTTGATGGTTAATTCAATACCGGGTGTGAACGAGTTGATAAATGGAACTACACATTTTTTAGTTGGCACGACATTGGCACTCCAAATTATTTAATATACAATATATAATGTGTATTATAGTATGCAATTTAGTAACATAACATATAACTATAAAATATATTAAAATAACAATTAAATAATATAAAATGTTGGGAGCTGATTTCACATCTATTAAAAATAAATGTGTAGATCGACTTAAGAATAAAAATAAATGTAACTTATCAACTTAACACATCATACAGATTTTATTGAATTTATAAGTAGGTAGAACTTTTCACAGTAATTATGAGCAGTGGTGTCAGCGCAACTATTTCTGCTCTTCTGACACTGCTGTTTTAGTGAACGTCGCTCCAGCAGGAAAGTAGCACGTAGAGTGATATGAGTGGGACGTATAATTAGTGCCCAATCTGCTGTAAATGTGCGCCAAATAAAAAATTTGTGCGTGTTGTAGTTTTTGAAATAAACGGAAAAAACGATTCCTGCTGGGGTAACGTTGTTCCAGCAGGAAAATTCTAAACGAAAGATCGGAGAGTTAAAAATTGCATATGAGCAGAGAGCTTATATTTGTGCAAATTTGTGCGCTAAAAATATAATTTGTGCGTCTTCAGGTTCTCGAGATATTGCGTTTCCTGCTGCGGTAACGTTTTGGAAAATCGCGTATCTAAAATACTATTGTATGTGCGCCTGTAGAATAAACATGTACAAATAGCTCTTAATTTGTGCGTATTTGTGACAAAATTAGATTTAAAAAAATACTTATAGTTTTCGAGTAATCACGGTTTTTTCAAAAATCCAAACAGTGTCCTAGCTCCTAAATAAGAAAACATATAAGGTCACTGAAAACTGCATTCGGTCCGTCTTGGCGTGGTTAATTAGCACAAAAAAAATCAAAAGTGCACATACGTGCGTTTTTGGATAATATGAATTAAAGTCAAAAAACGACGTCCTACCTTTGACGTCACCGTTCAAGAAACTGGCTCAACCTAAGCTGATTGGGTATTAACCAAAAATTAGTGCGTTTAGTCAAATAATATGTAAGATAAAATTCCAGTGTGAAATACTTCGCATTAAGTAAATATAAACAAAAAACAAAACAGTAACACAAACGCTGGTTATACGACCAAATTCGAATGACTACAAAAAAGCGGGGGTTTCATATATACTAATTACCTTTATTTCTTGAACGTATTATTGCAGGTACTGTCACGCTCAAACGTTTATTGGTGATTAATTTATACGACCTTTAGGGAAATAATTACAAAATATAATAAATGGATCGTGTAATTATCAAATGAAAGACCTAGTATGTGTGAAAATTCTTATTTATATTTTCTTTAATTTTGATTCTTAAATAAGATCACAGAAAAATCTTAAGTAAAATATTCGAACGCAAAAAGTTCCTTAAGGTTATTATAGTTATACTTCTTTTGGCGCGCTAGGTAAAAATGATGAGAGCAAATAGAGTCTTACGAAGAGTCTTACGATGCGCGCGCACACCGACAAGTAAATCCGACACCCTGAAGTTAACTATAGTGAACATTTTAGTTTTTTCTACTGTTAATGTCGTTTTTTCTCCAAGCGTAGAATTATGCGAAAGATAAATCTTTTAAAAAGATTTTTATATTATATTAAGCCAAAGAAGTATAACTTCAAACGCGTGTACATAAACACACACACACTTTATATTTTTGTATCTTGTATAATGTAAAATCACAGATCAGTTTCCAATTAAAAAATTAAGACTATTATCATATTATTAATGTAAATGTCCTAATGTATGCTGAATTGCAGTGCTGAATGTATTTTAATAAAATTTGGAATGAAGATAACTAATAATATTCCAAGTAGCAATTAAGCTCCTTTTTATTATGTACTTCATCGTGTACAAATCTACCGCACAAATAGTTTATTTTCTATTTTCTACTTCAGTGTACTCGAGTATACTAAGTTTTAATCGGTTAGTGTGTAAAGTTAAGAAGGTCAGTAGCATGTATAAAATCCCCGCTTTTTTATAGTCATTCGAATTTGGTCGTATAACCAGCGTTTGTGTCTGTTTTGTTTTTTTATTTATATTTACTTAATGCGAAGTATTTCTCACTTGATATTTATTTTACATATTATTTGACTAAACGCACTAATTTTTGGTTAATGCCCAAACATCTTAGGTTGAGCCAGTTTCTTGAACGGTGACGTCAAAGGTAGGACGTCGTTTTTTGACTTTAATTCATATTATCCAAAAACGCACGTATGTGCACTTTTGATTTTTTTTGTGCTAATTAACCACGCCAAGACGGACCGAATGCAGTTTTCAGTGACCTTATATGTTTTCTTATTTAGGAGCTATGACACTGTTTGGATTTTTGAAAAAACCGTGATTACTCGAAAACTATAAGTATTTTTTTAAATCTAATTTTGTCACAAATACGCACAAATTAAGAGCTATTTGTACATGTTTATTCTACAGGCGCACATACAATAGTATTTTAGATACGCGATTTTCCAAAACGTTACCGCAGCAGGAAACGCAATATCTCGAGAACCTGAAGACGCACAAATTATATTTTTAGCGCACAAATTTGCACAAATATAAGCTCTCTGCTCATATGCAATTTTTAACTCTCCGATCTTTCGTTTAGAATTTTCCTGCTGGAACAACGTTACCCCAGCAGGAATCGTTTTTTCCGTTTATTTCAAAAACTACAACACGCACAAATTTTTTATTTGGCGCACATTTACAGCAGATTGGGCACTAATTATACGTCCCACTCATATCACTCTACGTGCTACTTTCCTGCTGGAGCGACGTTCACGCTGTTTTATGGTAAGTACTTTATTATAATAGGATTCATAACTATTGCTATTTGATTCAGGAGTAAACTTTATGCCCATTAGCAACATTGTTTGAATGAAGTGTTTTATATAGGTGTAAAGTAACAACCAATTCCACATTATTATGGAGGTTTTACAGAATTTAATTGACTAACCATAATTAATTAGTAGCACAGATAAGCAAATTACCGTAAAAAACTTATAAAAGTGGCCATACATGGATTAGTGATTAATTTTCCAAAATTTATTTATTAGTCCTGCAAAATGCTCGACAAGGATCACAATGTATTCTTATATTTCCAAACAGAAAATACCCTTGTCATTTTGATGAAATACAATAAAATAAGCACTTGCATATTGCAAAACACAATACCTGTTTTACAAGGAAACCATTGATGTGAAAAAACACTACAAGTACAGATGACGCATAGTTCCTAATCAAAATAGTTATGTACTTTTAGACAAACACCTTTATCTCTTCAAGATTTTTCATTTATGTATGTATGTATTTTTTAATGATTGTGACTATATTTAAAATTCAACTGCATGAAGATAAGTTTTATTTTCATTTGTGTCAGCATTGATTTAAATCGTTTACCAATTATGGGGAGAACAAAACAAATTTTTATACTATTAATAATTTATATTACACTTCAACAATAATGATTACCTAAGCACATATTTTACAGATGCTTATTTAACTAAGTAACATTTATTGTCGTTTTTTGAGTTGTTGTTTAGCTTTGGTGACAACTTTTGGCTTTGCTCCTCTGTTGAACAGCTTAGTAAACATTTCAGACATCTCTGGAAGTTCAGACATTTTGGTCATATTGGATATTTGTTTCAAATCTTCCTTTGTTTCTGGATCATTCATCATCTTTGGCAGAACCATAATGAGTAGCAGTGGCAGCACCATCATAATGACCATAGGGTTGAATAGGAAGTCGGTTATACGCAACTGCTCGCGAACTTGGAAGTACTTGATCCTAGTAGACACCTTCATCCGCAACGGGTACGGAACCTGTACAACTTGCGACGTCTGAACATAATTGACTTTTCGCGCCCTAAACTTGCCTTTGGAATTAATTTCAACTCGCACTGGCTCATATAGGTAGTCCGGATGGATAACCTCGACAACATAAGACCCTGTAGGCACATTGAAGATTGTGAACGAACCATCCTCTTTAATGAAACCGATGTACTCGCCACCATTCACGTGAATTCTAGTGTCCACTTGCCAATGGTCTGACACTTCTTCGTCGCTTGGAAACACCCGTCCTTCTATCGTATACCGACCGACACCGACCTCCTCGTCTAGTGGAGTCGCTGCGCATAATATTCCACCCAAAGACAGGGCCACAATAGCACAAAGTGCTTTAATCATTGTATTAAAATTATGATATGCCTAAAAAAAATCGTGTTAGTGGAAACTTATGAGTAGAAGACTGCAAATATAATTTCCACTTAATCAATATTGAAAGTAATAATCAAATAATCTAGTTTAACAAAGTGGCAAATAGCAAATTCACCACAAATCCAATTTCATGAAATTGTCATTGTCAGTGACAGACATTTGAAAGTGATCTTTTTTTTTTTGTTTCTCTGCTTTGGCTTCTTACTTTTTAGTCCAAGATTAAGAATACGTAGGACACAATAAATAGTAAAGTGGACATCACACACTAATTACAGATATAATAACTTGTCCCAACAAAGATTACTCTTGCTGGCGTATACTTTAAAGATGGTAAAATCCATTGTGATGCAACTCCGGAGTAAAAGTGAACGAGATTCATTCGTTTAAGTTCTATTGAAAAGACATTATCAGACTTACTGGGATAACTTTCAGGCCTTAAGTTATACTACAAAAGACAGAGCAGAAGTCTATAACATTCAAAATGAGTAAATTTTAGGATTCCGTACCCAAAGAGTAAAAATTGGACCTTATGGCAAAGACTCCGCTGTCAGTCTGCTTACATACATTGCTTTTATCGCTTTATTAACAACGACTAAAAAAACAATAAATTAAATAATTGTTGGGTGCTCCCTTAATAACAAACGCAATTGTTTTTTTTTACTTTTTTCGTGCGTGACTCAGACTCGTAACTGGTCGATATTTTAAATTGCAAGAGTTTAAATAATACGTAAACTGAAATAATTTTTAAGTTGAGGGTAAAATCAGATACGTACTTGTTTTAACCGATTTTCACGACTCACTCGAGCTTATACAAACAAGGTTCAGCAATCTCTTATTGGCCTGTCCATGGAGTTTTAACTCCGTATTCTTTGTTCACGGAACAATACACATATCTTAATTTAAGATGTTAAATGGAACTATGATGTTACAAATATTGTGATAAGTGATAATTGGCAACTGATTCCTAGTACCCATTCAAACAATGCTGATATGGGTTTTCGAAGAAATTACTTAATTTGTATTTTATTCATTTTTAGTATATTTTATTATATCTTTGATAGATGTATACATCTCTGATAGAAGTATTAAATTATTTTAAAAAACGTAATAAACCTACAAAACAAAAACAGGCCTCTCACATTCACTCCAATAGGTACTCTGTGCTCCAATTAATTCCGTAAGTTGTGTAAGTATACATTTATTGACAACAAGCTGAAATTTAATGCCCTAAAATAACTTTGTAAGGATTGAAATCTATGGACCATTTATTTAAAGCCTGATTATTTCATGAAGCATTCGGCGAAATGCAGGCAACGTAGTGATATGGAAGTAAATATTATCAATGGATCAAACAAAAATCCTATTAGCAGTTGAGAGACCTAAAGGTTATCGATATTTAAATGTTAACAATCATCATTTTACAATGATTATCACCCATTCCATGAAAACAGTATAAATATTTGATAACATTATTGTCTTTCTTTAGTTATGTATTGACAACCGATCAGTCAACAGTGATATATTTTATAGTGAAACATTCTTGAAATAATATTAATATACAAAATGATCATCAGATATTTGATATCTTTTATATCTTTTGGAGTAATACTGGTATCTGGCATGTATATTGTGAATCCTGGACCGAGGTACCCACCTACGAAAGGGGAAGTGTGGCCAAAACCAAAACAGGAAAATAAGGAATCCAGTTATTATACATTTGACCCGTCACACTTTAAAGTCAAGGTAATATAAAATAATTAATTAGTATTTATAAATAAATATTAAATAAGTTGTCTGGATACTTACCGTTTTAGAGCGCTTCCTTGTCTGAATTATTGATTTTTTACTAATACGATTCGACATATATTTTTAATTTGACCTCAATCTACACAGAACTTAATAAAAAGGTAGGTATATATTTTATTCCGTTCGATAATAAGTTGCTTTAAATAATATTGTAGTATTACTTTATTCAGTGAGTACCTACCTACATGTGTTACTCTATATTAGACATTGTTTGGTTATCACAATTTTATAATTGCACGGTACCTACGCATTTAATGAGAATTATGCCTAAGAATTGCGATTTACGATGTATACCTACTTTATGGACAGCGTGTAATTAAAAACAAAGATTTACGAACATTTTTTTCATTTATAAATATAGATATTCTATTGTTTGAGAATTATTTGACTTAAGTATAGTCATTAGAAATAATAGTACACTATTAAGTCTAATGACCCTACCCGTGAAGAATGTTTGTTATATACGAAACAAATATAATTAGATTTACAAGACTAGGATAGAGTAATTAATATTCTTAAGATGATTTTGCGCATCGTAGACATCGTAGTATCGTCAAAGTGAAACTTCGTTCGAGGTCTCGCATTCCACGCAAATCTCATGTTATCGAGCCCGGTTTGTAGTTATCAAGTGACCAGGGGTCCAATATAAAAGTAGTTTCAATACGAATATTAATTTGTGCTAAATTTTATATTTTCAAATTGGCCAGTTATATTAAAGCATGTAGGTACTCACATTACAAACAGGTACATTACATCGTAATGTTACATTCAAAAATAAAATTTTAGGTGATTCTCCGAAACATAATTACTTGAATATAAATGTTCATCGAGGCCTGTAAAGTTGATTGCATTAATTTAAATAAAAAATATTAGAAACAATACAAATTATTGAAAACAATTAAAACACAAACCTCAATGATCTGTTGCGTCCAAATGATGATTTTTGTAACTATTATATGCTTTGTATACAAAATATCGCCATTAATTTGACGAAAATTAATATATTGGGCAGCTCTCCACATATTCGCACCTTAAGTAATTATTTTTTCGATATTGACACATACTAACATCCGGTACTCACTAATTTCTTAAATTTATCTAGCTTAGCGTTATGAAGCACGTTCTTTGCGTAATAAAAAAAAAACTACTGACTTATAGTCAAACAAAAAAATATATATCATGAGCCATACAAATGATTCAGAAAGACTTATCTAGAAGTACTTATTGCCGTAATAGCAGATCTTTTTATTTTGTCATTTTAATATAAGTGTATAGTTACAATAAACGGACTATTTCGTTCTGAGATTTACAGGCATAACTTCAATAAAATATAACACAAGGTTTTGAAAACAGACTAGTAAAAAAAATTGGATAATCCTAAAATTAACCAGATTTTTTAGTATTCTACCTATCTCATTTGTCACTTTCCAGAATTCCTTTCTTAAACGAGACATTAACGAATGTCGTAAGTAATTATAATAATTTTTAATATGAAACTTGTTACTAAAATTTATTTTGCTGTTTTATGCTCTTATCAAAGTCATGAACTTTTTACTATTTCTCGTATTTTCGATTTTGTTCAGATCCAGTTGAAATTTCACCCAGTTCCATCAACACACTTTATGAAGCGTTAATATTTTAATTTTAAATGAGTTAAAATACAAATTAGATCATTACATAATTATTTTTCAGATAATAAACAAGGAATGTGAAATTTTATCCAATGCAATTGAAAGATACTCATATATTGTAAAACATAAAAATGGCGTACATGCGAAAAACAGAAGAATTAGGGCGAGGAGGAACCACCGAATTTCTGTCAATGGCACGGTCCAGCGCGATGACCTTTACAAGGGTGTCTTATCTGAGCTGCTTGTAGATCTTAGGGCGCCATGCGAGGAATATCCTTCGTTCGAGATGGATGAACAATGTAAGTTTTAATATTTTATATGATAGAAGTTATAACAAGTATTTTTTAACACAACGATGTTCAAAACGTTCGTTACAGTATTTACGCTAACGATATAATTATGTAGGTATGTATATAAAGGTATTTTAAATATAATTTTACAGTTATTGGTAGTTGGGTTCGTAAATTTTAGATCTCTGTCTCTTATAGATTAATATGTGAACCAAAAACTTGTGATCCGTTATTAAGATACTTGCCGCGGACGGAGAAGGATGAAGATAAGCACGGTTATAGTTGATGTAGAGAAGGATTACCAATTGCTAATATTTTTTTCAAATAATGCATAAAACATACCTAAAATCAACTTAAAACGCATTACACACACTACCTTGCATTTGACCTAAACACACAATCAATAAACGAAATAAAACATTCAATGTCTTAATATGAAAACACATAACTTAAAAATGTCAGATGTCTTTATCAAAATACCAATTGTTTTTAAATGCAGCTTATTTAAATAAAACCTCTTTTTACTTTTAGCGGGTGATTTTAATCACCAAATCAATACAATTTGCTAATTGAGAAATATATTTGTGCTACTTTGGACAATATGAAGTTTAGTTTTTTAAGTTAAATTAAGGTCGAATTTCGACCGTTGCGACGGGTGACTAGTTCGATTATATTCTCTTAATCGTGAAACATGGGGTAGCAGTAATGTACCATACATTGAAAAATAGCGAAATGACAAAAGCCGCTAAAACAGGACCAATAATCCGCTTTATTACTATAGGCACGTATAAGCAACTAAATGAAACATTTACTTAGGTACTTATTATTGTGTTGTTCTATCTAGTTATCCTTATCCCTACCTATAGAAAAAAATCTGTTGTCGTCATAAATATTGATTGTCACTTACCTACCTAATATCGTAAGAGCTGATAATGCAAAGCGAAGTCAACGACAGGATTATATCGTTCCACAATGACAAAAAAACAATAGAGTAAATAATATCTTTCAGCATTTATGGATAAATAATGTAGATAGACATGCTTACGCTAATTCAATACGGTATTTAGTTCGGTGCTTATTTGAAATACCTATTTATAAATGCGCCGATAAGTAAGCTGACATGCTTATTAACATGATTAGCTATGCTTATTAGGATATTTAAACATGGCTATTGTTATCAATCGTTTAGTCCTGTCATGCACATTTTAGATACATACCTAAATTATATTCCACAAAGACTAATGAAACATCCAAGATAACGCATATTAAGTTCTATTGTATTGTTACAGATTATCTTAATGTGTCCAAAAAATCGAGACTACAAAGTGACTCAATATGGGGTATCATACGAGGATTGGAAACGTTCTCGCAACTGTTCTATCTTTCCGAAGATTACAACGTAACGTACCTTTAACATTGAATAGCTATTAAATTAATAAGATAGTTTAACAGAAATATTGTTCCATTTTCTGTGTGAAGATTCTTGTTCGATTATAGAAATAATATTAAGATCTTTTTTAAAAATGTCTACACTATTCATCAGGAAATTCGTATAAACACGACGGAGATCACCGATTTTCCCAGTTATCCCCATCGAGGGTTGCTTCTCGATACATCGCGACACTACATTACGGTCAGCAACATTCTAAAGACATTGGACGCAATGGCTATCAACAAGATGAACGTGTTCCACTGGCATATCGTCGATGATCAGAGCTTTCCCTATCAGAGTGAGAAGTTTCCCGAACTTAGGTAGGTCGTTCTACAGCATACCTGAAGGCATTAAAATTTTATAACATTAGGTATCATGCGAAAATTTTGAAATGAGAGCATTTTTATGTGGCAGGGATTATGATTTTATTGATCACCTCATCATAGTCTGAAACACAAAAAAATAAACCTTACACATTTAAAACACAATTAATAAATAAACTTGTACGTCAATCATATAATTACGAAGTAAGAAGTAAACGGTACTTATATATAAATCTAAACCTACTAATAAGTAGGTATTATAAGAGGACTTTGTATTTTTGTATGTTTGTTATGATTCCACTTAAAAACTACTGAACTTTAGAAACTTTAAACAAAAATCACCATTAAAATGCTACATTATCCCTGAATAACATGGCTATTTTTAAAAATAGAATACTTAAAGGGCCTTTGCTAAAACTTCAGTGCATCGGGGTGTAAAAAATTGCTTAAAAATTTTTCCTTGCGTACGCTGCGGTATATCCTATTGATAAAAGAACAAAAAAATGTTCTACAATATAAGAAAACAAAATTATCAAAATGTACGAAAAACTTGGACACAGTCGCCGCGCAATGACGCGCGTTAAGTTTTTTGGGCCTTCTATTGGAGTACCATCACCACCCGTCGTTATCGGCAACACTCATGCCAGGCGCGGAGACTATTGACTATTGACCAAATCCTCATTACGGATGGGGGGAGAGACATGTCCAAATATAGTTTGCGCGAAGTCGCGTGGATTCTACTAGAGCATAATATATCGAATCAACTATTTTCCGTACCTAGGTTATGTTAAATTGTTCATTTAAAGAACCACTATTTCTTTGCAGCACTTCTAATTTAGTTAGGTATTAAGTTGTTACCTTAGTTAAGGCTAAGTGATCCTAACTTTCATGATCTAAGCACACGATGTCAATAAATGTATTTAACCATTACAGCGGTAAAGGGGCATTCCACTCTTCGATGGTGTACACGAAAGAGGATATCGAGAGAATAATTCAATATGCAAGAATCCGGGGTATACGCGTTGTACCTGAATTCGATGTTCCTGGTAAATATTATATACATGGGCACAACCCATTATTGTCCCACTGCTTCTTCTCTCAGAATGAGAGTGTTAGGCCATAGTCCACCGCGCTGGCCAAGTGCAAATTAGTGGACACTTGGACATTATTTACATGTTATTGATTATTTATTATAAATTAGTTAATAATTGTTATAGAGCAAATAGAATAGAGTCACGTTAAAAAAAGATTATAAATGCATATTTAAAAGAATATAAAATAATCAGTAATTGTTTGAATTTAAAAATAAATTGATTCACGTTAAAGCAATTAATAATGTAAATAAAATGTTTTTAATACATTTTTTGCGTAATTCCTGCTTTTTGTTTTACATAGGACATACCCGTTCCTGGGGAGTTGCATTTCCTAGCATCCTGACGCAGTGTTATGAGGACGAGAAAGTCGTTGGATTGGGTCCAATTAACCCTCTCAGTGACGTTGCCTTAAAACTACTTAAGGACCTGTTCGAAGAAGTGCATGAGTGGTTCCCTGATAAGTTTCTCCACGTTGGTGGCGACGAAGTCGATTTAGATTGCTGGTAAGGAATCAATTCCAGAAATAGAATCTAATCACTCTATCCTTATTTATATAACACATTTATGCTCTTGGGAACTAATTTATGACCAAAAACATGGATGTGTAAGCAATTCACACGCGGCATAAATTAAACAGCATAGGTAATAATTATTTTGCATATACGAAACTTGAGTCCTTATACAAGCTATGAAATAAAACCGTTAGCGTGATTCAGAATTTGATTACCGCCGACAACTGCTTTCTAAACGCATTTTTGTTTCATCGAGTTTTAAAACACACAACGCTTCTAAAGAATTTTTACTTCAAAAGTCGTTCAAAAAAATGAGACATTAAAGTTAACGTGCTGTTCATATCATTTACAGGCGATCCAATCCGGAACTCATTAAGTATATGAAAGACAACAACGTGACGGCGGAAGGTCTCCACGCACTTTTCATGGGAAATGTGATTCCACTTCTTAATAATAACACTAATCCAATGGTTTGGCAAGTAAGTATTGTTGTGTTCATAATTTCATTGTTTCATAAAACGGTAAAACTTAAGTTAATGAAAAAGAAAACAATAGAACAAGCACTTTGATTTGACTTGATTCGATCAGGTTTATGGCTAGTTACGGAAATTCATGAAAATGCTGATCATTATTGATCAAAAATTTACAATGCCATGTTAAAGGTCATCACACGAAGCCATGTCAAAGATATTATAGGTTTTTTTTTATATTTTTTCAAAAACCTTATAATTTGTATACTTTTAGGAAGTATTTGATGAAAATGTGGCCCTGTCAAAAGACACGATTATTCAAGTATGGAAATATCAGCCCACGAGTAAAATGATTGAGGTGAGTTTATTATTTCATTTTAATGGTTTTTCTCCTGTAAATGCCTAAATAGAGCTGTTATTATATTATACCCATTTTACTTAATTATACGTTTAAATAAAAGAAAATGTTACTTGAAACACCGAAAGCGCGATCTTATTCAAATAATCACTGATGGTGATGAGATTCAAAGGTTATAGAGAAAAAGTGGCGGAAGAAACTTTATAAGACTCATCTTTTGATAAGTCATAAACTATAAAGTGTAAACACAGTAGACATATTAGACATTAAGTAAATTTTACTACTTATAAGTTAATGGAGTCCATTTATTCTCTAATATGCTTTTTACACGTTTAAGTGCTGAAGCTACTTCAGAAAAAACAATTTTACTGTTCAAATTATGTTTATAAACATTTTTGCACGTTCCTTACTCAATTAAACAAACACCTGTTTGAAGGTTCTTTCCGGAATGAATATCGACCATACCAAGAATTCTATTATTATCTTGCTACATAGCATAATTTTACAATATAGGTAGACGCAATAAATATTAATATGTTAGCATTAAAACTCAACAATGCCAACATTTTTATCATGACAAGCAAGCATGTCAATGGTTGATTTATCGCTTCTGATATTACTAAGTTGTACGTTGTACCAATTGTCTTTCACTCGGCGTTGAGGTATTGATTGTCATTAAATCGAACAAACGCCCAACTCTGGTTGAGTTGGGCGTTTAATGACAATTTAATGACAATCAACCAGTGTGGTTGAGTTTAGCAAGCTTAAACTCCGCATCCGTAACCGAAACTATCGGATATCCGAAATGAAAAAAAATATCCGTAACCGTTATAATTTTTGTATAATTTGGATAGAGGGGGGAAACTTTAACGAGATGTGTTTTTCGTAAATAACATCTATTATTGATTAGAAATCTTTAAAAACTGATATGACTGATTATAATTGGTGTCCTAACTGAAGTGATCAAAGTGTAGGACAAATAAAGCAAAGCCAAACAATATTTCAGAGTGTAGCGACGTTGCAGGTTTTTACATATACCTATGTACGTATTAAATTACTCTTTTGTATTTAGGTTTTATCAGCTGGCCATCGTGTGCTGTTCTCGTCTAATTGGTATCTGGACTACCTAAGCAAGGAATGGTCTGAATACTACAAGTATGATCCCAGACAAATGGTGTACAATAGTATGAAAAATGAAACTTTTCTTCCAAACATTGTTGGTGGTGAAGCGTGCATGTGGGGCGAAATGGTCGACGACAGAAATGTTATTAACAGGTAGGTAAATGAAGGGATTATCTACTATAATTCCATAAAGTACAAGGTAAATAGTCATTAGTCCGGAATGATTGTTTTTCTAAATTAATATAAAATCATTTGTTCATTAACTTTTTTTAAAGTGACGAATGAAGCTAGCTCGTAGAGGTAGGAAATAGGGGATTTATGCGGCACCCGTTTTGCGAAATCCTGCGTTTCTACGACTTAGAGACGCGGGTTGTATGACGCTTTCTTGCAGAATTGCTTTATAGCGGCACTTTCGACCTCGGCAAACCATGGTCTGAAGTGAGAGGCCAGCCCCAAATAGAGAGCTGCTCGCGCTGCGTTTCTCACCCACACAGGGCATATTTCATGTGACATGTGGCATAATTATTGTTATGGGGACACTTATCTGTCAGGTCCCGACCGAAACAACAAATTATCTCTCAAAACACGAATTCCCCGTGAATACCTGAGTCAGATATAATCCCTTCTCCGTGACGTAAACTTATACAAAACCGAAATAGAAATAGTTACTAACTATTAATTATTCAGGGTGTGGCCTCGAGCGAGCGCTGTAGCTGAGAAGCTGTGGAGCTCAGTGTTGGACCCAAACAGTCCGAGCGCGGTCCCGGCCGAGGCGTACAACCGCATGGAGGAGCACGCGTGCCGCATGCTGCGCCGCGGTATCGACGCACAGCCGTCTAGCGGGCCCGGCTTTTGTATTGTATAACATTTTACGGCTGTTGTACACTGTTTCAGATGACTAAACATGATATGCAATTCTTACAATGTTGTTAAAGTATAATTCAAGTATAATTTAGTATACATATCAATATAGCATCACATCACATTAAGAATGAACTTTAACAATAAGTTTAATGACAATTATATTAAAAACACTGTTATCCTAACTTTTAAGTATGTAATAGTTAGCAATACCCCAAATCTCTGCACCGTTTAGCAATAAATAATTGTTAGAGCTATATTATTCTTTAAAAAATGAATTAAACATTTTTAAACAATATTTTATCTGTTGTTGGACTGGTCTTTCATAAAATGTTTTTAAACTTATTACGATACTCCATTTATAAATATATTTATTTTTCTCAATATACGTATACAAGTTTTTAAGTGTATATAGGTAAATTTAATACGTTTAATTTACTTAGTGCTTAAATAAAGATTTTTCACATTTTTAAATGTTTTATTGATATTAAAGAATATATAGATATAATAAATATATTCAACAATAATTTGCAAGTGATCTTTACCTCCGTCATTAGGTCAGTTAGTGCAGTTACTTAATGTCCATAATTTTTTTTTTATCCGACAGAAGTAGCAAACGAGCTTGCAGTCCACGTGATGGCAAGTTGTCACTACCGCTCATGGGCACCTGTTAGCAACTTAAAAAAAAAAATTAGAACAGAGGTTCTAATTGAAGTCAATCACAGATGCATTGCCATTCCCGAGGAGTAAGACGCCGGTTAAAAATTTAGCCAGCAACCATACCCCACAGGCACAATATTATTAGTATTTTCGTTCATTATTGTTTTTACCTTTTTTAAGAAGTATATTTTATTCTTTAGTTTGATATGCTTTAAAAGTTTTTTTTTAGTTCTTTTTAAATATAATACTTAGTTCAACGTATTGGAAAAATCGGGATTATTTTTTTATATTATTGCATTGTCATCGATCATTGATACGTGTGTTTAATATAGTTCAATTGCTTGCTACATGAAAAATATACATAGCTAAACTAGTTGACCCGGCGCACTTCGTTTCGCCTAAAAGTCAAAAATCTTTCTCTTGTTTAATAAACATGTATTATACATAAAAACGTTCCTCTTGAATCACTCTATCTATTAAAAAAACTGCAATAAAATCTGTAACGTAGTATAAAAGATCTAAGCATACATAGGGACAGACAGCGAGAAGCGACTTTGTTGTATACTATGTAGTGAAGCGCCCCATGCGATACAATATTATGGGTATTTTCGATTTTAATTTTTTTTGTCTTATTTGTAAGAATTATTTTTAACTTTTTAGTTTTATGTTTTAAAAGCGTGTTTTTTAACGTACAATATTTTGTTATATAAAAAAAGAAAACAAAATTAAAATGTGAAAAACAAAAAAATATATAGGTTATTTCGTAACAATATTTATGGCCAGACCGTAAGTACCTATAATAAATATAATCCATTAATAACCAATTACTTTACCTCCGTCATAAAATACGTTAATATATAAATGCACGTGCTTACCGTCCATAAACTTAATGTTTGCTGATTATTAAGCTTACTTTGCTATGAAAAGCATGAAAAAGTTATAAATACTAAATTCTACTTTGCCCACCTTTAATTAAGTAGTGGCAATCGAAGAGTCAACAGTAATCTATCATTATTGTTACAATTATATTTTCCCACAAAATTATAATGAGATATTTGGGTTAAATATATTTTTTATCTTTCGGGGAAATTGTGGTATATGGTTTGAATTTAGTGAATATTGGTCCACGGTACCCACCAACGAAAGGCGAAGTGTGGCCAAAGGCACAAAAGGAACTTAAGGAAGACAATTATTACACATTGCATCCGTCACAATTTAAAATTAAGGTGAGATATGACTTGACGTTTGTATTTATTACTAAGAGTTGAATAGGTAGATACAATCTTTCACTGTTTATCTAAAAATATACATCATACTAATATTATAAAGGCGAAAGTTTGTGTGTAAGTTTGTTACTTCTTCCCGTCTAAACGGCTGGAGCGATTTTCATAAAATTTGGTAGGGAGTTAGCTGACACTTTGGATTCACATATAGGCTACTTTTTGTTGTGAGAAATTACTTATTGTCACGGGACAATCGATACATCAATATTAACGCGGGCGAAGCTGCGGAGTTCAGCGTAATATACATATATTATTCTGCTCTAACCTTGTTTATAGGGAAATGTGGTTTACTTAGTTACTAAAAATTTAACATAGTTTTCATCCAATTTTTTTTTTCTGTTATTTAACTTTTATCCCACCTGCATGTCTTCAATACGATTTTTTTTACCAGATCAAAGATATAAATGTTTAAAAGGGTGTTTTATCAGTGTCTTTTTGTATTTTTAACCGACTTCTCAGAGGAAAGAGGTTATCTATTAGTCGTATATATATATATATATATATATATATATATATATATATATATATATATATATATATATGTATGTATGTATGTATGTCCAGGCGTATTGGCCAGACGCCGTCGACCTACCGATACGATTCATACGCCATTGTATGCGGCTAGTTTCACAGGCGTTGCCATATTGTGGAAAATGAAAACCCTCCGGCAGTTTTCCTGGATTATTGAAAAATGTCACTTTCATAATATTTGGACCGATTTCAATTTTTTTTTCTTGTTATTACAATTAACAACTATTTGTTACGTACGTTTGTTAAACATACCCCTTGCACCTCGTAATATAAAAATAGGTATACCTACCCTCATAAGTAAAGGCATACCTTTATGTATGCTATTATTTTGGATTCTTCTGTTATATTAGATCTGTTCTCGTGATTTATTGCGTAGTGGTAGCAATTTGGTAGGTAATTGTATCTTTCTGCAACCTTGTATTTCAAGGGAATAAAATAGAATTTAGCCAATACAAGTACCAAAGTACCCTCCTCCTCTATTCAAATTCGTTTGCCTTTTAATTTATTTTTCCCCTCTAAACCCTCTATACACTTATGAAATATTTAACATTGAAGAAGAAACGATGTTTTATATGTTATTTTTTATTATAATAAACGTTATATGTTGGTATCATAAATGCAAAAAGTTTGTAAGGATGTATGTGTGTTTGTTATGTACTCTTAATTATTAAAATTAATAATTTATAACTTAGATGAACAAATACAACACTCATTACCGTGGCAGACGTGTGGAAGTGAGCCAAAGAACGGGAATAACCTCATAATACTTGAGAAACTATGTACAAAATAATTTTAACCATTAACATAAGGAACGTGTATTCTATATTATAATGGAAATCTACTCCGTTATCTAAAGTTTCCTTGTGCAATTTTCAGAATTGTGTTCATATGAACTCTACGGCTGATTGGAACTAATGAGATAAATATCGTAATTCGATCCGTTGAGATTAGAATATTTATTAATATTTTTAATTCGTTTCTACGCTAGCAAAATATACATATATAGCATATGAATACTTTTAAAAATAAATAAAAATAATATACGTTTTATTCTTTCTTATTTCTGACCCAATTAAAACTGCTCTGTAACTATAAGCTTTCACAAAGTTTTCAAACAAATCTGTAACCACACCTTTCTACCCGAATTAGGTACTTCCCGCTAAAATAGGTGCAACGGTGTTACTTCCTCAGTCGATCACTTACTAAAATACAGTCAGCTAAGACGCTCGTTATTAACATGAGATATATGTTGTTATTTTTAATCGCAGTTTGTAAGTATTACTTGATAAAGCTAAATCTTTAGATAAGCTAATAATAAGCTTTAGGTTGGATGTCAGTCAACTACAACGTGCTGGACAATCCATAGCGCAAATTAATGTAGTCAAGTTTAAATAGCTGTAACGCTGTCATTTTCTTCCTTGCGTTTTAAATTTATATTGTTAATTATTGCCATTATGTAAATTAATTAAATGTAATCAAAAGTCTTGTGATGACTTACGGCGCCGAAACGTGGTCCTTCACTGTAGGCCTCATTCGGAGGCTCAAGGGCGCTCAGCGTGCTATGGAGAAGGTTATACTCGGAATTTCGCTAGGATTCGCAACGATGAAATCTGTAGACGAAGCTTACCGATATAGCTCTCAAAATTAATAGGCTGAAGTGGCAATGGGCCGGCCACATCGCTCGTAGGACCGATAACCGATGGGGAAGAAAGGTCCTCAAGTGGCGACCATGTTTAGGCAAAAAGAGTACAGGTCGCCCCTCTACGAGGTGGACGGATGAAGTGAAGAAGACAGCAGGAAACCGTTGGATTCAGGGGGCACAGGACCGGTTGGAGTGGCGCCATTTAGGGGAGGCCTATGTTCAGCAGTGGACATCAAAAGGCTGATGGATTGATGGATGAATGGAATGAATAGTCTCCGTTTTTTGTGATGAGATTTTTTTTGTCTATTATTTACATTTTATGTCCTGTTAAAATAAATCACCCTGCCTCTTTTACATTTTACACTAATAATTCATTACATTATGAGTGTCTACTGTTATGTAAATATGTTTCAGATAATAAACCAGGAGTGTGAGATCCTATCCAATGCAGTTAAAAGATACTTTAAGATCGTAACATTAAACAATGGAGTCGTCAATGGCACAGTCCAGCGCGATGATCTTTACAAAGGATTGTTGTCTGAGCTAAAAGTAGATCTTAGAGCGCCATGCGAGGAATATCCGTCGCTCCAAATGGATGAACAATGTTAGTTCATAAAATTGAAATACTAAACTAAAAGATATCTTATTTTTTTACTTTATCCAGACTTTTTATACCTTTATATAAAAGCTAATTATATTGAAAATCTAAATGAAATCGAATAAAAATCCACTGCCACATATGAGGGCTAAGATTTTTGTCTCATGTGTAAGTTGGCCGGCTTCCACGAATGATGTATATTTTCATATTTTGATTTTTTTTTAATCTATAGTAAATGAGCATGCAGTCCACCAGATGGTAAGTGGTCACTGTAAGCAACTTCATACAGAACATGGGTTCTATCTGAAGTCAATCACAGATGCGTTGCTATTCCCGAGAACTATGATGGTCGCCTCATATGAAAGTGTGTCGGTAACCACACCCTTCCATCGAAACGCAATAAATGCTTCACGCTAGAAAAAGGTGTGGCGGTGGTACTTCCTCGGTCGAACTACACTGGTTGTACCACCTGCGCATTTAGTGCACATGTGGACAACAACCGCTGTCTTGCGGGTTGAATGCTGCCTGTCCCCGCTCAGGATTCGGTCCGGGGCACGATTAAAGGAGCAGCGTAATTTCTTATGAAATTATCAATGAAAGATACCAATTAAATCAATAGACATTATCTTCAAATAACTTCTATATGAATTGAATACGGTTAAGAAAGAATGGATTGGAATTACTCATAGGGAACTAATATTAGACTCCTTTCGATGTCTAAGTATAGAAAAATTATCACTAGTGATTACGCATAGCGCATAATTTGATTGGCTGTTTTTACTTTTCAGATTATCTGAAAATTGCCAATGAATCGAAACTAGAAAGCAACTCAATATGGGGTATTCTAAGAGGCTTGGAAACGTTCGCTCAACTGTTCTACTATTCTGACGATTACAACGTAACGTAACATTAACACTTCTTTAAATATTTAATCACCTATTATAATATACAATAAATAACATAATTTAGCAGAAATCATGTTCTATTTTCGAAAACACACTCTATCACAAAAGTATTAACTGTGATCACCGCTCTGTTGATACCAACAGAGTAACAATATCCTGTATAGAAATAAGATATTTTTTAGAATAATAGTAGATAAAACCATTGTCTTCAGTTTTTATTTTGTGGTTATTTAATTTATCAGGAACTTCGTATAAACGGGACGGAGATTACGGATTTTCCTACTTACCCTCATCGAGGGCTGCTTCTAGATACGTCGCGACACTACATTTCTGTTAGAAACATCCTGAAGACATTGGACGCAATGGGCATGAACAAGATGAACGTTTTCCACTGGCATATCGTCGATGATCAAAGCTTTCCCTATCAGAGTAAAAAGTTTCCCGAACTTAGGTGGGTCACTTCCAAAATTACTGAAAACGTGTCTAATTTTAAAAGTTTATTTAAAATTTTAATTTTACATGATAAATTTAAAGAATTTAAAGTAATGTTTTATTTTTGATTGCGATGAGGATATCATAAAGATGTTTATTCGTCAAATCAAATTACGCAGTATTGCATAAACGCGATTTCAAATATAAAAATAAACAAATTTGTTAGCACTACATGCTAATCATTGCGTTAATATAGTCTCAGTTATTATATTTTTCTTGCGATGCGATGAGAAATATATGCGATAGGCTGAGACGGGTAACTTCCATTTTTATTATATGTATATGAGTTTCTTTTAGGACTTAAGGTCTAAAATTTAAGGATCTAACAATAAGTAAACGATTTCGAGCATTTAACATTACAGTAAGAAGGGCGCATATTATTCTTCGATGGTATACACGAAAGAGGATATATGGAGTATCGTTCAACACGCAAGGCAATGGGGCATACGCGTTGTACCTGAATTTGACGTGCCTGGTGATTTATTTTTATTTTTAAATCAATCAGTATTTCTTAGTGTGGTACAGATTCAAAATAAAATATATATAAAAAAATCGTATAAATCGTAAAAAAATGTATGTAAACGGTTTTTGTCACACAGGACATACTCGCTCCTGGGGAGCTGCATACCCTGAAATCTTGACGAAGTGTTATAAGGGTGGGAAAGTTGTTGGACTAGGTCCAATTAATCCTCTTAGCGATGTTGCGCTGAAATTTCTGAAGGAATTGTTCGAAGAAGTGCAAGAGTGGTTCCCTGACAAGTTCATCCATGTGGGCGGCGACGAAGTGGATTTAAATTGCTGGTAACGACATAATTCTATAAACAGAATCTAATAAATATCTAGATTATTTTTATTTTTGAATTATTTTACCTTTAAAAACAAAATTTAACTATTGTATTTAGACAGAATGTTATTGCTTATTACAGGAACGTAATACAAGTTGTCCTTTTCTAGCATGGAATCGTCGCTTGGTAATCGCTAGACTATGTTTTTGCGAAAACTTTTATCTTTTTATACAAAATGCTCAAATTTTGAGTTCGGACCCTTTCATTCTCACGTAAATGTAAATTAATGTATTGTTCAGTTGTATAAATTGTAAAATTGAAATTTACAGGCAATCAAATCCGGAAATCGCCAAATATATGAGAGACAACAACATGACGCCGAAAGATCTCCATGGACTTTTCATGAAAAATGTAATTCCAATGTTCAATAACAAATCTTCAATGGTTTGGCAAGTACGTGTCGTTTTAATTAAAAGGCGATACCACTGTAAAAGGTGGATAAATAAATGATATGGATATTAATGTACCGAAAGTTTGGTCAGCTAAAAACCCAAATTCACAATTACGTACATTGTTTGATACCCGGCTAGGGCAATGGATGTTTTAACCAACTTTTCAAATGAAAATATCTATTTGTCACTATATCCTATGTATTATACATAGTGCATTTAATTTTTTATTATATTCGGCCCGATATAATCTTTATAATTTTTTTCGCTATTCCTCATAGTTTTGATCTAGGTCATTCACTAGTATCCGACCGAAGCTCTGGCTTCCGACCTTCCAAAATACAATTTCATAATATTTTCAAATGTTATAAATTGTAAGAAGTTGCAAAGTATTTGTAATGAATTTGTTTATATACCTTTATATTGTAATATTAACTTAAATCGACTTGGAATACATTTTCTTATGGCTTGAAACATTCGGCTTCGGCCGAAGGTTGTAGCAGCAGCCGAATAATCAGCTTTGTTTTTGGTAAAAAATTGACCTTCGGTCAGACACTACATTTCACACACAGTTGGAATCTTTTTCAGGTAGAAAAAAATTGTATATGGATATTACTGAAAATGCTTGATAAATTTTATGATAGGTATCTTAAGGTATTGTTAGCATAGTTTTGATCTATGTATTTTGTGGCAGGACAACGTCAACGCTTCGATCCCCTTTACTTCAAATAAATGTAATAATAACAAGTGCTTTGGTTAGTTTTTTAGTTTAACTTCTTAGGCCCTAGGTCTAATCTAAAAAAAGTTTATAAGTATAAAAAAACTTTCTGTTTGATGTTTGAAAAAAATAGCTCTAATATTCGATTACAAATCAATTCTTAACATGGTAATATGGTTTGCGAGTGTGCAATAGCGGGTAACGGCTAATACAAAAAAGAAATATTAGAGATAAATGAACTAATAAAATCTCTCTGAATTTTGACGAAAAGGTTTTAGAACCTTATAATATTTGCGTAGATATTTTTTCTTTAGAAGTTACTACTTATTTCAAATTTATACCATTTTAGGAAGTATTCGACGAAAAAGTACCCTTGTCAAAGGAAACAATAATTCAAGTATGGAAGTACTTTCCGACCATTGAAATGAAGAGGGTGAGTGAATTCTAGTAATATTAAATAGTGCTATAGAATCTAGCAGTCGCTTATTTCGTTTATACATAAGCAATCACAAAACTAACTCCCACTTAGGCATAAGGTGGCGATTCTCTTGTTCTACTGACATTGTAGAAGCCGACTCTCGAAACTTTAAAAATCTATTTTTATCTTGCTATACACAATTATTCTTTAATAAATTTAAAGATAATATATGGTATATAATAAATATTAAAGGCGACTATTACTTATCTTAAAGTCATTGAGTCGTTTTATTATTAAAGTGTTTTTCTCTTAATTATTATACAGGTATTGAAAGCTGGACACCGCGTCATATTCTCTTCTGCCTGGTATTTGTCTTCCATGAAAAAAGAATGGCCGAATTTCTATCAGTTAAATCCTCGACAAATGTTGTACGATTATATAAATAATAAAACTGTACTTCTGAATATCCTCGGTGGCGAAGCGTGCATGTGGGGAGAAATGGTTGACGACAGAAATGTTATTACGAGGTACGTGAAGAAATTATTTTGTACTATAAAACAGTATGTCATCAAACATCAAAATAAAATGTTACTTACCTTCATTATAATTACAAAAAAAAAAAAAATAGGTAGGTAAGTAGGTAAATAGGTAATTGTCGCAGCAACTAGCCATCGAGTCTCACCCGACCTGACACACATACCTTCCGACACACTTCAATAATTAAATTAAAACTAGTTACTTACCCAATTATTTGTAAATATTCAGGGTGTGGCCTCGAGCGAGTGCTATAGCAGAGGTACTGTGGAGCTCAGTGCTGGATCCAAACGGTGGTCAGAGCGCGGTCCCGGCCGAGGTGTACAACCGCATAGAAGAGCACGCGTGTCGCATGCTGCGCCGCGGCGTCGACGCACAGCCGCCCAGCGGGCCTGGTTTTTGCGTTGTTAACACATGAGGGATTTCTCTAAGATTTCGAGGTGGAAGCCTAACTCACATTTCAAATATATATTCCTAAATTATGTTTCATATTATAACTGAAATACCATATAACATACAAAATACAAATGAATTATTAATTAAAACGTAAAAATAAATAATTCTCAGCTCTCCCTGTGTGTTATCATTAAGAGTACATTCCCTGCATGCTGCATGATTGGTATTCGTATTAGGACAGGTGTTTTTTCAACATTATTTTGGGCAGTCATTTAATTTTCATACTATCCATCCTCACTGCTTAACACTATTACAGTTGTAGATCTGAGTAGTAAGTATGGACATCGAGATATATTTTATATCTATTAAAGATGGGTCAAATATAGATTAGTCTGAATACACCAAAAAGCAACCAACAATCCTTAAGGGTTCGCTTAAACGCTACTGAAAAACGCTTTGTAAAATGATAAAGCATTTAACATGACTAAGACTTACCAGGCCCGCCGTAAGCGGGCGTGCAGGGCGTGCATGCATGCGGGCGGCACATCCAAGGGGGCGGCAAATCGACCGACTCATCACGTAATATTTACACTCATTGTTATATTAAATAGCCACCCCCCCCTACAGCATAAAAACCATCAAAAAAATAAGACTGGCGCGGGGCGCAATCTTTAAGTTAACATTGTCATCCATTGGCATCCGTTAAGACTAATAATAAAATGCATTACCAAATGTCGTCGGTCAGAAGACGGAACCGCAAAGAAGGTATAAGACCTTGGACCTTGGAACCTTGTAGGAACCTCCTAGAATGCTTTGGGGTCAGAAGCAAGGTTCCGCTTGACGTGGTATTAATAGCGATCATGAGCGATCGCAGTATCCTCCTATTATCGCCCTCGATCCCTTTATTTCGGTAAAATATATTATCTGGAATTATCAAATTTACATATCTTCAGTGGTAGATACATATTTCTCGAAACTGCCATCCGATTTGTCGTATAATCATTCGAACTAACTTAGAATCATTGATCATATACAAGTCTGTCCAATCAATTTTTAAAAATAAAACATGAAAAAAACCTTTTTTTTATAAAACGGTTTAATATGTAATATTGTATTCGTAGGGCGGCAAAATCGGTATTGCTCACGGGCCGCGGGCGAACAAACAGCTAGCAGTGGGCCTGCGTAGTGTGTACCTACCTATAACATAAATGATGTACTTACCAACAATACAACTCCTGTCAAGCATTTTTCTGTTTAAAATGATATTTAAACACATAAAACTGCATGAATACG
The DNA here is from genome assembly GCA_949699795.1 of Spicauda simplicius. Taxonomy (NCBI): domain Eukaryota; kingdom Metazoa; phylum Arthropoda; class Insecta; order Lepidoptera; family Hesperiidae; genus Spicauda; species Spicauda simplicius. Next base: position 3,170,789 of record OX453071.1, on the reverse strand, counting down.
CAAATGGGTGAAAAAATGAATCAATACCTATATAATTTATGTGGCCCAATAAAGCTCTGTAGGGATTGAATGTGGTCAATGTGGCAAAATCGTGAATATATTTATTTAAAAAACCTAATCACAGCAAAACAGATAGCAAACTTTCTTAAACTTTATTGCACTAAGCAACTGTGTTCACTAGGTTCGGAAAGTAAATGAAATGTAGTGGAAAAAGTTGTAAACGATCAAAAGAGTAACAATTCCCGCCAAAAACACATAGACAAAGCTCTTTTCTCTTTAAGATTTTACATCTGGCAATAAAATTATTTTGTGAAAGTAGATAGTAAAGAATTACGACCCCTGTATTAAAATAAAAATTCTCTCTAACATACAAATTGAAATATATTGTATTATATATTTTTTCCATTTAGCTTTGGAATAATTTTTGATAAATATGTTAGTTGCTGCGGGAAAACCGGTTTTATTTTGTATCGATTTTCCGTTAACGCCTCAGCACTATTTATTATCTGTAAAATTTTTGTAAACAATTTTGTTTGAATACATGTGCATCTCATGCGAATAACTTCTTGCGAAAATTAATTTAGAAGCTCAAAATGTCAATTAAATTGTGATCAAATCGTGCTTAAGATGTCCGGGTACCTGGAGGTGAAGTATCCGTTCAGGTCGAACCTCGGGCTGAATCCGTTCAAGGTGAGTCGTTTCGTAAATTGAAAGCGATCGTTCGCAATCATAACATTGGGCTGACATTGATCGTTGTTAGCAGTCGTGGAAGAGACAATGGTGTATACTGCGGCCGAGTCCGACGAGCGGGGGCGGGTCGCTGGCGGTGTACTGCAGCGAGGCGGGCGCCGCGGCGGGCACGGTGGAGTTGCCGGCGGGCTGCGTGGTGAAGAGGGCGAAGTCGCGCTCCCGGCCGCACGCCTTCGCCGTGTTCTCCGCGCAGGAGCCGAGCAAGCCGCGCGTGCTGCTGGCGGGACACACGCCGCAGGACACACAGCTGTGGATGGATAAGATCCGAGAGTTGCTCAACGGCGACAAGTTACTCGGTTAGTGTCTACCTTCAATTTAGTTTACATTTTTACAGGGATCGAAGTCCAATTATTAGTTTGCCTTTTTCAATTTTATATATTATTTTTCAGTTACAGACCAACACAATGACCAACTAACAAATAATGACTGTAATTATTATGGTGGGAAAATATAACTCAAAATTTAATTGTTTAGTCAGAATAATCATTACTTAACATACTACAATAAACTATAACAATTATTACCCAAAATGTATACATGTTATTAAACCATTCATTATTATCATGGGAAAATGATATAACCCACATGAAGTTTCCTTAAGGTCGTTGATGGCCAGTTTGAGGTAACGTCAGAACATTCAATGCTAATAATCTCAATGCATTTGAATTTGCAATTCCATTCTGTTCCATTGTCTTTGTTATGGACTCAGTGTTATCATGCTATTATTATAATGGACAATAGTGGTAGCTGTAAGACCAATTTAAAATCTATTGCTATGGTATGGTTTCATTAGTCCTATTGATTTTAATTACAAATTTAAATAATCTTATGTACAAACATTTCTTTGGTAAAATTGTTGATAATAAGTTAATAATGCTGAAGACAAAATGTCTAAATACATGGCATTTTTTAATTGGAATGTCATAAGTTCTCCATTTGCCATTTAATTATTTCATGGTAAGAAATTAAAAATGGTTTACATATACTCCCTTGTTAGTTTGGCCAGTGAATTTAACCAGGGACTCCCAACATTATGGTGACCGCTCTGACCATATCAATTTTATATTTGTTGCAATTTACTTGAATTTAATGTTTATCTTGTACTAGCGCATGTAAAATACATGACATAGACATAGTCATTCAAGAGGAATATTTCTTTCATACATATATTTTTGGTATCTTGTACTATTTTCGCAGCACACGCAACGTAAGCCCTCAAGGATTTCCTTGTTTTTTTCACATTTTCCATGATATCTTCGCTCCTAATAGTTGCAGCGTGATGTTATATAGCCTAAAGCCTTCCGCGATAAAAGATTTATTCAACATAAATATATTTCTTTAATTCCAACCAGTAGTTCCTGAGATTAGCGCGTTCAAACAAACAAACAAACTCTTCAGCTTTATAATATTAGTATAGATTAATATGTAATGAGATTTGATGACTTAATGTTTATGTTAAAAATGCAGGGTGCTTTTGTATGTTATTTGATGTCCATATTCATTTAACCATTTCATTGGCTGTTTATGTATCAGCATTCCTGTTGGTTATGTAACATGATGTAGCTCAAATAGTTTACAATATAGTAAAAAATAAATAAGAAAAATCTTTATTTTTCTCATCACAAAGCAGTATTATTTTTATGTTAAGTTAGTACTAGGTTATTACTATGCTTTGTGAGAGTCTGGATTCCGTACTAGGGTTACATGTATGACAGATCTCCAGGTCCTCGCCCCAGAAAGGTTGTAATTTAGAACTATATTGTATTAACGTGATTAACATTAATAGGATTGAATAAAACTATATAAGCAAAAATGATATTAAATTACCTGCATCCTTATATACCAACAGAAATGCTATCATCTCATTCTCCATGATCATTCATTTCAGGCACGGAAAAATTGCTCAAAGATTCATACTCAGTGTCAGTGTTAGAGAGTGATCTATCTCGCAAGTGTCACCTGGCAGCGGAGAGTGTCCTGACACTCTCGTCCACTGGACTGTTGGTCTCGCGGCCCCATGACCTGGGCGCGTTGGTCGAGTGGAAACACATGAGCCATGTGCTGCTCAGCAGGGAGAATGGTGATAGGCATCGGACTTGTACTATCACTATTGATAGGTTTGTGGTTTTTCTACAAGGCACGGAGGCAGTGGCGAGTGGTTTTGGTCTGTAGTTGTTGAATGCATGGTTTTTATTATAGCTAAGCATATGTATAGGAGAAAAGTAATAGAACTTTTTGTTGGGATTTCTCTTCAATCAATTCTGTGTAATGCTAAAGTTTAAGGCAATGTTTTGTTCTGGTTTGAAGATTGAGGTAAGGGAAACTTTACTTGAGGTGTTGCAGCTTAGTCCTCAGGAGTAGCAACGCACCTGTGGCCAAACTCACATAAGACTCTGCTCTTATCTGGTTTTGATTACAGATGTCTATGGAGGGCTGTGGCCACCAGTAAGTAAATTGCATGCTATTTGCTACTTCTAAAATAAAAAGAACATTGCAGGTTGTTTAAACGAAAAATGATATTTCAACTGCAACAAATTTGCCCACTGGAAGCATTTGCTTAAGAAACTTTATTATTATTTAAATCTGGTAACAAATAGTGTTATTAAGACAGCTCAGTACATAGTATAAGAACAATTCTGTTAAATTTGGTTCAATATTTACATTAAACTTTAAAATACCTACTTACCACTACAAAATTTCTTTTATTCTGGTACTAGTTGACGCGGCGAACTTCATTCCGCCTAAAAGTAAAAAAATTGAAATGATCAGTGATTGTCTACTATATTATACATGTATTACATACATAAAAACCTTCCTTTTTAATCACTCTATTATAGAAAACTGCATTGAAATCCGTAGAGTAGTTTTAAAGATCTAAGCATACATAGGGACAGAACGACGAAAAGAAACTTTGTTTTATACTATGTAGTGATGTATTAGGCTAATAATTAGAAAACATAGGTTATTTTGAAAGTATAGTATAGAAAATTTACTATTTGTATAGATTTGCTGTGTTGGAAATATGGTTGCATGGTGTGCAATAGGTGCACATTTTTATGCATGTTAATAATAGAGTACAAAAGGTCCAAGACTAAACTTATAAATGCAGTCAGCATTGTGAATTGTAAGATTTTATTATCAGTTAATCATGTGGGCATTCGCTTTGACCCTGATAACTGAGTTATAGGCCACTCGCCATTGTTTCAGGCCTTAAAGCAAGTTGGTAAAGTTGTGTGGTAGTTGCTTGTAGTCATTATATTGTATATAAAACAAAGCACAGCATTATAGTTTAAACTTTTAAAGTTGTTTATTTCGGTTGTCGTAATTTACAATTAGTTACACAACTTAGTCTGATATTCATAATTTAGGATGGAATGTGGGATCGACCACAAGAGGTATGGAGAACACATTATAAAAATGTAAATTTGTGTAAAAAAGACCAATTTAGAACCTACTCCTTTTTGGAAATTAGTTAAAAAAATGGTAGTCTATTCGGTAACTGCGTGTTAATAATTTGACACTTAGATCACTAATGGAGTATTTTTTAAAATTCTGCAATTCAGACCTTTTTGGACTTCGTAGACACTTCAGATGCTTATTTGTTTCAGGAAAAATTAAGCATGGGGATTTGTCTGATAGTAAACATGACTCTGAAGTTACTGCAATAATAAATAGAAGCCGTCTTTTTTCTCTTATCGCATCTGTTATTTTAACAAAGGTTTAACTACGTACTAGGACCTAAGATAATTATGTAAATAGTTAAAAACTTAAGGAAAACCGCCTACAGAAGTTAATGAACAAACATAATGATCTATTCGATTTAGGAAAATACCCGCGTTTGACTCGACAATAACAAAACATCTAATGTTAGGGTAAATTATACAAGTAATAGAACCCAGTACAAATAGTGCGAAATTGTGTAGAAATATGTATATAATTTATAGTTCGTCTGCAAATAATAATGTGTTAAATAGTTGGTAGATTCGATATGTTTATAAGAAACAGCTTGTTGAAAAATAATGTTGGTTGTTGGTGACAAATGTTGGTCAATGTTAAAAAATAACCATTTAATAATTGGCACCAATGTTTGGAAGCGGGGATTAACTGTTGTGTTTGATTTGAGAATATGTGATAGTTCATATTAATTCGAATTTAGTTGGAATTTGAAGTGATTGTTCTAATAAATTGAGGAGAATTATTATAGCACGTGTTATGAATAGTAAGGTATCGGTTTTATTATTTTTTCACATACACATTTCAATGCTTTGGCTCATAATTGCATGTTTGCGTGTATTACACCATCGTTCACATTCACCAGTTCACCAGTGTTAACGCTTCAACTTGATTTTTCGTCTATTTTGCATGTCCTTTAGCACGTAAGCCATTATTCAATGCAATTTAAAAAATGCTATTCGTTTCAATCTCACGCTATTTTTGTGTTTAACTCATGACTGTTAGAGGTCACATAGGAGACACAAGGTTGATATAAAAAGGTTTTATATTTAACCTTATGTTTACATTTGGTTACATTGTGTACGTATTTTAAAATTGCAAGTGACTTATTATTTCATTAGTTTGAAAAAGTAGTGCAATAGGCAGATGTCATTTTTTTTTCTACATTTCTCTTAAATAATTGTTAACACCTTCAAATGAAGTGATTGTTTTAGTCCTCGGTAGTAGCATCTATATTGACTTCAGATAAAACCTTTTCCCATTATGTATGAAGTGGCTTATAATACGTCCATGAGTGGTTACCATCATTGACCACTTACCATCTACTCTCCTATTTTAACACTGTACGTCCGTTTGAAAAAAATACAAAAGTATTAAGTCTCAACAATTTATTTTTGTTCAAACTTTTCAATTTTATTTAATTTATTGTTATTTAATTCCGGTTATTACATAATTTATAATACTGTTATATTGCATGTCGTCGTCACTAATAATTGTACTAGCGCCTATAAGTCATATTATGTTTAAAGTTACACAATGTAATGGTGTACAGTGCGTTAGTGACCTTAAATATATAAATAAATTAATAAAAAACGCTTAAATCGTTTCTATTCATTCCTAACGAAGATTAGCAGTAATCTCAAGGATCACATGGTAAATGTTTCCAGTGGTTTCTGTGAAGGGCGCGGCGAGATGAAGTTCTCGTCGGCGCTGGCCGGCGAGCTGGCCGCCGCGCTCCGCCACGCGCTGAGGGGCGGCGCGCGCGCGGCCGGCAAGCTCAGCCGGAGCGAGGGGGACTTGAGGTCCACCAAGTTTGAGGATAACGGTATGTGTTATATTTTACTAGATGTTTCACTGAATAATGTCTTCTCACTTTATTATCGTTCGTTATCAATTAGCGTGATAGAATTATAGATCAGTGATAGCCTAAAGGTTGAAACTTGCCTTCTCAATCGGGAGGTCCGAGGTTCAAACACCACTGATTTATCTGCGTTTTAGAAATTAATTATCACTGCTTTTCGGTGAAAGAAAGCATCGTGAGTAAAGTTACACACCCATGAGCTCTTTTAAAAAAAAGTTCTCGGAGGTGTGTGAAGTCCATCAATTCGCACTTGGCCAGCGCGGTGGACTATGGCCTAAAACTCTATCATTCCGAGAAAAGACTCGTGCACAGCAGTGGAATAATAATGAGTTCACGATGTATGTTATTCAATTGAATGCACTTACCTTTTTGTACATTTTTACATTTGAATCTAAGCAAAGAACACACATCTATCCATCAACGCTTAGAGGTACTGCTGGACGCAGGCCTCCCCTAAAGGGCGCCATTCCAATCGATCTTGTGCACTCAATCAAATGGTTTTCCGCTGTCTTCTTCAGTTCATCGGTCGACCTGGGGGGGGGGGGGGGGACCTTGGCTAAGCGTGGTCGCCACTTGAGGATCTAACAAATAAAAACACGGAAATACATACACCTATAAGCAAATACATACGCGCACAACCGCATGAACACTCATACACACAAAAAAAGGTGCATACATATACATACAAACAATTCTTCATTTTACACTGATAGAATTTTGCCAAAATAAATTAGTATTTTACATAGTACTTAAGTTTCTCGTTGTAAATGACAATGCATGTTCAAGTGTAGCTTATATTCTTTAAACCGAATTTAATTATTACAGGGGAAGTTCGTCGTAGCAGCTGGTACAGCGGACCTTCAGACATTTCTCTTGATGATACTGATTTAGTCATGTCCAAGGTATTTACGGTTCATCATTGTGTAAATTAATAGAACTTGGTATTGTTACAATACATGTACAGTTTTAGCTAATATCAGTTAATAACATCAGGTCATACAGGCCCATGCAATTTAAAATAACACTCAACATACATGTTTTGTTCCAAAAGGGAGCTTCATTAGGATGTAGTTGTAGGCTTTGAGCATGATGCTCCTGTATGTATCTGTCCAATGTCGGAGAGAGGATGGTTCATGGTTTAAAACATATGATTATATAATATATTGATAATGAATGCTATAAATTTGTCATATATTTTTGAAGTGAAACTTCTTTATCGGGGTTGGAAAAAAATTTAGTGTAACATTTTTTCGTTACGCGCCATCTTTTTCTTATCCCTACCACGCGTGATGTTAGATAGATTATTATAGATTAGATTATTAGATAAAGTTTAATAAAAGCCTTTAAAATTTAAAATTAAAATTAAACTTTATCTAATTTAACTTTATTTAACCAATTTCTGTAAAGTTGCGTATAGTAAATTATTTTTTGAAAAATAACGTCATAAAGAAGTTTCACTTCTTACGAGTGTACGCTAGTACACATTTTTTTATTCCGTTATGCAATTCAATTGATTAATGTAAGATGTGGTCGCCTATAATTGGGACGACATATAATAAGCACTTATTTAAATGTTTTATAAAATGTAATGTGTACGTTCCGTTGGCAATCCTAATAAATAAATAAATAAAAAAATGTGTCATATGGGAAACTATGAGACATTGTCGAATTTTAGATTTGCCAAAGTGTGGAATGGTAGACTTCACATATCCTTGGGACTTGAAAAATACATAGGGAAGTAGGTTTTACAATGCTAATGTACTATATAAAAATGTAATAAATTAATATTAATCTATCATTAATTACACCATAACTAATCTATAAATACATCATGTATTTGATAATTATTTATGTTCGATGTAATTATAAAAGCGTGTCTTCAGGTGCGGAGTCTCCCCGGCGGCCCGCTGTCTCGTTGCCCGCATCGCTTGTCCGCGGACGATAGGTACATATTTATAAGATAAATAGTGGAAATTAAACAAAACGTTGCTCTGGAAAATAGAGAAACGACAATGTGTGTTAACTATTTCCAACTACTATCTCAAAGCAAATTATTAAACTATTCTTCTTTACGAACAAATTATATCAGAAGCCATCTTTTTCACATATCGATTCCTGACAGTGACAGAAAGTAAAGTTTCTAAAATAAAATTGCCTTTAACTAGAGTGGAATTGTAACGTAACGTAATTTGATGGTATATTATAATATGTATGAATCAATGCTAGTAAAATATTATCGTAACGTAACTTTCCAGCGTAACTGATTCTCTTGGAAATTTTTTTCACCAACACTTTATTACCATGTAACGATGCGTCTTAACATTGATAATTCAATGAAAACTTACTTATTTTCTATTTCTTTTATACATCTCACAGTTGGTCCAAGCAAGATCCATAAAAAAAAACAATTTTAAAGTAAAATTTTTCAAAATCAAGTTCAATAATTGTGACCTATATTTATTGAAAATAGCGTAATTATTATATGTCCTACTAAAAAGTAATAAAACTATCCTAACATAATAATGATTAAAGTATGATCGTAAACAAAATGTTCTATTAATGTCGATGCACTTTTTTGAATATTAAAATTGGATTATGTTGCCGTTTCTAAAAAGAGGATAATCCTTTATTAATGGTGTTTAAATCCGCTTATGTTTTCCCAGCGCGTCGGAGCGCGTATCGATGGCGTCGGTGTCGTCGCTGGCGTCGATCGCGTCGGGCGTGTACGAGGAGATCGCGGAGGCGGAGGCGGGCGACGCGGCGCGGCGGCGCGTCGACGACCTGCTCGACGACCCCACCTACGAGTCGGTGGCGGACTGCATATACGCGACCATGAGGCGCTCCGCCCGCCGGCCTGCGCCCCCGCTGCCGCCACGCCATCCGTTTGGGTGAGTTATTCAGTGGCTAATGGAAAAATGATCGGGAACTAAGTTTAAATTGTTTTAAAAATATTTTTGATATAACTCGCTTGCTCTACTCTCATGTGTAACGTAACGTAACCGTAACGTACGTTTACAAACAACACATTTTGCGTCCTTCAAAAAGTATTCAAATTACTTAATTAAATTTCACATTAGGTCTATTTTATTCTCGTATCGATATAATAACGTATGCCACCACCGTTTTCCCGCAGCACGATGAAACTGGGAGAGTCGTGGAACTCGCGTGTGAACGCGGCGGGTGGTGCGGCGTGCGGCGGTGCGGGCGGCGCGGCGCGCGGCGCGGCGGCGGACGCGGGCGTGACGCGGCACAGCTCGCTGGGCTCGCTGCCGCGCCACTGCGCCAAGCTGCCCAAGCCGCGCCAGCCCTTCAGCGTGTTCAGGTAACGCCCGCTTGCAAGGTACACGAGGTACATTTACTCAGACCGGAAAGGTACCTTCATTATTTTAATATCTATGAATGACATTGTGCCAGTATCCCCAGTACATTTGGATTCTATTGTAAAATGACAAATTTGAATTGTCTTTTATTGTGTTTGTTTTATTTTGCATTGTATCCAGAAGAATATTATATTATTATTCAATTCAATATGTACATGTTTATTTGCAGAAAAAGACTGAAAAGCGACTCGCGGATTGCCACTTCGCCAAAATCAGAAACGGCTAAGGAAAACAAGGACGTAGAGACGAAGAAGAAGAAGTTCGACTTCACGCCCACACGCGACATCTTCAAGAGCTTCAAAGTCAGCCGCAAGATGAAGAATTTGAAGATCACGCACGCGCTGGGCAAGGGGGAGGCCAAGAGTTGCGAGTTTCTGGACGACACGCCGCACGTCGCCGCCAACCGCTGCTCAAAGTCCGTTGAATGCCTCGAAGGGAACGAGGAATTTCTGGACGAATTCGACGCTGATCTCTCCTTGGAAATCACTGACGAGGCCGACGTAGCCGCCCTTGCCTTGCCCCAGGAGATAGTGCAGCTGATCATCCGCGGTCGAGACACGCTCAATAAGATTAGGTTAAAAAGTACCGAAGCGGAGAGCGATTACGTTCCGATGTCGCCGATAGTGCCCCCCACGCCGATAGAGCACCACTACATAGTGATGTCCCCGCGGACGCATCTCGCCTGAATCTAGTCGATAGTTGTAGGCCCTCGTCAGCCCGTGCGAGGTCGCTAGGTATGTGATATTTTTTCCTTTGCGGCAACTCTTATATTTGAGGGCCATGAAACATTCGTTTCAAGCGTCAGTCGTTTGGAAGCGGCAGCGTTGAGCGTCTTAAACGAATGTATGTTCGATCTTGTTGGGCCACGAAATGTCAAAATTCGCTTAACGTTGACTAAATGTTTCGTGGCCGAGCGTTTAGTATTAGGTACGTTGACGTGGCTGTTGTCAAAAGTTCTTCTTTCTGCTAAACGTTGATCGAAACCGGGACAGTGTTTCAAGCCAGCATTTATGTATAACAAATTAAGCTTTTTTGAAATGTTCATCATCTAAAATGTGGATGTTAGCTATACATTTTTATCTGTATGCAGCATCTTAATAATGTTGTTCTGATACTTGTTAAACATTTAATAATTTGTACCTCCGGGATAGATATCGTGACCGATGTATATATCCTTAGGATTTCTGCTGATTGAAATGTGTCATGAAACACTCTCCTGGTCTGAACTCGACAATAGTTGCTTTACAGTTATACCTTTTGCACTCAGTAATTTTGGACGACTTAATTACTATATTTTTCAGATAGGTCAAATAAAGTTACTGCAAAATAGTATTAATTTGTAAATATTGTTGGTACATTATCTAAATGTATTTACAAATAGGATCCTTTAAATTTGTAATACTTTGGGAGCTTTTGAAAACACCACGCTTGGTAATGTAACATCACAATTGTATTTATCGTTTATTTTCCTCACTGATAATATTATACATTATCATACACAAAATAACCAAAAAATATTTCTAATAGAACTTAATGATCACAGTAATTCATTCATAACTATTATCTAAGCAACATAGACTGCTGGATGTTATTGGCAACTGCAACTGCTTTACACAAAAGTATATATTATTTAAATGCAAAATAACCATAAGAATATATTTATGTTGTGTTTTTTAAAAAACATATTTTAATGCAGTTTTGATTAATTATTATTATCAATTATACTATTCATTTACAGTTTGCACTAAATAAAACTGCTCAAACCTTAACACTTGGTTACAAATAACATAATTATCATGTCTACTGCACAGATTTACATAAGATACTAGCTGATCCGGGAAATGTTGTTCTGCCATATAAAAATTTTAAAAAATGTTAAGGATTGACAACCCTTATTACTAAGGGGTATAAAAAAATAGATGTTGGCCGATTCTCAGACCTACTGAATATGCTCACAAAATTTCATGAGAATCGGTCAATTCGGAGGAGTACGGGAACAAACATTGTGACAGGAGAATTATATTACAGATTTACTGGTATATAGCCACAAATTGTTTCAGTACTGTGTGGTTAAAACTTGAAATAACAACTTAATAATCGGTTATATGGTTTTAATACTTTGGGTTTAACAAATCTAGCAACATAAATACAAAAATACTGTAACAATAAATACACACAAGTATGGTGACTATCACAACTTCCCTGTGTATAATGTGACTGACCAATTTACTTGTATTAGAAATCTTTATTTGGTTATTTTCTGTATTTATAGATACTATATTTATTAACTTACTTGTAAGGTATTTTATTAGTTGCCGTATAATAAATACTAAAGTACTGATCGTAGGTTTGTGATGGAAAACATAAATTCTGTCACATTGTATCAATTGTATTTAAGCATAAATTATTAATCTAAAGACAGGAAGACCGTCGCTTTTGTTGTAAAATGTATCTGAAAATTCCATCTTCAAAAATTATCAGGACTGTAACTGTAACTAAGAATGTCTCTTCTGCTAGTTAAGGGTAATTCTGATTCACGGATATGAGGGTAATAAAACATAAATGACACAGACAATTGCATATTTTATCATGCAATATAATATCACGTATTACAATAGTTTCAAATGATATTTTTGATAGAAAAATTCTACGTCAATCTTTCTTATCTCTCATTTAGTCACGTATCTACGTAGGAAAACGATCGTATCTCGAAAATGCAACTTTACATCAGAGCCAAAGAACTGGAAAAAAAAATTCTTTAAAATTCTAATAAGAGTATCTTATGTTGTAAAAAAATACATTTTAAATTAAAAAAATATTATATCGTCAGTGGAAAGGAAATAATCCATTAATCACGTGATGTTTTTTTTGGCATTTTTTTGACCCCCCCTCTCCCTTGGTGATACGTGGTGAGGTTTAAGACTATCCCTCCCTCCTCCCCCTATATCACGTGTATTTTTTCGTACCTACAAAGACTCTATTTTTTATTTAAAAAAAAAATACTGGTATAAGTATCATCTAATTTTATTATAGAAAATTAATTACTACTACAATAACTGAAATAGCCGAAAAATTAAGTACACGTGATATATTACTTTACCCCCCTCCCCCCTTGTGACATTTCGTCATTTTTTATGGACCCCTCCTCCCCTCTTTCGAGTCTCACATGATTAATGACAGCCCCTAATGCTAAAGCCAAAATAGCAATTGTAGGAAATGAGATTTGAAGTTTTTTTTACAGGAAATATATCATCTCACCTTTATTTTTGGTGGGATCTTGTGATTGGGAGTTCATACTACTTCAACATAATCCCACCAAAAATAAAAGTGGCACGAATTTTTTTCCTGTAAAAAAACTTCAAACATAATTTTCCACAAATACTATTATGGCGCTTTAGCATTATTTCCTTTTCACTGACGATATGTAATCTATGAAACAATTCTAAGATTAGTGTCACAAATTATATGTATACAACTTTATTTTGTATCTATTTCTAGGTACGAAAAATTCGCTTTTCTGCGTCGATAAATTCTCAGTATTTAAAATAAGTAAATGTTATTAAAAGTTAATATCAATCACAGTTATCGGTACCCGGTGGCACTTGGACACAAGGCATACATTGGTTTAAATATACGTCTTAAGTACATATTTATAATATATTTCAAATATAATGTATAGTAACGAATTTATATGTAACGAAATATATTAAACACAATAAACACTACTACTCAAACTATAGTAAATAATTCTATAAGGAAAAGTTAAGATTTTATATCGTCACACATACTGTATCTAATGTTTTAAATAAAGTGCTTTCTGAAGTTTGTAGTTAACCATCAAATATTAAGTTATGCATCTAATGACGCTTCTATCTTATATGGGTATCATCACTTAACTTTTATCTGTAGTGTGTTAAAGTATTTCGTTTAGTAAGCAAACTGTTGTGAATTATTTCTGTAGGAGTTTAAACAATATGTTAGCTAAATTATTATGAGTGAAGGTTTAAGCAGGCTAGACAGAAGACACGTCAGCTATGGATGTGGCAACCTCTGATATACTTTTATCAAAGCCATAATCCCGACGTCGCCAACCTTTTTCTTGTGAGCACCATTCTTGCACGACGTCTCTTCCGTGTCACCTGCACGTTAGACTGACTTGTATCTGAATAGCGCTATTGTGCGGTTTGGCCTTATTTTTCATGTATTTATTATTATAGCGGTCCTAAGTTATGATTCTAAAAGACTGACATTACTACAGTGCAATCTCAGGTGACCTCAGCCAGTCTCTTTATATTAGGATTTATAAGGCATCGTACGCAAAAAAAAATGGTCATATACTCAGCTACGCTAATATCATACGAATATTTTAATATCTACATATTACATCAGAGAGAGAGCTATTTCAGAATTGAACGGCTCGTTCGATCCGAACACAAAAAATACAGTTTATCTATGTTCCAAACATATATGACGGTTTATGTGGATTTGATGTGGCGATGGCTGGCATAAATTATGGTCACCTTGAGCAGATTGTACATAGATATTAATATGACAACCGGATATTCCCGGCTTTAACTCGAACGAATTCGATCATAATCGACTGCAAAAGTTTATGAGACGAGCTCAATTATTTATGTATACTTTCCTTAGTAATTTACTGAAGAGGAGGTCAGTTATATAAAGGGCGAATGGCCATAAATCCTTCTAGTGTAAAAAGACTGAACGATAAATTGTCACGTCGTTTTTATTTTTTGTAAGTTTCGGTTGTTATAAAACATAATCAATATATATGATGTAAATTTCATACATTATTTATTTAAACTAGAAAATTGTATAGCGGATTTCAAAACATCACGGTCTAATTATATACTGTTTATATTATAATCTGCTATGTATAACTCGTATAAAATTATTGTAAAATTTAATATTGCACTGTGAATAATAAAGAGCCCAGTAACCTAATTGTTTGAACCAGGTTGATATAATAATTTTGTCATTTTCAAATTGGTAACATGACTAAGTATGTGCCATGTCTTTTCAATAAGCGACCTGCTCTTACCATGTTACATTTAATCTAATATTCCAATTGAGGTCAGAAATATATCGCTTAGACTAGTAACGTAATTTTGGAATATAATGTGAGGAAGTTACAGCTGCGGTCGCTGTGAAAACATAGTGGAAAAACCTCATCTAACCAAGTATATTATATGCAATTTAGCTAACATCACAACATCACATGTTTCGTATTTTGCACGTATTTTCATGTAGTTCACAGTAGGGTTTATCTAGTATTGTATTTTGTATGAAACGCTGAAGACGCTTGTATATGTTTATATGTTCTATATTCCTCTTATTATTTTTTATATCAACCGTAAAAAAACTTTTATTTTGTATTTATTGTTGGATATACAAGCGTTGAAGTATTTTCAGTATTATAAGAAAAATGTCCATTGTAGTTCGTAATACTTAGCTTTGTAACACTTATGTAAGGAAGAGGGTGAAAAATGGCCTGATTATTGTAAGAGAAACAATTTTGAATAGAAACGGATTACACTAGGGTGGTTAGAGAAATGTTTGTATAGTGAGAACGAAGGTAATTTATTAGGAAATAGGGTTTTGACGATTTAAAAGGATCACTGCCAAAAAGTAGTAAACTAGCTTAATATGTAAAGGAGGGTATCATTTGGTCGTATCACTGAAGACTGAAACGATTATCTCGAGCCAGTATTAGGAAAGGGTAACAGAGCTTGTAATAGCAAAATATTTATATTTTAAATTTTTTAAACCCCTCATAATATCAATAGATTAAGTAATGGTAATAGGTAAAGAAATTAATATTGATTGTCAAATAGTAATTAAACAGACTCGTAATGATATTTTAAAAAATTCTAATGACAATTGGTTTTGGGTAGAACAATAATTTAAACACAGATTGATGGAAACTTGGCATCATAACACGTTTATATTTATTACGCAGAATTCTCAGAAGAATTCATCTCTCGCTATAGAAATTGTCTGTTTAATAAAGTTTAAAATAATTCTCAAACATAACAAATGTTCAAAAGCGTCGATGACCATTTATCAACAGGTGTCCCAACTGCTTCTCGCCTAGGTTTAGATATAAACATATTAGGGTGATGTATCGCGCCACATAGAAATTTTAATCCAAACTTACAAATGTTCAACATTTGTAGTACAATCGTTAAATGTGGAAGTAACTATTTTATCATAAAAATGTAATATGTTGAATACGTTTAGATTTAATGAAACAACAATCTTAGAAAACATCACACTCGTATGCTTTCTCTTATAATGAAGTCAAGTTTATGAGTCACACGTTAACCAATCGACTTTTTTCGATTTTTCGTCACGTGGTTTCTAGACGTATAGTGTCTTTATCTGTACCCCGAGTATGAGTTTATTATGTTTCCACAAAACAAGTATTTTTCTTGTTTTTCCTCATACAGTATACACGCCATAACTTGCGACGTACTTTAAAATGATAAGGGAAAACAAGAAAAATGCTTGTTTTAAGGAAACATGATAAACTTTTCATATGAGTACTGTTACTTCTTTATTGCTTTTGTGGGGGTTTATTAGGTAGCTTTACGCAGTATACGGCTTAGTTTGCGCGATGTGTTGTGATATTTGATGTAATTATTATAATAACTAATTGTTATGACAATGTGTATTATGCGGCTTCAAGGCTTTTGTTGATTTTCGAATGATTCGATGGGCGTTCGGTTCGGGTTGCAGGTACTGTTCGGTGATTTGGGTAATAATTAGTTTGTATTCACAGCGAATGTGAATACAAACTAATTATTACCTATATTATAAATTTGACTAAATGCACACTGCTTGTACTTAGTCATTATACTGTCGCATTTATGTATTGGTAATACATATGAATATTGTTTGGTAATAAAAGAAGTAAGAACGATAAGTAAATAATAATATAATACTAGTGACGGACTGAAATTGGTTTTACAGTGGTGTGTCCTAGTTTAAGCTTAACCAGCAACTCGACATAGAAAACTGTACACAATTTTTCAATCCGACGACCCGCGTGGCGTAGCTTACCATACCGGTCTGACGCGCAATGAGTCCCGGGTTCAATTCCCGGCCAGACAGGTATCTGAATGATGAGTTTAGATTCCTGTTCTGGGTCTGGGTGTTTGTGTATTCGTCTTATGTATGTCCATAGTACCCACGACACAGGAGAAAATCATAGTGTGAGGCTATGAGTGTTGAAAGCGTATCTAAGACCAGTTTTTATATTTATTATTTCGTTTCGATTACAGTTTTCACTATAGTTTTTTCATTGATTGTGTTTAACTTTTGCATTGTGTACGCAGTTTGCATTTAGTTAGATTGCTTTCTTTTGTAGCCACTAGATTATTGAATTCATGCCACTGTATTTACGATCGTTTGTGTAGAGTAAGTACTTAATATTCCTAATAACTTTAGCTTATCATTTACTCACAAAAGTACCATCTCTGTAGATTTGTTTCATATTCGATTTATAAATTATCTTTTCTGAGAAGTCAGTTGATTTTATAAGAGACTCATCTCTTTTATGTCAAGCACGATAATATGTTTTTTTTTGTTTTTTATTACGATGCGGTAATACATGGATATATGAAATTTAGTTTATTTAGGTCGCTTTGACCATTTCCTATGTTTATTCTTTTGCATTTCGTCCAATATGTAACGTTGTTGATTTGTTTATAAAAATACTGCTGTGTAGTTTCTGGTATGCTGTTCAAAATAAAATAAAAAATGTAACAACACCTAAAAGTTTAGTCCTAAATATTAATATTATTTTTAATATTACGCACTTTAAGCCCATGGTCTAATGCTGAAAATTTAATCATGTAACACCTGACTATTGCGATAGTGGTAAATTTAATAGTATCTTCCATTGCTTAGCTTTGGGTTTCGCGACTTCATTTTGTATTTCTTTGACAGCTACCCAGAAGCTAGAAATTTATTAAACGATTCTAATCTTGAACATCTCCAATTGTTCTATTATATCCAGATTTTTGTTTATTTTTGTACGTTCTTTTGATTGTTATAAGCAGTAAAGTTAAAAAGGTTTGATTTTCGACGTTGTATGACAAATGCGTTGCACTTGTCGGGCGGAGGACCAAATTGTTATTGGTGTTTTTTGTTAAGATTATTTATTGATCTGCAAATTCGGACTAAGGAGTGTCCCGCATTGTGTTATAGAAATAAAGTTTGTATGTGAACATTTTTATTTGTTTTATTTAAGTAAATACTTTTAGTTTGTTCAAATTTTGTTTATTACGGGAGGTTTAAAAGTTGCTCTACATAGTTTGAATGTCATTAATGTCATGTTCAAGTCTGCAATATAATCAATAAAATTATCAACGATTGCTTATTAATCACAATTCATTAAATGAGCAATAAAACAAACCATTGCTTTATTAATATTTTATTAGCAATTCGAATAAAAATTCAACACGCAAAAAATACAGTTTGGTATCACAAAACAAACGTTTTCACTAAGCTACGTGTACAAATGCATTACTACCTACTAACTAGTTTGTTGCGGATTCTACAGTAAATGCAATGCGTCATGAACATAAATTTTAATCAGCTTTCGAATTTGAAACATTTTAGTCGACATAGCTCTTGCATACAGTCCCAGTAACCAGAACATAATAGAGACCACAAGTATCGACCCTTCAGTGGGCTCTTAGAATTCAGAGCGGAGATATTTTGGATTCAAAAATGGGCTAATTATTACGTACATATCTAGTTTCAATTCTCTAGTACATTTTTGGTTGCGGATCTACCCGATAGAAATACTTTTGGACAATTATTAATCTCATAACTGACAAATACATAAATATAAAAAATATTTAAAAAATCAAGAGAGCTAATAAAAGACAATCGTTCTGTAATATGTAAATGAAATAATAAAATATTAACTTTACTTGCAAGTGTAGCGGTGCAAGTCTTAATATTAGTTATTATAAGTATGCAAACAATAGATTTGTTTACTTATAATCAATACATAAACCATTTTAAAATTAATACAGCCTCATAAATTGAAAATAATTCATTTCATAAGATAATTTCGTAAAATTGATATTTTTTTATAGATATAATAATTGAATTATACAAGCAATTATTGACATGATAAACAGTGTTCAAAATGTATGAAACGTAATAGCTGCAAAATATTTTAAGAGCGATTAATTGGTCCGTATAGCTTACATATGTTAATTATAAATATTCGTACAATCTATTAATTACACTAATTGTTACACATTTTTGCAAATAATTATATATTTATTCTCTATACAAATTACTTTTACAGAACAGAATTACTATTCATAAATAAGAGTGAGAATTTACGAATTATAATTAACTTCCTGATAAAATTGTGAATATATAATGCAGAAAACCTACAAAGTACAGTCACGAGCAATAAGATGTGACTATGGAAGATTGGCAAAAGTATCTGACCCAAGAAGGAGTTCAATAATATCTGACTACACGAACGCAGCAAAAATATCTGACTGATAATGCAGTAGCGTCAAAATAATGTGATTTGACGTTCATCTACATAATTTTGACGCTACTGCATTATGCTGTCTTTCAATATCAGATATTTTTCTTGGGTCAGATGCTTTTGCCAATCTTCCGTAGTCACATCTTATTGCTCGTGACTGTACATATCAAAATACACAAATTAGGCGTGCAAATTATTAAAATTACATATATTCAGAAGATAATTCACTCAATTTGCAATATACCAAAGCAGCAATTTATGCCATAACCAGTGTTAAAATAATTTAAATGTAATAAAAGAGAACAATATCTGCATTTGTACCTATTGTCTTACTGTCTCTAAGTCACCACTCCTTGTAATATACGGATTTTTCGTAGATATTTTTGATTATTCGAGGAACTCTTCAGCCTTACCAAATTACATACTACTTGAGAACACCTACACATTATAATACCTTCATATTGCTATTGGATTGAATATTAACACAATACCAAAACGTAAATTTAACATGGGCGCCAGGAAAAAATAAACGACGCTTCTTGTTTTTATAGAAATAAATTACAAAATTAAAGCTTTAATTTATTCTTCTTTATATGAGTTTTTGATACATTATAATAAGATCTTTTCAGGATAAACATGTATCTTCAAATTAAAGTGATGCATTTTGGACTGTACGATTATTCCAGCAAAGCAGCATTTTACATAAAATATTTAATTAAGATTTTTACAGACCTGCTTGTCGTACTCAGCCTCATAATTTAAGTAATAAATGCAAACGTTACTTAACAAAAACTCCAGTACATGAATAATACTATAAAACGCACTTTTTTGAAGTTATACTTCTTTTAAAGCGTGCAGTACTAAGGGGTACGTTTCCCTAAAATAATCAATGTTTACAATTTCGTCCATACATTGAAATATACACAATTATTGTTGTTTTAAGGGTACGGAAACTCTTGCTAAGGATTCAGGCAGCTCATGAATACATTAGACAATGAAAAATACATTTGACAATGGACATACCATTGTCTAATGTATTTTTTGTCGGAGGATGAAGTTTCACGCGCCGTTGTGACACATAATATTTATATTGATAACTTCAAAGCAGTATAACTTCTTACGTACATAAGTACACATGCTTTTAAAAACTGTAACAAAAAATCCTAAACATTTTATAAAAGGATCTTTAACAGAATTCTTTATGAACGTTAAATATCTACCACGACTTTATAATCTGTGTCGTTATAGACAAGAACCGCATTGCTTTTAAAAAAAACCCTTAAAATCATAACATAATCGAATCTTTTTTATATTATATTAATGTTAATATTTTTTATTACTTGGTTAACATTTATTAACAGAATCGAATTTTAAGCCGTAAAATGCATTTTATGTAGTAAATTTATTTTGGAATGTCCATTTTCACGAAATACTGGTATAATTAAATTTTCTTGAGAAATCAAAAAAAAAAACGGAAAAAGTATAATAATAATTATAAAGCTTGTGTCTACTATAATTACTTATCTTATATCACTTACTATAATAATTTTGTAAAACTATCAATTAAGTGATTCGAGTAACTACCAACTTTTTATTACGAAAAGCTGCTCATTTTTTATTCAACTGATTTTATAAAACTAATAAATATATATCGGTAGAAAATACTTAATTGGGTATCCTCGTAAACCTGGTATCCTGGTATATAAGATGAAGATTTAACTGGATAATTATAATCAGCTTTAAAATATTCTATAACAGAAAAATTCCAATACATTTCAAATTTAGAACATAAATATTGAGCTCTAATTTAAAGTAGTTATGGCAACCGATAAATTCAATTGCTTAATATTAAAAATATTACTTTTTTATCGCAATAACAATAGTAATAATTCATATTTTTATTTTGAAGAATATAATATTTCAATACTATACATGAAGGCACATATCGCTCCTTCATAAAGAAATTTGCATAAATAAATCGCGAAACAAAATTTAAAATCAAATCAACAATAAATCAAAATACATTAAGACAAAAACCTTAATGATTAACTGAACATGCAAATAAATTGTAACATATTTTGTAAAAGCACTCATATAATTCAGTATACCTATCAGATAACTTCCCATTCGCTATCGAGATTGTCGTCGGGTGAGATTATATTATTGATACCGTTTTTCAGGCCATTTTTCATATCTAGCCTGAGCTCGATATTTTCTAGATTCCAGTTATTCGGTAGTTTCACTACTTTCGGGACCAAATCCCCTACTGGGGGCTGTGGAGGAGTTTTTTTTTGGTTGAGGGGTAATTTTTCATTTTTATCGGGCAACATTTTGTCAGTGTTGCTATTTATTATGATTTCCTTTGGTTGATTATGTTTGGACTCGTATGTGTACTTGTGTTCTATTTCGGGTGGTGTCTGCGGAGGAAGGTCGGGGCTCTTGATGCTGAGGGACTCCAGGTTGAGCATCTTCGCGAGGATCTTCTCCTTCTCTTCTATCTGCTGCTCGAGGATGTCGTCGTTTTCTTGTGGCATGTCTCTGTAATGATAACGTCAAAATGTTTGTGTTTTTCCCACTGTAGGTACTCACGAACACTGTACACTGATACATGAAAATATGCTAGTGTGGGTTTATGAGTATAGAAAGTGTTGTTATAAATTATACGATCATTATAAAAAATCCTAGATTGATCATTGAAACTAATTTTAAAACTATATTTGGTAAAGGATATCCTTTACCATAACTTTACGCATAAGACTCTGATCTTATGTGGGGTCGATTATGATATGTAAACTGCATGCTCGGCTACTTAACCCATAGAAAACAGAACCCAAATAAGACAAATGATATATAATTATACATTATTATTTTAGTGGCATGCATATCTATATTCGTAGTTGTATTGTTATTTTTAAAAATCTTAGTAACATTAATAAGTTCCTTTCGGATTCATCAGCTCATTTTAAAATGCTGTTAAAAATCCCGATATCCATATCGTACAGTGGAAACAAAAGTGATATTTAACGTATTTTTGTTTCCTTTTGCAAGGAATTACATTTTATTTTGCTAGACGACAGACCAACGTTATTCAGTGTGGTTACAATCACTCAATCAAATTTGCCCAAATGTTCTGTCTCTTTTGTGCCTACTATGCGATATATACATTAATATGATTATACTATAACGTGCTTGTAAATAAGAGCACATACCCGTACACGCTGACATCCATCACACACGGGCTGGTGTAGCTGACGTCACGAGCACGCGGGGGCGTGGCCTGCCGCGCGGTCCCGCCCACACCGGGCCCCGCCTCCCGGCGGCGGCTCCTCCGGCTGCTGTGTATGAGCTCCTCGTCGCACTTCCTCTCCATGATGCTGTTGTACATCCTCAACTTGCGCTGGAGTTCCTCGGAGCGCGCGCGGCGGACCTCGTCGTCGCTCGACACGTCGCGGAACTCGTTGATGATGGACTCGAGCACGTTGTCCGATATGTCCCGTGGCAGGTGCTTTATCGGTGGCAGCTCGAAGCACTCCTCGGCTTTCGCTATGGTACCTGGGAATTAAGATTCTTTTATGAACATTTTTTTCTTTTTCTTGTAGTAAACATATTGTAAGTTCATGTTGGACCAAAACAAATAAATCTTAATAAAATGTAAATATATTTTTTAAACACTTCCTCAAATCGAATGTTTTGAAACGATGTCTCAGTATGATATTAATAATGTTAACTTTAATACGCTGTACAATATGTGTTAATTAATTTAGCTGGATTTAATACAATAATTTGTACTAAATAGAAAGACCATAAAAGTGTATAGCTTAAGTCTTAAAACGAGTCTGAAACCCGCGTACCGTGAGTACCCGTTACATATGTATTAATTCCGCGATTACATTTAAATGTGACAGAACATTGTAGTTCGACCGGGGAGGTACCACCGCCACACCTACTTCTATCGTCAAGCATTCCTTGTTTTTTGATGGAAGGATGTTGTTGCCGGCACACTTTATATGAGGCAGATGGTCGCCTCGATGCTAGTCCTCGGGAGTAGCATCTGTTATTGACTTTAGATAGAACCTATGTTCCATATGAAGTTGCTTACAGATGTCGCAAGGCGGCAGTGACCACTTACTTAGGTGGACTGCATGCTCGTTTGCTACTTCATTATTATAAAAAGAAAACATTAGCCACAAGACAATCTCACCAGCATCGACCACCTCGTTCCTGGTGAACATGGAGATGGGCTGCTCTAACACGCTGGCGATGTACGGCACGGTGTGGTCGAGGTGCGTGAAGTCGCGCACCGTGTTCACGGCCTGCTGCAGCGACGTGGTCAGCGACTTGCTCATCAGGCTCACTGGCTCGTCTGGATACGGAAAGGTAAGTTTTACTTACGAAAGTCTTCAAAACGAGGTTTTAGTGGTGTAATTTCGCGTTAGTTGTAATTGGAAAGACGCCTGATATTTTATTTTCCCTTTGTTATATAATCTTAGTGACGTGTTACTTTCCGTTGCCGATCCTAAGAAATAATTTTGTATTTAACGGACTTTCTAAAAACTTGTATGTGTGATATTGTGTGTGCGTGCGTGGCCCACATTCTCTATGTCCGTTTCTCAGTCTGTCTGTGTATCAGTTTCGGTATCGCCGTGAGTGTTTGTGTAAGAGCGCGCGCGCACACATACATGCATCTCTCTTTCCATGTGGTCAAGTTAATAAGTTTATGATATTTTCACAGACTTTTTAGAATAGTATTCTTGTGAAGGGTGTAATTTCTATATTATGTTTATGTCTATGACAATATAAAGTTTTTACTTCATTGTTAACATACTTAATACTTAGTTCCAAATAAGATTTCTAGCGAATTGTAAATCTTGTAAAATTGTTTATATCCATGATAGTATAGAATAAAAAAGATAAACATGGCAATTTTATACATAAATAATATTTCTGCTACCATTGTCAACAAATATAGTTCTATTAAAGATATGGGTGTTTAATGCGATGGTATTGCTTATTTAGCCAAGCTTAATCTACTATTCTAGTCAGTACCGATAGCAATAAATACCAAAAAAAACAATTAAAAAAGTAAAGAACACAAATGTAGATTCCTACAAGTAAGGCCATCTAGTGTGGTTAAGTAACATAATTGCTGATGATGTTCGATAGATGTCGCTGTACAGTTTTCTGAATCACGCTGGTGAGATCGCGTCCCTGAAGTACTTAGGTCCCCAGTAACTTTAAAAATGTCACTCTGGTTTCCCTTCAAAACGCATAAATCTTTCGCCTTTTACTAAAGATTTCCGTGGAGGGGAACACTCAAATGAGTCTAACTCTATTTTTGATAACCTCGCTTTTAGCGAGGTACAGAAAAATAATAACTGAAGGTCAAAATAAACTAATTTAGGACATAAATAACGTTCATAAATTAGATGTACCGCAAACATGATTGTTGAGACTATGCCATGCTAGTGTTGAGTAGGACACGAATATAAAATGAGTTTGTAAGAGTAGCCTCTTTTTGTTCAGGACCAGTACAAAGACAAACTCCTACTCCCACTCCAAAAGAGGCGAGGCGGATGAGGTGAATAGAGGCTACAGAGGTACATTTGACGTGAAGGTTACTATTTTGTCATGCCAGTGACGTCACCGTGGTATTTTGTTTCTATTGCCCAAATTGCGTGCATAATTTGTTGTTTTTAAACCTATGCCAAGAACTAGCGAATTGCGAACCTTTTACTAAAAAAAAATAGTCACAAAATTACGGCAATTAAAAAATGAACGTATGTATAAGAAAAAAATATATGTAAAATTGATAAAAAAACAGTATTTAAGCGACAAGTGGTCTTCTATTAACAGTACCTTAATTACCTTATGGTTTACTTATTGTTATTTATTAGCGATTCGAAAAATGACAATAAGATTTGAAAGAATACTTTTTTCCTTAAATTTTGTCTATAGTTCTTGTATTGCTCAGCAGTATATTAGTTCCATGTTTGAATGAAACATATTTTATCAATCAACTACTTCATATGACTGTACATTATCAACTTTGTATTTATTTAATTATGTATCAGTCTGGAATACTTATCTTACGCATTTAAATTGTTCATTATATGTGTATAGTTTATGAAATGCTTATAATTTTTTGTAAAATATCAACAGAGCCATCAGTAGCATATATAAATATATTAGAAGCAGACATATCTACAACTTTGCATAATTTTCTTATATTATTAAAACTAATTTTCAACAAAAAAGTGCATTATTTTGACAAAACGTGCTGTTAAAAAACGGAAAAGGCAAAAAATAAAAATACAAAAATAAGGGTCAAATATATATTTATATAAGTACAATGGCTTTGCTGACATTCAAATAAAATTCGTAGTGTTTTATACTCAGTCAAAAATTGTGATATAGAATCATAAATTAACCAAAATTAAAAAATTGAGGATGAATAAAAATAATAAGAGATTATTTCACTAATATCTAAATGACATACATTTTAAATAAATAGACTCCTAAAACATTGTAACATCCGTATTAAGAGTCTATTTATTTTTTGAATGCTAATTACTCGACAGCTAATATAAATTATGCAAATCGTGAATGATCGTGAAAAATGAATGTTAATATTTTATTTTATTACCTATAAATATTTAAATGTACAAGTTTATTTTGTATAGCGCACATACGATAAAACTATAGGATAGGATGTCCGCACACGTACAGTCGAAATCAAATATTACAAATTTAACTTGGTCATTATCAATGTTATTGCATATTTTTGGCTCAACTATTGATATTGTCGATATGAAATGAACAGTTAATATTTTGATCGTATTGTTAGTTAGAGTGCGTTCCATTAGGCGTCCACAAAGTTTACGCTCACGACCCCAGTTTTTCCCGTTCCACTAGCTTGTGAGCGTTACTGACATAATCTCTAGTGGAACGATCACTTCGACCCACCTTATTAGATGGGTTGACGTGAGCTTCGCGTGGGCGTAACTCATGACGTCAAGAGTGACGTTATCGCCGCGATCACAACGAACGCGGTCGACTTGTGGAACGACGTTTTGGGCTTTGTGAGCGTCTTCTGGAACGCGCCCATAGTGTGCGTTCATCCATAGACACAATGACAGCAAACATCATGAAATAGGGTATAGTTTTGTTGTTGCCGATTATGACAGATAAAATAGAAATAATAACGATTGAATATTTTATTATTAGTCATCGAGTATGATACAGTCCGTTTTGTCTTGACTTGTTTTATTTATTATACAAAATAAATAAAACTTTTTATATGATGGTTGGCAGTCCGATACGGTATGAGAACTAAGATTATTTAAATAATGTTTATTTTCATCAATATATATATTTTTAAACGTATCCTTAATGATAAATACGTTTTTCATTAAGAATAAATAATAATACTCCGTTTATATATGGCTATTCCCCTGAAATTTGACAATCAATATAACTATTATTTAAATTTTACTATAATAATTGAGCATGCTGTGATTATCTTATAATAATAAGTACAGTAAAAAATCAAAATTGTTTAATAGAATTATTACACGACATAACCTTGTTACTGTTACTTGTGTTGGTAATCCAATAAATAAATGCGACATGACTCTTTTGTCGTTTATTAACGAAAAATATTTAGGAACAAATCAAGACAAAACGTGCAGTAACAAGCAATGGGTTTGAAGAATATTAGTACAATAAAGTAAATACTCCTTATACATTCTTGTACCGACTACATCCGCGAATAAAGAATTTTTTATGCGAATATGAGAAAATGTTTACAATGTTTACCTTCAAATACGGAAAAACCGCGAATAAGGAGCTTTCATTGTTATCAAACATAATGTATTAAATCCGCACAATACGTCAGTACATCTAAGGTAACTAAAATACAACATACATCAGAAACTAAAACAACATAATACAATAATACAACATAATACAATACAACCAAATCAATAATACGTAGTCACAACTAAGTACTTAATAAAGATCATTAATACTAAGATTTTGAAATACATTGGAACCACATACCCTGTCTACATCTAAGGGACTAAAAACTCAAAAATTAGAAACTTAAAATTAAATAAAATTATGTCTAGGCGGGTTTAAAAAGACCCATTAGTATATGACTATTAGCACCCATACTTTTACTAATATACCGCACTGTGAGAAAGGGACCTAATTCGGAATTCGATTTTTTTAAAAATGTCGCATTTTGAGTTTCTTAAAGGACGGATTTGCACGCTCGTTTTTGCCACGGACGTGCAAGTTGTGGAATGAGCTTCCTCCTGAGGTATTCCCGGAGCGCTATGACATGGGGTTCTTCAAGAAAGGTGCGAAAAGAGCTCTCCTTCAAAGCCGGCGATGCATTGGCGACTCCTCTGGTGTTGCGAATGTCCATAGGCGACGGTGACTACTTTCCATCAGGTAGCCCGTCTGCCTTATCGTTAGGTTAAAGTATAAAAAAAAAAAAAAAACGGAGTTATCAAATTGCCGTAACTTTCAAGTTTCCAAATTATCACTTTTTAATACGCTACTAGACGATAGACTACATTACTAGTAGTTTCAAGTAATTAACTAAAATTGCTGAAATATAATTTACTAATAGGTCCCTTCGATTTTGATTGTGCGATATATGCTATGTCCCATAAGAGCGCTTCCACATTAGGTCGCAACTAGCGCGGTCGCAGCGCCTCAGCCGCGCGAACGCAAAGGATTCTTTCTTATTACTGAAATAATTATTCAGTATTGATTATTTTTATTATTATTTCTATTATAGAAGTACAGCGCACCACCCTAATCCAAATAAAATCCCAAGGATATAGGCGTAAGAAAAAAGCATTCTCATCAGTCGCGCGGCTGACGCGCTGCGGCCTCGCTACTTGCGACCAAATGTGAAAGCGCTCTAATAAGAACACAATGTACAATATGACAAAACGTTATTTTAATTTTATTTGTTACTTTAAGCAGTTCTAAATTTAAAATGTTAGCACATTAAAGAATTAGTAAAAAGTATATGCTTATGTACGTCTGAAAAACAGAATGTAATAAAATAAAATGCCAGAAAAATACCAAACATAAGCCTTATAATCAAATATTGTCTTCAACGGAATGATTAGTTAATACATAAAAACATATTTTGAAATAGAGGCAAAATATTTTTTCATTGCTCGACATTTTTATTTTTATTTTCTATGGCATCTTGCAATTCTAGCACCGGTGTTGGCACCAAAATATACTAAATAATATATTTAAAAGTATGTTACTTTTTGTCCATAAATTATTGATGTTGTTCACGTAATCAATTATACGAAGGATTCACTCAATTAGTATCTACCTACTTTTTTAAAAATTACATACTAAGTGTGATGACTACTAATGATATGCTACAAATACTACACTGTTACTAATATTTAACACTACTCTACTGCTAAATAAGTAAATTCTCTACAAAATACTACCAATATTAAGTACATTATATAAGGAGTAAGAATAAGAACAATCACGACTCTCACTTTTGGATTTTATAGTTTATACCCATGAATAAAAAATGTTCGATTCAAAGCGATTAAGTATGTGTATTGAACTAATATTTGTATCAGAATTCCCAGTATTCCCGGTAGAAGCCAGTAAGCAACCATACCGTCTGGTAGTGGGGGATATAGGTTTTTTGTAGGAAAAAGAGGGAGGGAGGCTTGACACGGCTGGAGGAAGCAATTCTTTCAAGAACTTCATGGTAAAATTAGTTTAGGTGGACATAAGTCCCTGATTTTGAATTGATAGAAAAGTTAAGCTCCTTAACCCCCCTCCAACTCTTGAATGGCTGACTCAAATTATGTATAAGCGAAGATCATAAAAGGCCTGTATCAACTAAGTTTGTGTTACAAACTTAAGTCATACCGGCGATTATCTTAATTACACGGTGTCAAGATAATCCTTTCTCCTTCGGAAATGCCAAGAGCGGTAGGGTAATTCATTTCCCTTCAGGCTCTTCACATGTACTATTAACGGGTCCGATTATGACACAGATAGCGGATCGGAAGCGCTACGGGTTTGAACGCATCCTAACAGAGCTGTCGCGATCGTTCATGTGAATAGTCCTTAAAATACAATACCACTAATTATTATATTATACTATACTACTAATATATTTATTATTATTATATTAGTAGTATAGTATAATAATAATACTAATATAATTATTATTATTATATTAGTAGTATAGTATAATAATAATAATAATATTATATTATTATTATCATTATTACTACTAAATGGAACGTAACTAAAAAAATACACTAAACGGTCAAATAAAAAAAAGCATCGTGCAAAAACGTGCGATCAATGCGTAAACATCAATTAAACATTTCTTAACAATATATAAAAATACATTGGTCCTAATTTGGTACGTGTTATAAGGCACTTATATCTATCACATAATTTCAATACATTTTGGTCATTGTTAATACAATTACAACATACAATTTAAATTGTCTATTTCACAAAATTAAAGAAAATCTTTTTTTTATGTTTTTTTGTTATCTAACTGAAGTAGCAAACGAGCATGCAGTCCACCTGACGGTAAGTGGCCACTGCCGGCCTGCGACATCTGTAATCAACTACATACGGAACATGGGTTCCATCTGAAGTCAATCACAGATGCGTTGCTACTCCCGAGGACTATGATGGTCGCCTCATGTGAAAGTTTTATTAAATACTGAATACTGAAGAGGGCCAATGGCCCGCGTCTTCTAATTTGTACGGACTTATACGTACGCACGATGAGAATGAAAGGGACGTAATGGAAAATTTTCAGTCCTATCCCTTTCGTTCTCA
Source organism: Spicauda simplicius (assembly GCA_949699795.1). NCBI lineage: Eukaryota > Metazoa > Arthropoda > Insecta > Lepidoptera > Hesperiidae > Spicauda > Spicauda simplicius. The sequence continues at coordinate 3,140,941 of OX453071.1, read as the reverse complement.
ACATACATTATGTCGTGTGATACGTAGACTAACTGAAAACAGGTACAGTATATTTATCAAATTTAGTTTGAAAAAAGGCTTAAGTTAGTGCAAATTTAATAAAAAATAGTCAAACGAGGCTATATAACGTACTAAAGTGAAAAAAAAAAACAAGTGACAACAAAAAAATATGGCACCTAAGATGGCCCAAAAGTGCTTTTAAAAAATAAAATTAATAATCACAATTACATAATCTAATGATCCCTTTAATCTCTTCTACGTTACTAACATCTAAGTTATTTATTTTATATGTCACCATTAATCCAAGTCCCACTGTTGGGCACGGATCAACGTCTAACTAGGAATACCGCCCACAAGTGGGAATATTTGACCAAAAAAGAAAATCATGACTTACTATAGATTTACATATCCCTATACCATTACTTATTTTCTTAAACAAAGCCAATGGACAATAAATTATGTACTATTATTCATTCATTCATTCGTTCAACAGTACGTTGGTACTATTCAATTAAGAAATCGTTCGGAACGTAACATTCGTTCACTTTATATGATTTTACACTAATATTATCGCGGAATTGACACATTTTAATACTTAACGGATACTCACGATATGCGGGTTTTGAATCCTTTTCGAATTCCTTTCGCCGATATTTCAACCCAGTTGGATCATGCATCGTGGTCACGGCGAAACTGTTAGTTTATCAAAATATCGGCAAAAATAATTCGAAAAGGATTTAAAACCCGCATATTGTGAGTACCCGTTAAGTATTAAAATTCGTTCACTTTATGATAAAAGATCATTATTTAAATCGGAATACTATAATTAACATTTTATATGATTCATGTTTCTTTGTAAGTAGTATAATTTTAAGTACAAAATCCTAAATGAATACTATACTAAGTTAGTCAATATAAGTCAATATGGACGTAATACTTGCTCACAACTCTAGTATAAATATTTATTTGTCAGTATATTTATAACATAATACGTGAAGTCATATAGATAATTATATTGTTCATGATAAAAAGGTCTTCATTCGCTTTCCCTTAAGTACTTGGGCTAACATATAGAATTGAAATACTGCTACACACACCATAAAAATAATACATGATTGTTACACTGAATACAGTGAAGTTAAATTATTAACTTAGTTATTCTTTTAACCGTTTTTAATTAAAAAAAAACACTTATTTTAAAGTTCTTAACCTGACCAATGTATAAAACATTAAAATATAGTATGAAGTTCAAGATTTAAAATGGATTCCATTGTTTTGTGACATTGGTTTTCATATTAAAAGTGTTATTATTATGTTATTATTAACTACGGATGTTAGCTCCTTAGGGGCTAGTCAGTTGGAGTGTTAGGGTCCTTGCTCCCTAGGGGTTAGGGAAGCATGAACTGGTGTGCTAAGGACCCTAGCTTCTAATTGGGCTAGGTATGCATCAGGTGGTGTATGTCAGGGTTCCGAGGTCCCCAGAGTTTAAGGAGGAATCAAGCGTGTTTTAGGTTCTTTAATTCCTATGGGATATGAATGTGTCAGGTGTGGTGCATTAAGGTCTCTTTTTGTAGGCGCCTAGAGATGCCACCTAATGGTAGGTTAGGGTCCTAAGCTCCCTAAGAGTTAGTAAGATATCATGTAGAGAGTTCCTATACCTTAAAGGGATACATGAGATAATGTGTGTTAGATTCCCTAGATCCCTAAGGGTTAGGGGAGCTTCAGATAGTGTGTATTATGGGCTCTAAATTCTAGGGCTAACGATGCGTCAGATGGTGCGAGTTAGGTTCTCTAGATCTCTCGTTCTTTAGATGTTTTCCTAACCCAGGAAAGCATCAGGCCGTGTGTTAGAGTTCGTAGCTCCCTAGGGGCTAGAGATGTGTGGCGTGTGTCAGAGTATCTCCCTAGGGTCTGGAGCCTAGAGAGATACAGTGAGAGCTAGGCCCTGGCGAACAGACCTGGCGGGGCGCGCGCGGGCTCGGGCGCGTGCGCGAGGCGCAGCAGCGAGCGCGGGCCCTCCAGCACGAAGATCTCCTCCTTGCTCACCGACACCGACACGATCCTGGAAACAGCACCGATGGTACATTCTTCGACACATTTTTATGGTTTAAGATCTTTATTATTTCTCATTCAGAATTTTACAATTCACTTACTGAGAAAACACTTAAAAATTACAATTTTACGCGTACAGGAAACAAAAGTTTTACCTACTTAAATACATACAAGGTACAATTTGTGCCTACAATTTAATAAAACAGGGTAGTTGCAAAAAAAATTACAGTATTACAAAGATGTATAGTGCTGCTGTACTGGATGTGGCATATATGGCAGCTAGTGAGTTTAACGCATAATAAGTATATAAATACATGTTATGTATTTGATGTTTTTATACATATTTCATTTTTATCATAATGAACTTGAAGTCGGTCCTTCCTTTTTTTTTTTGTTTGCTAAAAAATGTATATTTGTTATTGATTATTGTGTTTCTACAACTAGCACGAAGTCTACGCCTATAATTGTGATGGCATTAGGGTAGCCCTTTATGTACTTTGTTTTGTTTTTGTGAAATGTATTAATGTGCATTATGTTGGCGTTCAATAAAATAAATAAATCATGCGGAGCTTGTAATCAGCTAATCAAAGTACTAATCAACTGGCATATAACGTAATCAAATCAAATCAAAGGAGAATGGCGAATTTCAATACATGCTTGGCTCTAATATTTTTTTTAACGTATACTGTTATGACGTGTGTAATTATGTAGATTATCATATTGTAAATTCATTAAAAAGATAATATTTTCTTTAAAACTTAAGGTTTTTTTTATATAACTTAAGGCATGTTATACTTTGCAAGTCAAATTAATTATACATAATTGTTTTGTTCTTTGTAATTATTACTCCGTTGACTTCGTCTGGTAATTAGCTAACATAAAAAATATATATTTTTTATATAAACAGATTGAAACAAAAAAAAAGTTGTCCCAATTTTTTAAGTCCTAATCTTGTTTGATGTTAAATGTAGAAATAAAAAAAAGTGAACAATGACAGTAATTGGTAACTGACAGTTGACGCTGACATTTCGTAATTTTCGTAAACATGCGTTTCATTCCGTAGAGAAAATGTATTAAAGATTTAAAAACTGTTAATTTACAACGAAACGTATACCTGACTGCGTTCCCTTTCACATGCAAGTTCTAGAACAAAAAATAAAATGTATTCTTTCATTTTATGCACTACTGCGGGATGTAAAAAATATTCAATTACGGTATAAATATTAACTTAATATAAGGTTTTTTTTCACACTGTCTTTGACTATATACGCAACTAAGGCCAAACTCGCCATTCTCCTTTGTTTATTGTGGAATATAGGTACATTAAGTTTCTCCATATTCCCGCCGCAAATGGGCACACAATTACAATCATTTAATAATAACAATAATACGAAAATAATAAATAATGTGATGTCAAATTTAAGATAAATTTATAATTAATATTAATAACAAATTGAATTATATTTCTGTACGTATTTTTGACAAAATTATCCATTAAATATTCATTTACATTATAATAACATTTGTCAATTACGTAGTTGAGCTCCACGTGATTTTACTTTATCTATCTTGACATTTATTTCATTGCATATTAAATTATAATGTTTCCGTCGTTCCTCAACAAAACCAGCGATGATGCCACAGGAATTGAACTACATTGGAGTCCATCACCTTAATATCTATGCAACTAATTCAATTGTCAACTGTTGGTCATGAATCTTATGCCTTATGCACGACAATGTAGCTAAATTCCACGTCTACATTTTACGTGAAAGTGTAACAGACACAATTGTGTTCTACCGGCTTTACAATGGTGAGTGTTCCGAAGAGCTTTTTGACCTGGTGCCTACGTCACCCTTCCTCCATCGCACCACTCGCCGAAGGATGAAGTTCCATCCGCATCAACTGGACCCGTGGCGGTCCTCCACGGTTCGGTTTGCACGGTCTTTCCTACCACGCACGTGCAAGCTGTGGAATGAGCTTCCTCCTGACGTATTCCCAGAACGCTATGACATGGGGCTCTTCAAGAAAGGTGCAAAAAGAGCTCTCCTTCAAGGCCGGCGATGCATTGGCGACTCCTCTGGTGTTGCAAATGTCCATAGGCGACGGTAACCACTTTCCATCAGGTGGCCCGTCTGCCTTATCGTTAGGTACAAATATAAAAAAAAAAAAAAAAAAAAAAAAAATTGTTCCTCAGAAATATATAATATTAACATGATTATTAAAACACAATAACTGACCGTCTCAAGTCATCGACGACAGCGACGGCGGTGAGCGAGCGCGGGTCCAGGATGTACAGGATGTGCTCGTTGTGCGACACGAGGAAGTGTTCGCGGAACACATACAACGGCCCGAAGTTGTACTCGCGCTCCGCGTGCGAGTGCTTCTTCTGCGACGGGTTCAGGAGTTCCGCCACTGTTAGCGGATTTGATATCGCCTCCTGGAAATATGTAATAAAAATGTATACGTTAACATTGGACCACGAATCTACTAAATACATTTTACCCTTTTTTAGACTAAGTTTCATTCACTCTACTTTCTCACTATGACACGCAAGTTTAAACCTTAGGTCGCGGCTTGTAAAACCAGGCACCATAGTAAAAATTAAAAAAAATGAGCTGTCAAGAGAAATCTAGTGGCAACAAACAAAGTTGACTCGATGTGCCAAGTTAATTCGAGTGAATAGACACTCGACTATTTTTTCAATTTTGTAGGATTTTTCAATCGAGTAAAAAAATGATTAGGTTCGAGTCACTACCGTGCGCGTACGATTACTCGAACACCTCGTCCAGCGCGCACAGGCTGAGGGGACACGGGGGTGTTAAAGCCACCGTAACGTACCACACCAGCGTAGCATACCAACAGTCCATACATCCCCGGCGTACCTTAAAGAGCAGCGTCTGCAGCACGTCCCCGTTGCGGTCCGCGCGCCACAGACGGTGTCCGGGGCGCGCGCAGTACGCCGCCGCCGCGCCGCCGCGCGCGTACGAGTACTGGAACACCGCGCCCAGCGCGCACAGGCTGGGGACACGGGGGTGTTAGAGACACTATATGAAGTGTAATGAGACAACAGTAATTGATGTTAGTTTTTTTTTTTTACTGACTGAAGTAGCAAACGAGAATGCAGTCCATCTGATGGTCAGTGGTCATTGCCGCCCATGGACATCTGTAATCAACTTCATACAGAACATCTGTGATTGACTTCATATGGAACCCATGTTCTGGGCTCCATCTGAAGTCAATCACAGATGCGTTGCTACTCCCGAGGACTAAGATGGTCGCCTCATGTGAAAGTGTGCCGGTAACCACACTGTTCTGTCGAAACGCAAGGAATGCTTCACGCTAGAAATAGGTGTGGTGGTGATACTTCCCCGGTCGAACTACACTGGTTCTACCACCTAGCTCAAAATATATTTGGCCAACAGTCGAACATTAGTCAAAATACAGTGGACCAACAGTCGAATGTTATCCAAAACATATCGCATTAGAATGAGAGGAAGCGAACTCTAAACTGAAACAAACTGTGTTAAATACTTGAAACTTTGTCTTATTACACATTTTATCGTATAAAAAAGTAAAAAAATGACGATTTCATGCGAGAAATTTTCAAAGATAAATGTATCTTCCTTATCCGCGTAATTTAGGAAACTCCACAAAATGCAAACAGAATTTATTTTCACATTAGGTACAGGAAGAAGTCAGCAAAAATAGCTATTAATTCTTTATGACTTGACAACCATTTATTGTCAATTTCTGCAATAATTGACCTTAAAAATTACTTCTTACTTAAACTTGAAAAAGCAGTTACCTCCGCCTCTCCTTCTTGCCCAGCTGGTTGACCGTCCACTTGGAGTCGCGCCGCTCGCACACGATACTCCTGTACACGCTGGACACTAGCAGCGTGTTCTGGTAGTAGCTCATCTGGACTATCTCGTGCTCCTCGTTCACTATCTCCATTGACTTGCATAGGTGCTGGAAACCGTCAGAAGAAGACAAGAATTAATCCATCACAATATTAAGTATGCATATTGGGTACTCTTGTGAGGAATAAATTGTTTGACTTTTATTACAAAGAAAGAAAGAAAGCAAGAAAGATCTTTATTTAGTCAATTTTTGGGTTACAATAGTATTGATTACATAAGATGTTTCAAAAAAAAAAAGGGCGCCAAAAATTGAATATGCCGGTTAAGGCGTTCAAAATTGTAATAATGTGACAAAAAGTAACATCTGATCTCAAACTTTATGCAGCTTTTTCCAACAGCGAATCGCGTCAAATCTCCTTAGGGATTTTATTACAGTGGATTTATTAGACTTAAATATTGACCAGTACCAGTACAACCCACTGTCATAATATGTGGCAACCGTCTTACCACCAACGCATATTATGTGATAAACCTTAATAAACTTCAATCATAAAAATGTAATAATATTCTTCGGCTCTGCATTCAAACATGTCCTATTTACAATTACTACAAAACGGAAAACGTGCTATAATGGTGGAACAGCCATAGTGTGCCAACGTATAATAATATGTCAACCCAGTATTTACCTACAGCTGGATAGAGGTCTTCTCTCAGAATGAGGGTTTTCAGGCCACAGTCCACTGCACTATTATATACTATACCTCAATTGCTACACTTAAAAAAAAGGTGGGAACCATTTTTTAGCCCACCAGGCGAAGTGTTCATGCCTAGGGAGCGGCCGTGCACCAATAGTGTCAGTTCGAAACTTGTTTATATGCGGAGTGTTGAGCATACTTCGATAGCGTGATTCAGAAAAACTAGTGGCGCCATCTCTTGATGAGTTGTGGGTGTGAGTTACAAGAGTTCGCCACATTTACCATGCCGTATTTCTAATACACACACGTCATATTTAAAAAATACGTGGTGCGAGCTTGGGATTCGAATATCGAATCATTAATGGAGAGACCAAGTTAGGATCGCATACCAAGTGATAAATATTGCAAACGTGCATGATATCCATTTTGTTAAGGAGTTAACATTTGTTTGGACTAAATTAGATTTGAATTAAACTTATCTACTCTTTATTCAGTACTAATAATTGTATGTACTGATTTCTATGATAAAAAATCTTAAGCAAATAATATTTCCAAGATAGAACGTATAAGGTTCGACTGAGGAGGTACCGCCGTCACACATATTTTTAGCGGAAAGCAATTTTTGCGTTTCGGTGGGAGAATGTAGTTGCACACTCTTATAAGAGACGATCATATTATTCCTCTGGTGTAGCAACGCATCGTATCTAGGCGTGGGAGCAGTGAGCTATCGCCCACGGCTGCGCACTTAAAGGGGCCTCGCGAGGCCTCTTTGGAAGAGGGGGCGGAGGCATTTCCAAAGGCACCATCTAATTGAATAATGCAAAGGGTCTCGGTGATAAGAGTTTGCCCACGTTCACTTGATCCGCGCTACGCCACTGGAAGTTGGTAACGTATGTTCATGGGCGGCAGGTACCGTTTACCATCAGAAGGATAGCATTTTTATAAAAAAAACCCATAAGAAATAAGACCAGGGGGGAATAAAGGACAACTACAAATAAATATCCGTGCCATTGATATAGTTTTATTGTTTACGAGTTTTATTTAACTGTCCCTATCTCGTAACATTAAGCGTTAAATAACAACGGAAAAAAATGATAAGCAGCGCGGCCATTACACTTCGATAAGACAAATATATCACACAGTGGGAACGAAACGATAGAAGTCAAAAGTCGACACATGTATCTTATTAATCTAATATATAAAATTCTCGTGTCACAGTTTTTGTTGCCATACTCCTCCGAAACGGCTTGACCGATTTTTACGAAATTTTATATGCTTATTCAGTGGGTCTGAGAATCGGCCAACATCTATTTTTCATACGCCTTAAGAGTTGTCCACCCTTAAGATTTTTTTTATATGGCAAGACGTTTGTCGGGACAGCTAGTTTTATATAAAATTGAAGTAGCAAACGAGCATGCAATCCATCTGATGGTAAGTGGTCACCGTCGCTCTTGGACATCTGTAGATAACGTCATGCAGAGCAAGGGTTCAATCTGTAGTCAATCACAGATGCATTGCTACTCCCGAGGACTAAGATGGTCGCCTCAAACGAATGTGTGCCGGCAACCACACCCTTCCACATCGCCCAAGAACTGCTTCATGCTAGAAATAGGTGTGGCGGTGGTACCTGGTCGAACCTTTGTTCTACCACCTTGTTAAGTCCCTGCTACTTACGAATTAGCCTTATTATCGTAAAATGAACTCACCATGTAGAAGTCTATCTCGGTCATGATGATGACTCCGTTCTTATCACCAGAGAACAGCCGCATACCGTTCTTCGACCACTCTATCGCCGTTATCTTGCTCTTGTGCAGGTCGCCTATCGTGTACCTGTTCAATATTATATTATTTATATTGTCGTTAACCCATTATTGTCCCACTGCTGGGCACCTCCGAGAACTTTTTTTTTTTAAAGAACTCTCGGGTGATAATTAAAATTTAATTAAAATTAAAATTAGATATTAATTAGCAGTGATAATTATTTTTTAATACGCACATAATTTTATAAAAAATAGTGGTGCATGCCTGGGTTTGAATCTCGGACTTCCCGATCAAGAAGGCAAGTTTCAACCATTTGGCTATCACTGTTTATTTATATTAAAAAAAGTATTATTGCGAGGTGACAGTGCAGTTCGACCGGGGAGGTACCACCGCTACGCGTATTTCTAGCGTGAAGAAGTTCTTGCGTTATGATGGACAGGTGGTTGCTGGCACACTTTTATATAAGGCGACCTTCATAGTCCTCAGGAGTAGCAACGCATTTGCAGTTGACTTCAGGTAGAACCCATGCTGTATATAAAGTTGCATACAGACGTCTATGGTGGCATTGACGCTCAGTATAAGGTGCACTGCACGCTTGTTTGCTACTTCAATCTTATTTAAAAAAAGAAGTAGCAAAAGAACATGTAGTCCCCCTAAAGTTACCCATGTCCATCTACGATAAACGTCATATGATAAGAATGAGATAACACGCTTTCTACACTCCATGGCACACATAAGACGAATACCCAAACACCCAGACCCAGAACATGAATCTAAACTCATCATTCAGATACCTATCATGCCGGGAATCGAACCCGGGACCCACAGCGCGTGAGACCGGTATGGTAACCGCTTCGCCACGCGGGTCGTCGGATGCTTTGCTCCTCCCGCGATTGAAGATTATCCATTCATATTAACATGTGAATCCACCATCTGAGTTCAAGCTAGAAAGAGGTTCGGTGGTGGTAACTATCAACCAAACTTATCCTACAAGTAAGAAACTAAGAATCCTCGAACTACAATTGGTTCTAACACCTTTTAAGTGCTTTACCACTTATTATCTCTTCTTATCGATTTCTATTTATTTCCTTCACACAAGAAAGTACATAAGTAACTTAACTCCACGTACACTTCAATTCAAACCCAGAGAGTAATTGCCCGTAACGACATACCATTGTTATTATGACGTTAGTTATATAAATAAAAACGTTTCGATAGCAAAGACAAAACATCGATTAACTTATAAATGTATTCACAAACGATTTGGTAGGACAATGGCCGGTTGACGGGCGCGGTGGTGCGCGACGCCAAGAATTCAAATTGTTTTCAAATACTGTCTTTCATTGTGTCTTTGACTCAGGAATTTTGGGAATTACCTGACGTCGATTATTTTGTAATTATGACACTTGAAAAAACTGCTGTACACTGTACTGTGGTTAAACTGCTCTGGTACAATTGCCACACCGATTATCATCATACTTCATACTAATCTTACATTATACTAATATTATAAAGGCGAAAGTTTGTGAGTGTGTATGTTTGTTACTTCTTCACGTCTAAACGGCTGGAGCGATTTTCATATAATTTGGTAGGGAATTTGCTGACACTCTGGATTAACAGACTACTTTTTACTATGGGAAAATATTATATTCCCACGGGATAATCGATACATCGATTTTTTTAAAGCGAGCGATACTGCGGGGTTCGGCTAGTTATTTATTTATTTATACTTCTATACCTAAAGTGGTACAAAGGCGGACTTAATGCCATAGGCATTCTCGCCCAGTCGACCTTTAGAAAAAGCAGATATCATCGAAGGCGGTATTATATTAAATTAAATATCAGAATAGAAAGGGGAAAAAAACAAAAATAGATATTAAATATAAATATGCATGTATACTAATAAAGTAATAAAGTTAAAATAATAATAATAATAAATAAACACTATATAAATATAATAAACACAATACAAATATAAACAACGAGTAGAATATTAATACAATTAGTTCCGGAAATGTTGTTTGAGGTAATAACCTGTGACTTTTTCTTTAAATGCCTGCCTACTCATTACCTTCTTAAATTGTAAAGGGAGCATGTTCCAAAGGCGAGCAGTCTGGATGGTAAAAGAGTGAGAAAGAAAGTTAGAACGGTGTAAAGGAAGAGACAAAGTGAGAGAATCAAGGGAACGCAGCTGACGCTCATGGGAATCGCATAGATATTGAAACTTTTGCTTCAAATATCCCGGAGAAATCGGATCGAAAAGTATAGAATGTAGAATATTGAGAGATCTGACCTGATTATTATATGACACGTAGACTGTACCATCATAAGAGAAAAGAACATGATAATTTTAGTCTACCAAGTGGTAGAACTTGTGTAGTTCGAAAGGGATACCCCCCTCGCACCCAATACCGTAGAAGAGTGTGGTTGCCGGATCACTGTCATATAAGTCGAGTCGATCTCAATCCTCGGGATTAATAACTCATCTGCGATTGACTTTAGAAAACCCCTGTTCTATTGAAGTTGCTATATAATGCCCTTGGGCGGCAGTAATCACTTGCAATCAGGTCTAAGGGCCGGCGCACATATGACGGAGCGCAGCGCATGCCCGCGAAATTTTCTTAACGAATCACACACTAGCCGAAATTCGCGCTAATTACTGGGAGAATGCGCGCGGATGCGCGCGGGTGCGCGCGGATGCGCGAGCATGCGCTTCCATGCTCCTCAGAAATAAATTGCTGTTATTTAATTTTGGATATTATTTCTAAAGGGACAATGACGATAATAGTTTGACAGCAAAAAATGCGCTGCGCTGCGCTCCGTCATATGAGTGCCGGCCCTAATGCACAATGCCGTCTTTACCATAGTGGCACTCTGGGCCAGTGCCCAGGGCCCCCATCCTCAGAGGGCTCCAAAGGGCCGACAATTTTTCTCATTTAATATCAAAATATGATCGGGCGCAATACACTGTTCTCGTTGCACGAAAGTCGTCGGGGCCATTATTAGAAAGTACATCATACTTATTTTACATTCCAAAAGGGCCCCGAATTCTTGTGCGCCCAAGGGCCCCATAGCCTAAGACGGATTGCATTAGTAATTTGTTTGCCAATTCAATTGTTCAATCCCAAGCTCAATATTACACCACTTAACATTTTAAACACTCACCTTTCCACTTTGGGCTCTACTTTTGGTTTGAAGGTGTCCGGAACATTTTCAGGATGTTCTTTGGGTATTTGGAACACAGTGACTTGTCCTGCGGCGTTCCCCGCGCCCACCATGTAATCCACCGTGCTCACAATCTTTACGTATGTGATAGGAGATGTTGAAGCCTAGAAAAATGGCTCTATTAGATTTCGGTTTTGGCTGTAACATAACATAAAATTTTCATTTTATGGAAATAAAATTATGTACGCGTTTTGGGTAGTTTATCAATAGGATTCAACATTTATGGTTGTCTTTTAATGGCATTAATTTGTCGCTGTCTTATTTTCTAGATGCTAATCTATATTATAACAGCAGTTTTAAGTATTTAAGTTAGAATTTTCATAGTCCAATAGCAGTCTTGTTATAGTGCATAGAATTATGCAACACTATTTATGCAATTGTATGCATGATTAGCTATGCCCAGAGATTTTACACACATTAATAAGAAAGAAACAGAACTTTCAACTGTATTACTCAACCACAACAATTAGGCGCATAAAACAAAAAAAATTTTTGACAAAAAAATATCCACCGACTTCCATGCCACAAAAAAGTTAAAAATAATTTAAATATATTTTAGTTTAAAACATACTCAGTACTTAGGACATAGTCCTGAAGTCGGTGCTCGACATATTTCGCTGGACGACGGTAACTATGTCCTATATGAGCACCGACTTCAGAACTATGTCCTAAGTACTGAGTATGTTTTAAACTAAAATATATTTAAATTATTTTTAACTTTTTTGTGGCATGGAAGTCGGTGGATATTTTTTTGTCAAAAATTTTTTATTTCATGCTTTTTAGTGACGATATTCATCTATTTGTATTAAAATAAAATCGCTAATTTTGCTTTGTGCATACACATATGCAAACATTAAATAAACATCAACATAAAATAACAAATTAAACATAAGCTTAGACACAACATACAACACTATCAATTCATACGAACTGAACGCACCCGCTCGCAGGGCGCTACCGCGCCCTGCTCGCTTAGTTTTTATGTTTTCTTTTATGTTCCAACCTAACCTAACCCACAATACATTTAAATTTAAAGCTAAATCTTAGTCATAACATGACAAATTTTCCATCTAATATGTTTGCTCAGTAATCTTATAATATACACGTAAGCACCAGGTGGCCAACTTGTATGGCTTAGGCATGCAGTACCCTGCATCATCAGGGCTGAGGAGTTGAAGGTCAAAACTTTCATCTTGTGTCTTTGCTTAGTAATTTTAATACATACCCGTAAGCACCAAATAGCCAACTCCTATGGTTTAGGCTTGCAGTATTCTGCATCATCAGAATTGAGGAGTTGAAGGTCAAATTTTTCATCTTATATTTCTGCTCAGTAATCTTATAACATATACGTAAGCACCAAATGGCTTACTCTTGTGGTTTTGGCTTGAAGTACCCCTGCATCATCAGGGTTGAGGAGTTGAAGGTCAAATTTTTGTCCCATGAATTTGCTTATCAATTCCATTATATATTCGTAAACATCAAATGACCAACTTTTATAGTTCAGGCTAGCAGTACCCCTGCATCATCAGGATTGAAGAGTTGAAGGTCAAATTTTTCATAGTAAATACCTACTTAGTAATTTTATTCTATATTTTACTCAATTGGACTTCTGCAGCTAAGGTTCGGCAGACTATCACTAATTTTATTATTTTGCTCCAAAAAGTTTAAGATCCTATGATTAGAACCTTATCAAACTCTTATCAGACTACCCCTGAAGTACATCCTTTCTAATAAAAAAAGAATCATCAAAATCGGTTGGCGGGATATTGAGTTATTCATACATTTATCGGGCACATTGAAAATGCAAATTTAAGACTTATGCGTTTTTCTTATAGATGCCCTTGTCAAAAAAATACTAAAAAAAAATGGGACCCTATGACACGCACTACCTTTCAAATAAAAAAAAAATCATCTAAATCGGTTCACCCAGTCCGGAGAAATCAGGTAACAAATATAAAAAAAAAAAAAAAAAATACAGACGAATTGATAACCTCCTCCTTTTTGGAAGTCGGTTAAAAAGTGGTTCAATACCCCGCATCTCGCTTCTTACCCCGCGCATCCCATAGTGACGTGCAGTCGTGTATCGCCTAGATGTTTACGTTAGCCAGCACGTGTTTAATGTTATTTCGTTATAATGTTAGTTTAATGAGTGATTGTTGAATTTTTAAAGTTATTATTAAATTAGTTGATTATTCGTCAATAAAATTCAAAATGGGTAGGAAAAAGACTATTCGTGGAGGAGAAAGGACTCTTACATTCAAAATATGCTTTTTTTTAACAAGAGAAGAGTATTGGGCTCAGTATTCCTGTCTCCCATGTCGAAAATCGAATGTGTGCTGCAACAGGCATCACTCTCGTACACACATAAAAAAAGAAAGAAAATATTCCATGTCTGCGAATATATTAAACACATGAAAGTGCTTTAATAAATACTCGAATATTAAAAATACACCACTATGGTGTAGGTTTTAATAATGGTATACCTACATACTTTTGGTATTTGGTAATAGAATATATTTCGTATCGGGATGGGAAATCCATAGTTCTAATGACGTTTCAACTGTCGTGCGCCTAATTGTTTTGGTCGAGTAGTAATATTTTTTATCAAGGATATTCAGATGTTTTTGTGTCATGCAATGTCATAAGGACAGAAAATAGACAAATTGTAGAAAGTATATAGAATTCCAAATGTCTATAATTTCTTATACCCACCCCTCCAAAAAGCCTTTATTAATTTTTCTTTTATGAATGTGGATTACATAACAGTTGTAGTAAAAATATGAGATATGATGAATGACTGAACGGAAGGTACATAAACTTATTTTCCAAAAGGAATGTCCCTATGAGTAATACCAGCCACAGATAACAAAGTGCCCCTGACTGATACTACTTCAGAAATTAATTTATTACCATTTATAGATATCCAACGCAATGAACAAACGAAATCAGAGGTGCAATTACAGACATAGCTTACTATGTCTGTAATTGCTACTTCTAAAAAAAAATAAGAAATTAACTTGTAAAGGACTAACAATTTAGTTATAATTAAATCAATTGAAAACATATGCCATTAAGAGAGGGAATATGTAAATAGTATTTATTACACACGCTTTCTACACTCATAGCCCCTCCCGTGTAGTGGGTACCATAGACACACATAAGACGAATACACAAACACCCAGACCCCGAACAGGAATCTAAACTCAACATTCAGATACCTGTCTGGCCGGGAATCGAACCCAGGACCCATTGCGCGTCAGATCGGTATGGTAACCGCTGCGCCACGCGCTTCGTCATTCAGTCATCATCAGTATTTGTTATTATTTAACTGATTACAACATTGTAGGAAAAAGCATTATCAATTTATTGTCCACATCAACAAATATTTTGATTATAATAAATCAAATTGTGACATCAATGTATAGCCTCCCCTTGGAGCTAGTTTTGTTTGAGGCCAGTCACATTGAGAAAACAAACATCTACAATTAGTGCTAACAACTGATAAGTGCTCTGATAACAGTCATAGAATGTTATCTACTTATGATGCTTAACTCATTGTCTTTACAATCTAAGTGTTTCCTGTACTGTAGTAATATTTTTCACTTTCACTTTTTTATAAGAGTGAAGAAGCAAACGAGCATGAAATCCACCTAATGGTAAGTGGGGACTGCCTCCCCACATTTGTAAACAACTTCATATGGAACAAAAGTTCTATATGAAATCAATAATAAGTAGTTACATTTCTACTTTCAAAAAACTGAGATGGGGGCCACATATTATAATGAGCTGTCTTTGTGGTTAATTTATTAATAAATGAAGAACTGGCTAACGACAAGTATATCTCCCTTTTTCCAAAAAAAAAGGAATCTAATGAGGAGATCTCCTGCCAGGTGATCATACCTGGGGATCGCCCAGCCATGCTCCGGCAGACTTTGTTCGGAACTTGTATATATGCAGGGTATTGAGAATACTTCGATAGCGTGTTTCAGAATACTAGTAGCGCCATCTATTCTCCCGCGGCTGTCGTTGCGGCGATGGTTCAGCGGCGAGAGGCCTGGAAAGGCATGATCACCTTCTGCGAGGACGTCATGTCAGCGAAGGAAGACGCCGAAAGAGAGCGCGCTGAACCCTCTCGGAGAAGGATCCGCCGCGGCGGCCGGCAACGGCGCCTCGTCCCTGTAGCCTCGAGGTCAGAATAGGGCTACGGTATCCCCTGCCTGTCGTAAGAGGCGACTAAAAGGGGCTTCCGGGGTTGCAGACGGCTAGAGTGGGAGCTCGAACCGTTCGGTCAGGCAATCCCGGGAAGGACGGCGGTATGTGTGCTCGCATACCGTCGTAAAGACTAGACGGAGCGGTGGGCCCAGCCGCCCATCTGGGAGGAGCCCGATGGGGCAGCGCGCTCGGAGGATTCCGGTTGAAGTCGTTTCGAGATCCCGGAGTCCTCCTTTTCAGCGTCGAGGACGGCCACCGGAGGGGTTTTAGTGCGGTAAAAATCCCACATAACCCTGCGTCGCTCCCACGACGTCGGGTACCTGTGGAAGGTTTCCCCCCCTCGAAAACAAAAAAAAAAAGCGCCATCCCTTGACGAGTTGCGGGAAGTCGCCACAACAGGGCACTTGTTGATGTGTCTATGAGCTGATCATCTAGCTAATATCGACATAAACTATATCTGACAATAAAAACTATACATATACCTATCTCCAGATACCTAGAGTCTTTTTCAAATGAAAGAGAGGATTTATAAACCTTTGTTTAGTAGTTAATTTTAAAAATACTTTACTGCAAAACAACAATGTTATTACTTCACATATTAATGTTAAATGAAAATAGCAAATAACAATATTAAAATAAGTAGTAACATGTAAAATATAACCCATTTCAATAAAAGATAATTATTTTACACCCACATTATCACACTATTTATATGCTACTTATAAAGTCAATTCAGCATAAACTGAAAACTACTCATATTCTCAGACTTCCAATCAAAAGAAGGGTTCAGCCAATTTATGTGCCAAGTGATAATTTTCACAGACATTGTGAGCAATAATAAATAAAAAGAAGTGATTTTCAGGGATTTTGTTTGGAATGTAGTACTCTCAAAAAGATTTAATATGAGAGATACACTATTTCTATAAACTGAAAACTACTAAAACTCCCAGACATCCAATCAAAAGAAGTGATAATTTTTACAGACATTGTTGTACACATTCAGTGTTAACGCAATTAATAAATAATTGTGAGCAATAATACATAAAAAGTAGTGATTTTCAGACATTTCGTTTGAAATGTATTTGACACAGTTGGTTAAGAAAAGAATGGTTTAATATGAGAGATACACCTATTTCTAGTGTTTTATTTTTTTATGTTTATTGGAAGAGGGTAGACGATAACTGGCTTAATTTCGGCTGACTTAGTTTTCAGGAGTGGTAACACATCTCTAATTGAATTTAGGTAGAACTTTAATTCATGTGGACTTTGTTACAGGTATCAATGAGAACACTTCCCACCAGGAAGACTGGATGATTAGTTAGATAGTCAGTTACTTGAATATCGTTAAAAAAAAATGGAATCTAATGAGGTTTGCCTAACAAATTAGATTTCATAGCAATTAACATAGATTTAAAATCTACAAGTCTCGTATAAGTACGTATTCATGTACATCTTTCTACGTATAGCATCATGATACCGGGAATTCTGTTATAAGAATGTTTATATAATAAAGTATAATGTGTATAAAGTGCTCCACAATTAAAAAAATTAAAATTTTGTATTAAATGAGGTGCAAGTTTTATTATAATATAGAAGCAGTATTTTTTTTAGGCCTGAAGTAGCAAACGAGCTTGCAGTCCACCTGATGGTAAGTGCTCACTGTAAGCAACTTCAACAACTCATGGACATCTGTAAGCAACTTAATACAGAACATAGGGTTCTATCTGAAGTCAATCACAGATGCATTGCTACTCCCAAGGACTATGATGGTCAACTCATATAAAAGTGTGCCGCAACCGCAACCACACCCTTCCATTGAAACGCAAGGAATGCTTCATGTTAAAAATAGGTGTGGTAGTGGTACTTCCCCGGTCAAACTACTTTAGTTCTACAATCTACAAATGAGCAAGGAGCTGATAATGATAAGTGGGCACTGCTGCTCATGGATATTTGTAACCAATTCCAGTCCTCATCTAGCCCACAGATGAGTTGCTAGTTCTGAGGACTAGCTTGGAACACTTCAGATAACTTATACTTACTACCCTTCATATCATAATCAGGAGTGTTTACCGCTCTGTTACTGAGCTAAATTAATGTTATGGTGGAACCTTCATAGTCTCAGAGAGAGCTAAAGGGTCTTCTTCAATATCCATCCAACCATTCTCAATATTATATTACAAGCAACACCACAATATTACAAACAATACTTATTCGAAGGTACGTGATTATACTACCTAGCGATTTCACTTGCGGGTCAACATTCTTACTTCCTCCAAAATAAGTGTTACAAGGCTAAACGAAAACATATGGGCGGTTTTAAAGATCACTCACCTCGCATCTTAATCTCTGGATGTTTCCTTTTTTTCTGTCGTACCAGTACACTAGCCCCACGTTGGTGCCAAGCGCGATGTACTCACTCACAGCATCCACACAGGTTAAACACAACTCGCTCGAAAATATACCAGTCTGAATACGCGGTGGAATCAGATTCAAAATATGCGAACACGGGGTCCATTCTCTTACGAAACCCTCTTCTGCGCCACTCGTAACTTCCATTTCACTTTATTGTCGGTTAACGTGTTCAAAAATTAATAATCAACGCCGCATAAACGCAAACAATCATGTCTCATATTATGATAAATAAATATCATATAAAGCGACACTTTTTCTCAATCAACTTTTGTATTCCTTTCCTCTCCACATTAAAAAATTAACTGACGATGACGTTTCGGACTGACGTTTGTTTAACAAAATAGGGATCTTACCGACTCTCGCTCGTAACACTGCAATTGCAGAGAAAATATATTAATAATAGATGACTGTCCGTAATAAATAAAATTATGACTTTAATAAGCTGGTAATCAATGAAGATCGTATTGATAGAAAGAACTATCAATTGCCTAAAAATACATTGCGTTAAAACAAGCGTAAATGTTTACACTAAATATTTTTATCGTGATTTGTCACCTTTCATTTAATAACTTTTCTTGCATTATTGATTTAATTCTTGTTTAATAACACAATAAGAGCATTTAACTAGAATGGCTAGATTAATTATTTATTGGTTAAGAGAATGTATTATCATTGCCTTATTTTAAAACATAGTCACGAATGCCAACAAAACAAAATAACTGTACGTGTCCAACCTGTCAGATTTCTTGTCAAAGTACGTTTGTTGAAGGAAAGAGGAGATTATCAAAGGAGTACTAGATACTCCTAAATAAATCCATTGAAATGGCCGAATCCGTGACAGAAATTCCCATACACATCGAAGAAAGTGTGAGGGAAGCGGTCCAGAATGTGACGGAAAAGCCACCCACAAGTATCGAGGGGATAGCAATAGCATACTTAAGTCTGGTTGTTATGGCAGTTCTGCCCATATTTTTCGGCTCCTTTCGCTCCGTGAAGTATTTGAAGGAGCAGAAGGTAAGTCAATAACATATTTTGGTCGCTGTACTTAATTTTTTAGCTACTTTACGAGGTTCGGGATGCTGTATATTTGATGGTCGTTCTGTCATCGTGGCATGTATCTGAAAATCATTACACAGCAGTTTGCGTGGATAATTTCGGAACAGTGTACGTGGGCTACGTAAACGTAGTACGTACGTCGAGCCGTGAGCGACGACATACGACACAGTATTAGAACGCATGATAATCGCAACAAATTAATTCATGAATTGTAATTAGTACTATGAATAATTTTATTTATAATCCTCTAAATTTATGCGCTTATTTATATAATTATATTGTAAAAACCGAGTACACTTTATTCTCATTTGCATGCAATTTTATTCAGCAATATGGGTAACATTAATTGTGAGAATAAATTTGAATATTTTATTTGTAGATAAAGGTATTTACAAAAAATATCCTCAATGTTTAATATTACCGATTTAACAAATTATATGGCCAACATATTAACCTGTATTTAAATTGCTGGTACAATTATACTACACATAGTTTTTCTCAACTGGTTTGTGATGTTTAATAAAATCACTAATAAGTAAATACACTATCAAAATGCCAAAATATGCACAATAAAGTGGTGAAATATGCACCAAAATTGTAGAATATACACAAAATATATGCTATGAAAGAAACATTTATCTCATTTTTGGTTGTCACACATATACCAGTATAGGTTCGATGACCTTTTTTTGTCGTCAAACTTCAATCAGTATACATTTGACAACCCTTTTTTATTTTTGGTTGTCAAGCAATCTATTTTGATATTATACTTAATGAAAAAGTGCCGAAATATGCAATAACACTTAAAAATCGTCATTATATGCATTTACATATGCAAATATATAAATGCACATAATCCAATGTCTACTATTAAGCATCCTAAAGTAGAACTTTAATTTGCAACTTTACACAACAAATACCCACCTTATTTCTATTGTATAACAGTAATCCTACCGCAGTGCTACTCAACCTCTTTTTATTACTTGCAAACATGTTTCAGAGGAGTGATCCCAGACAAAATAGGTTTTGAACTCAACTTACTCCAAATTGTCCAAAGGGCCCTGGCAGTCCACATATTGGATATAGCTGCCCTACTGCTATACAGTAGAAATAGGACACACACATACTTAGTGAATTCAAACTATCCCAATTCTATTCAGATATTTGTATAAAATCTCTCAATACCAATATCAGGGAGGCACAACATGTATAATTCACCTTACAATAGTTAAAATCATAGGTTAAAACATTAAATATTGCTCAGAATTAGCTGGTTGAAATGACAATGTAATATTTAGAGAAATATTTATGAGTTCTGACAATATCTAGACAAAAAGATGACACATCTTCGCCCAAGTGTATTGTAGACATTAAATTGAAAACAATTAAGTTAAAAGTATTTATTTATAAAGAACAAGAACTACTTCCCATAAAATAAAATGTAACTTAATAGGTAACTGCTGACTGTCACGTAAGTTGCTGCAAATTTGATTTGTATATTTCTAACAACGTTCCTACATTTATTTTGCAATGACTTTGGCTGAGGTTATAATATGGACTTTTTGCTCACTATTATGATAGAAGTCTAAGCAAGCACCTTACTATTTTAGTGTATAGTAGTAACTAATTAGCTAGCAGTCCAGATTAGATATCGTTAGATTCAGATTCTATAAGTGGTGGACCACATCTTATTTTATATAATATTAGTTGACCTGGCAAACTTTGTTTCTCCCTAAAAGTCAAAAATCTAAAATTATGTGTTTCTCTACTATGTTATACATGTATTATACATAAAAACCTTTGCTTGAATCACTCTTTTTATCTTTCTATTAAAAAAAACTGCATCAAAATCCAAAGCATAATTTTAAAGATCTAAAAGCTTACATAGGGACAGGCAATGGGAAGCGACTTTGTTTTATACTATGTAGTGATTGAAATAGCAAACAACCATGCAATCTACCTAAGGATAAGTGATCACTGTTGGCCATGGGCATCATAAGTCCCAGAAAATATCTGCCTTAGTCCACCATCTGAGCTTGTTGTATTGTTACATTTGTTACCCCAGGACATCTGTAATCAACCCTATTTAAGATTCAGTCCATTTGAGGTTAGCAAAAAGGTTTGGTACCACAGAGGACTAAGTCCAATCACCTTGGATATGTATCCCTTACCACACAGCACTATTTATAAAACAACTTTATCTAATCAACATTATGAACTTTGCATTCAATCAATTTATATTCAAGTGGGGGACTGGTGTGATAAAAAGTAAACAAGCAAAACAAGCATTGGAATAGTTTAACTACTTTGTAAGTATATACTAATTAGAAAATATGTTTATTGGTAGTCCAGCATTGGAGACTATCAATTATACCACTCTCCATCACCATTTCTGCAGTTAGAAAAGCATATTTATCTGACACATTTCGAGTTAGCTCTCAGAGTCTCAACCTTTAGGTGGAATGCATGCTTGTTTATGACTTCTATGTTATACAAAATAACCTCTTACTTTCAATTAGCATTGACAGCGTAATGGTTGAAACTATGCGTCTCAATCTAGTGTCCAACATAAAAATCCCAGGCACACATACCACCAAATTTTGTAAAATGAAGAGAGTTCTCTAAAAAAAGTTTTTTAAGTTGTGTCAAGTCTCACAATTCACAATTTCACCAATCTAGTAGATTATAACCCCCTGCCCAGTAGTAAGACAATAATAGGTTGATGATGCTATGACATTTTCAGGATGCAGGTGAACGACCAGAGACAATGTCAAACAGGGATGCGCTGATGTTCCCCATCATAGCATCATGCGCTCTCTTCGGCCTGTACCTGTTCTTCCAGTTCTTCTCCAAGGAGTATATTAATCTGCTCCTCACTGGTTATTTCTTCTTCCTCGGTGTGCTAGCGCTGAGTCATCTTCTCAGGTGAGATAATGAATAAAAAACTTCATAATATGTTAGGTATATTTATAGAAATTCGACACATGGCCATAACACTCATGTGATCAATTAGGATATTGCTTCTAGAGACATTCAAGAACACATATTTAAGTACAATAAAGTAACAATAAGGTCTATTGCAGCGGCCGGCAAACCGCGAGCCTTTAAATTTTGGTGTTTTTCGCCTTAAAATTTTGTGAAAGATCGTTTTCGTTGACAAACTTTTAAATATACGGTTCGCCTTTGGCACAAGAGCTGGTATGCGGATGGTGTTGCCAAAATGGTGACGACCTCTGGTCTGTTGTATGATTTTCATTTCAGGCGTTGTTGCCCCATCTAGGAAATATCTAAAGGACAAATTGTAATTTTATATGACCTTAGAAAGAGCTATCTATAGAATGGTTTTTATTTTAGGCCTTGTGTTTTTTGTTCTTGTATTCAATATTTACATTCGTCCAGATAACAAATTGTGATGTTTGTGATATGTTTAGAACTATTTTATTTTATTTTTGTATTAATTAAGTGAATATTCATCCCTCAGCCCGATAATCGCGCTGATAGTCCCAGCTTCAGTGCCAAACCTGCCGTATCATATCCACTTCACGTGCGGCGAGCGGGACGCGCGCTGCTCGCTCGTCAACTACAAGTTCACCTCGTATGACGTCATCTGCCTCATCATCTCGCTCTGTATGGGCGCCTGGTACCTCTTCAAGAAGGTAAGGTTCGAGGCGTTCGAAGGTGTTGTGAAAGAGTAGTGTCGCATTCCACTCAGGTCTGCATGCATTGGCGATTCATCTAGTGTTACGAATGTCCATAGGCGACAGTGACTACTTTCCATCAGGTAGCCCGTCTGCCTTATCGTTAAGTTAAATTGTAAAAAAAAAGGTCCCAACTCATTCGCGTCGGGGGCTTTGGTGACAAATTCTTATAACTTATTTTTTTAGCCAATTTCAGAGTACTTATTCTCCCACCCCTTATTTATCTGGGACGAGCAATAGTCGGAGACTATCCGACTTAATCGGAGACTGTCCGATTAATTGTCACTGCTTTTTGGTGAAGGAAAACATCGTGAGGAAACCTACACACCCGAGAGTTCTTTGAAAAAAAAAAATCTCGGAGGTGTGTGAAGTCCACCAATTCGCACTTGGTCAGCGCGGTGGACTATGGCCTAAAACTCTCTCATTCTGAGAGAAACCCGTGCCCAGCAGTGGGACAATAATGGGTTGTAACCCAACTACTACTATTCCCTTCTCCCCAGCACTGGATCGCCAACAACCTGTTCGGCATAGCGTTCGCGATCAACGGCGTGGAGTTGCTGCACCTCAACAACGTGGTGACCGGCTGCATCCTGCTCTGCGGCCTCTTCCTCTACGACATCTTCTGGGTGTTCGGCACCAACGTTATGGTCACAGTCGCCAAGTCCTTCGAGGCGCCTATTAAACGTGAGTACAATTGACCAGCTTACCAATTAGCACTGAACCAGGGTGGTGGACTAAGGACTATTTTGAGGGGACTAGTAATAATAACCGCTTTAACAGATTTTGAATCTAATATCTGTTAGAAGAAGTTCCTTAAGTTATCCAGCGTCTATGCACTAAATGTTAATTATGAGTTACCCTATTAGTTTTACGTTTAACGAAATTATACTACCTCTATAGAACCAGAATGTAAATTTATTATGTATTAGTAGTTTTGATTTATCATGATGATTAAAATTTTGTTATTAATAAACTATGCCAGATTACATATAACATAATTTCCAAAGTTACTTTGTTAAATATTTGTATATTGCGAGAATGGATTTAAACATTTCAATTTACTAGTCGCCCTTTGCAACGTTCGAATTTCGACCGTAATTTTAATTAAAAAACTAAACTTCATATTGTTCAAAGTAGTACCAATATTTCTCTAATTTAAATAAATTATAATAATTTTCAAATTATTTTTAATGCTCCCTTTAAAGGTAAAAAGATGTTTACTAACTAATCTGTATTTAAAAGCAATAGCGGATATTTTGACAAAGACATCGGACACTTTTGAAGTTATGTGTTATAGATATTGAATGTTCTATTTCGTTTATTATATATGTGTTTGTGACAAATGCACGGTAGTGTATGTAATTTGTTTTTAGTTGATTTTATGTATGATAAAATTTATGCATTATTTGAAAAAAAATGTTAACATTCTGCACTCCTTCTCTACGTCCACTATAACCGTGCAATATTTCATACTTCACCGTCAGTGCCAAGTTACTTAAAAATGCACCCCAAGTTTTTGCTTCACGTATTAATATATAGATAACTGAATCGCTTCCAGTGGTGTTCCCGCAAGACCTGCTCATAAACGGGCTGAACGCGAGCAACTTCGCGATGCTCGGCCTCGGGGACATCGTGGTGCCGGGCATCTTCATCGCGCTGCTGCTGCGCTTCGACAAGAGCCTGAAGCGCAACTCGGAGTTCTACTTCCGCGCGACGTTCGCGGCGTACGTGCTCGGGCTGCTGGCCACCATCCTCGTGATGCACGTGTTCAAGCACGCGCAGCCCGCGCTGCTGTACCTGGTGCCCGCGTGTCTCGGCACGCCGCTCACGCTCGCGCTGCTCAAGGGCGATCTCAATGCTCTGTTCAAGTGAGTGGATTCGTAGAGTCGTGGATGAGTTCGATTTAATCAGCGTTTCGATGAATGTGTGCCAGCACACTTTATATGAGGCGACCATCATAGTCCTCGGAAGTTCGTCGTACCAGGTGATAGAAGTGTAGGTCGACCGGGGAAGTACCACCGCCAGCATTGCGTTTCGATGGGAGGGTGTGCTTGCCGGCACACTTTCATATGAGGCGACCATCATAGTCCTCGGAAGTTCGTCGTACCAGGTGGTAGAATCAGTGTAGTTCGACCGGGGAAGTACCACCGCTAGCATTGCGTTTCGATGGGAGTGTGGTTGCCGGCACTTTTATATGAGGCGAACATCATAGTCCTCGGAAGTTCGTCGTACCAGGTGGTAGAACAAGTGTAGTTCGACCGGGGAAGTGCCACCGCCAGCATTTCTTGGGTTTCGATGGAAGGGTGCGATTGCCGACACACTTTCACATGAGGCGACCGTCATAGTCCTCCGAAGTAGCAACGCATCTATGATTGACTTCAAATGGAACTCATGTTCTGTATACAGATATCGCACTGATCACATCTGGGGTTGATTACAAATGTCCAGGGCCGGTAGTAGTCACTTATTATCAGATGGATGTGCTTTTACTTGTACTTGTACTTGTACTAAGTACTGTGTTTGCTCTAAACCAACATGTAATTAAATTATTTTTTACTTTTATGTGGCATGGAAGTCGGTTGTATTTTTTTGTTTAAATTTTTTTTTTAAATATTTAATATTGCATGATTATTTTAACAATTAACAGTTTATACTTACTTTTTGTTATACCTACCACAAATTATCGCTATCGCCCAGGGTTGACTGGCAGAGAATGCCATTAGGCATTAAGTTCACCCTTGTAACCCTTAGCTTAAGGTGTTTCAAAAATTAAATAAATATATAAAAATAAAAATAAAGTAAAATACCTGAATATATGATATATTTAACTTTCATTACCATGTAAAAAAACATGATTGTATAATATTAAAAAAATAATATTAAAAAAAATAATATTAAAAAAAATTGATATAAATAAGAAAAAAAGACAAACCCGCTGAGTTTCTTGCCGGATCTTCTCAGTTGAGGTCGTATTCCGATCCGGTGGTAGTGTAAGAAAAAAAAATGTAACTGACAATTTGTAAGTGCCCCCGCAGGCCTATACAAAATAAAGACATTTCATTTCATTTAATTCCTTCCAGTTATGAAGACCAGCCCGCGATCCCCGAGACGGCGGACGATAAGGACAAGACTGAGTAGCGCGACGCGCCTCGCCTCGGAAACGCACACGCCAAGTACACCGGGACCCTTCGTCGGGTCCCTTCACAAATACCCTACGACGGTGGAAGCGATACTCTGATTTTGCAATTAACGCAAAGGAGCGAGTTGTCGTATCTCGAATAAATAGCAATTTGAGTTATATACGTCAAATCAATTAGAATGGTTTCATAGATGGAATAGTTTTTAGTTGAATATCGCAATTTTACAACGTAATACTTGTGTACCGGCTAATTTAAAAGTTGTGAATTTTTTCATAGCTTTTTATTGCTCTTGTGCAAAGTTGCGTTTTTCGAGATACGACCAGTGCGTTTTTGCATCGATATCACACAATTTTAAGTTCATTGATGTGCACAAATCTCTCACAGTAAGGTGACAAGATCATACCTATCACGCCGTCCATTTGCGGAAAAACTTTGACCTAGAATTTTTTTTTACAAAAGATATAAGCCTTTCCTTACGAGTACTATTCAAAAAGTTTACCAATTTTCTTGGTTAATGATACAGGTTAGGGGTACATTAAGTTTTATTTGATATAGATGGCGCCACATACCCGGTAGTCTACCCATTAATGTTATCAGTCCCGTTTCTCGTACATATCTTTGAAATTAGGCTGCATCAAAATATTATCGTCATTTGAATATGCAGCGGGTACGCTGGATATGTGATTTTCAAATTATTTTTGTTGATATTTCGACCTAGTTCGTTCGAAATGTGACAGATTAATCTATCTACCCTACCTCTTTCGTTTTTATTTTAAAGATTTTATTACTACCGTCTTAAAACATACTTTGGAGCGCCATCTAATAGGAAAATATGAAATCATTACAATTAATTATGTTGTATGGCAAAATCAGAGTAACGCTTTCATTGTTACATTTGGATGCTACAATACATCTTTAAGTTTTAGTCGAATTTACAAATTCAGTATGTTGCATTATTTGTGGGTGTTAGTTATAATTATATAAACTTCCGTACTCTCTTCCACGTCTAGTTTAATTGGATTCGCATAATATGTTTAATAAGATGGCATAAGATAGTGCTTGTTGTGTAACTATAAATAATATTTGTATAGGTTGTGTATATTAGGAAATTTGAAATCGGTGTTTGTAACGGCAACAATTGTTGCAATGTGTGCTGTTCATTTCCTATGTAATACCTTAGAATGTAGAAAAATGAGGCGACGTACGAAGGACGTACAAGTGATAAGTTTTGGCATAATATGACGATTGAATGTAAATGAGACTAAATAAACGGAGCTGATTTGTATCAAATAATGACGTTATTGATAGGCGTAACACACTGCCGTATTTGTATACGTGCTATATTTAATTATTTAAATTTGTTTGAAACCGCCTTCCACATTTTCTATATTCTAAGGCTAATGTTCAATGCTGACTTAATTTTTTTACTTATTTACTTGAAATATATTTTTACGTTGTATATTTTGAATGATCATTGTATATAATGTTTATTTCCAATAAATATCAAATGGTTTATTTTTTTATTATAATTTCATAATTATAGTTTAAGTTTATTTTTGTTACACTCTTTCTTTATTCTATGTTCAGTTTTCGGAAGTTACCAGCAATTATTGAACTCGTTTAAAATCTCTTTTTATACATTTATCAGAGTAAATGTAAGTATTAGAACTGTTCTCATGCCATTTCAAAGCAGCATTATACTTAAGTATTGAGTCCTAGATGATAAAGACGAAATACAGGGCACATTTAGGGCATGGGTGTTACTTTTAGAAAACGTTGAGATTTTTTGAATGGCTGACAAAATGTGAATGCCTTTATGTATAAAATAAACAAAAATAAATATTTCACAGACGTAAAAACGTGTTTTAATCTGTAATGTACTCCTTTTTTATATATTAAATTATAATATTTAGTTTATTTTGTTGTATAATAATCTTATCTGATCGAAGAAGCAAACGAGCATGCAGTCCACCTGATGGTATGTGGTCACTGCCGTCCATGGACATCTGTGATCAACTACATACAGAACACGGGTTTCATCTGAAGTCAATCACAGATGCGTTGCTACTCCCCAGGATGATGATGATGATGATGGTCGCCTCATGTGAAAGTGTGCCGGCAACCACACCCTTCTATCGAAACGCAAGAAATGCTTCACGCTAGAAATAGATGTGGCGGTGGTACTTTCCCGGTCCAACTACACCGGTTCTACTATCTTGATCATAAATTTGGCAATATTTATTCAAAAATTTAATGACATATTGATAATAGTAAAGCTCCTTTATAGCCCTGAAAATCACAGTAAGTTCATCAACGTAAATAACGTACGACTTTATTATCCTAAACATACATTAATTATACACTCACATCATAATTATTATAATTATATTATTACATATGATGAAAATAAAAGTTCCCTGTGTCTATACGTAGAATATAAAAAAAGTGTTTTTGGATACTGAGAATAAGTAAAAATAAATAGTTTTAGCTGTCTGCCTGCAATTTACACTTATGCTTCATAGTTTGAGGTAACATGTAGTCTTGTATCTGTAAAAATGTGTATAAAATCCATGAAATCTGTCAAATGTTATTACAATTAAAAGTCGTAACGTTTATCACGAGTGCAGCAAGTTTATTATGTAACAATAAAGTTAGGAATAAATCGTATATCATCAGTTGATAAGGTATACTATATATAATATCATATTACAAATCATACTTTATTACCACTTATTTCTAACATGTAATATCGATTTTCAGTCATCTAAGTGCACAGGGACAAGGGCGGCAAATAGAAATATTATATACAATATTTTTATAAAAACGCGCATAGATATATTCTTACAGAGTAAGCAACAGTAAGCTTAACTTGTCAGGATTATTTTTTATATTGTGTGCAGGGTATTTTATTGGTACCGCAAAAGAAATTTCGAAAATTTAGACATATTGCATTGATATATTGAAATATTGCCATAAAAACTTAAATCCAAGGACATGTTTTTGAATCAATAAAAAATACGTCTACTTAAAATATATTAAATTGAACAAATTAAATTAACTTAGGATTACAGTTTATATAAAACATTTGATTTGCATTCAAAATATATTGTAAATAACAATTTATCTTAACATAAGAAGCAAATCAATGTATGCATTTAATTTCGACTTAAAAGAAATATTTTTCGTCTAAATGCAGTGTCATGGGAAGAGCAGGGGCACAAAAATATTAACTTATTAAAAATATTAGTATTTGAGAATTAGCGTACCCTCAAAAAAGTATTGAAAAGAAAAACCTGATTATCGCAGGTAATAATGTGCGTTTTATCAAGATATTGTTTCAATTATTATGCACTTATACATTATATTTTTCCCAAACAGTTTCAGACTTTAACTTTATTTAGTTAGTCCATTAAGGGGGTAGGTATAGTTAGAATTAAAAAAAAACCAGTAGGACAACCGTAGGACAACTATAAAGAGAAGTGATAAAAAATGGAACCCGACTGGTAATGCCGTTTTCGAGTTACAGTGATCACAGACTTCGAAATAAAGTTTTGAGCACGATCTGTTTTACTTAGTATAGCTCTAACCTGGCTTGCTTCAAAGTTACATATTTCAGCAATTAATGGTCTGTCAAACACAGCTAGTCGGTAAATACGCGCAAGACAATGTACTTTTAGAAAATGGAATAAAAAAAAGTCTTTTTTTTTAATTTTAACTAGACCTACCCCCTTAGGCCTGTTGTACATGGCACGTTTTTTGAGCCGTACGGCGTCTTTACCTTACCGTGAACAAAACGTGCTAGCATGTACATGGCACGGCAACGATCAGTGCACGGCAGTGATCCATACACCACTGACAACCGTGCCTACACACGGCGAAGTAACCGTAGATTTTTACGCCGAAAAAACGTGTGCCTACAAGACGCCTTAATGTGATCAGAAATGTACAAATTGAGCAACAATACACGTACATAAATACAATAGCTATTAATTTGTATTATAGATTTTAATTTCTTCTTTTGACCCATATATGTATAAGAATTCATACGATCAATAATAAAACTTGAATAATGAATGTATCGTGGCTTTGCATGAATGAGCTCACAATTAAAAAAATATCAATTTTAAGTTAAAGATACAGTGTTATTAAAAAGGCTTAAAATTTAAAACTTAACTTTAAATATATTTGCATAATATTTCATTTCAAATTCCTAAAAGGACCAAAAGCGTGTATTTGTAACTGGCTCTCCAGTAAAATTAGTGTTTTTATGTTAATTCAATTTAAGCAATAATATATTACAGGATAAACACTGTGATATACAAGTAACATTATAGTCTTCCCATTAGGACATTCGATTGTAGAAATTTGACTAGATCTTACAATGGGTGCGTTCCATTAGACTTTCACAAAGCGCACGTTCACGACCGCAGTTTTTCCCTTTCCATTAGCTTTACTGACGTATTCTATACGTGAACGATCACTTCGACCCACCTTGTTAAATGGGTCGTCGTGAGCGTCGCGTGGGCGTAAGTCATGACGTCATGAGTGACGTATTCGCCGCGACCACAACGACCATGGTAGTCTTGTGGAACGACGTTTTGGGTGTTTGGGGCTTTGTGAGTGTCATCTGGAACGCGCTCATTATATGTATATTGAGAATTAGGTCCATTATATATTAGTATGAATTACAATGCATACGTTATTCTACATTGAGATCCCGATTGATGAACCCTATGCCTCGGCATTTTAGTATATTCTGCTCGCCATCGGGTACAATTGTGAACTCCACCTAGGTAAAGAAATAATTAAGTTCAGTAAATAGCACCCATGTTATTATCATATTAACACTAAAGATGGGAGTGCGAAAATGGTTCCGAAAGAACAAAGGTTCTTAAAGGTTTACACCTTTAAGAACCGATTACCTTATATTTACTTATGAGTTTTTTTTAAGCTGCAAACTAAAATCTTGAGAATCATTGATAAGTTACGTGTAACTTTGAGATTCGTCGATCGAACACAAAGTATAAGAGTCGAAACCGACATCCACAAAAGTGTTACGTTAACGATCTGCTAGCATAGATGGCACCACCGGTCTAAGAAATTTATGCAGTGCAATGCGTTGCCTATTCCGGCGTAACTGATATAATTATGTAGAACGTTTAATACGCAATTCATCTGCGATATTTAATTTGATAGGTTTAAAATTTTTAAATTTTCGGCTTTACAATAACACATGGCTTTCTTACACGCATTTAAGGAAATAAAAAAAAGGTCTCCAAATCCTTCGCACACTTACACCAAGAACTAAAAAGAAACAATATTTGTTTTAGCGAATATCGGTAATGAATATTCGCATTCACGAATGTTCAAATCGTAAAATTCGTTAAATCACTAAGTGTCGCCGTATATGGTCCACCGGCCATAACCACAAACGCCACCACTGGCGTACTTCCTATAGGTTCTATACATTTTACGTAGGCTCGCTTCACATGGTGAGCGCTTTCAGCTTCGAGTGGTGGCGTTTGTGGCCGCCGCAACTGGCCCGTGTACGGCGACAATAAGAGCGCTTTCACATAGGTCGCAAGTAGCGCGGTCGCAGCGTGTCACCGCACGACTGCAGAGAGTGCTTTCTTTTTACGACTATATTCGCGTTTTTTTTAGGATGGCGCGCTGTACTTATGTAATGGAAACAATAATAAAAATAATAAATACTGCATAATCATTTCAATAATAAGAAAGCACCCATTGCAGTCGCGCGGTTGACACGCCGCGGCCGCGCTACTCGCGACCTAATGTGAAAGCGCTCTTAGTGGCAGTGAAAGAGCCTCACGTTGGCGAGCAGCTGCGCGACGTGCGCGGCGGTGCGCGTGTGCAGCGTGACGTCGCCGAGCCGCGCCGCGCTCTCGCCGCCCGCCAGCGACATGTAGATCACCACTTGGTCCTGGAGATGAAGTGAAGAAACCAGTTATATTCTTTTGAAGTGAAGCTTCTTTATCGGGGTTGGAAAAAAATTTAGTGTAAGATTTTTCCGTTACGCGCCATCTTTTTCCGTTACGCGCCATCTTTTTTTTCCGTTACGCGCCATCTTTTTCTTATCCCTACCACGCGTGATATTAGATATTTATCTAATCTATAATAATCTTATTATAGATTAGATTAAAGTTTAATAAAAGCCTTTTATTAAACTTTATCTAATTTAACTTTATTCAACCAATTTCTGTAAAGTTGCATATAGTAAATTATATTTGAAAAATAACGTCATAATAACGTCATAAAGAAGTTTCACTTCTTACGAGTGTACGCTAGTACACGCACACATTTTTTTTTTCATGGATTATGGCACACATGGCGTATTTTAATTTCTTTGATATAAAACAAAACTTACAAAAAATATTTTGTCATTTTGTCCTACACCGTGACGTGTAGCCAACAAAATAGAAAAACTCGAACCGAATATATTCGGAACTGCAACTGATTTATTCAGCCGAATACAAATAGTGAAAAGATGCCGCATACGCCGAATATCGAATAACCGAATATTCGGGGCATCTCTAGTAATAA
The DNA here is from genome assembly GCA_949699795.1 of Spicauda simplicius. Classification (NCBI taxonomy): domain Eukaryota; kingdom Metazoa; phylum Arthropoda; class Insecta; order Lepidoptera; family Hesperiidae; genus Spicauda; species Spicauda simplicius. The sequence goes on along the minus strand of OX453071.1, from coordinate 3,108,266 downwards.
TTGCATAACATGGATTAATCAGAATATACCTGTGCATGATTGTCCAAGCACGCTCCCACGTCCAGTGCCTCCTTCAGCTCCTCAGCCGCCTTGCAGCCCAGCTCGTGGGGGTCCACGTTCCTCCCGCCCAGCCCGTCCGCGCCCAGCACGCACCCTGACGTGGTGTGGGCCATCAGACTGAAGCAGATATGTTGCTAATTTTTAATTAACTTAGTTAGGAAGAGTGGGAATTAACAAAGATTTTATTTCAGGACAATATTATAAGTCTTACTTAAAGTTCATTATAATACAAAAAGATTTTCAAATTAAAATGGCAAAAATATTGTTTTACCCTAGTGTCAACTGTCCCAAGATTGATGTGAAATAAAAAGTCTTCCTAGCGATTTTGCAAGACTTTTAGGTATTATTATTTATAAAAATTTGCCATAGGACTATACAAATAAATGGTAAATAAAGATTACACATAACAAATCGTCGCTAAAAAGGCGTCAGGTCCCTTTATTTTTTTTCTGGAGAACAGCAAAAAAGCATAAAACATTTTTCATGCCTAAATAAGTCTACATTTTATTATGCAACGGGTACTCCCGATATGCGATTTTAGAATTACTGTCTGCCGATTTTTCGACCCAGTCGCATGGCCACGATTCATCACGGCCAAACTGCGGTGGTGTGGAGAAACATAATAACCCGTTACATAATAAAATGTATAAATTCTACGATAATATTAGTTTTTTGGTAAAGAAAGATCTCCCGCCAGGTTAGGTGATCATGCCTGGGGAGCGGCCGTGTTCCGACAGTCTCTCTTCGGAACTTAGTAAATATGCGGAATATTGAAAATACTTCGATAGCGTGTTTCAGGATACTAGTGGCGCCATCTCTCGTTGAGTTGCGGGAGGTCGCCACAGTTTAAAATCATAAGCCCAGATTTCTCTAGCAAATACTAACAGAATCGCAAATCCATCGTCCCTCGCGACATGTTTATGCTCGCGATAGCAGTTGTCCTGCAGGGGAGCCACGCCCTGCAGCGCGCGCCGCGCGCCCTGCGCCATCTGCTGCGACACCTGCACATTACCGACACATGAGTGACGACCCGCGTGGAAGAAGGGTATCATACCGCTCTGATGCGCAGTGGGCTCCGGGTTCGTGTTCCGGCCAGACAGCTATCTGAATGATGAGTTTAGATTCATGTTCTAGATGGTAAAAAAAAGATATCCAAAGAATGCCTCCGTAGGCCTATGCAAAATAAAGAAATATCATTTCATTTCATTTGTCTATTCGTCTTGTGTATGTCCATGTCATCTACGACACAGGAGAAAATCCTAATGTGGGCTATGAGTGTAGAAAGCGTTTGTTTGTTTATTGTAAGCTAGCATACTGGAGCTATTGGATGTCCATGTAAAACTAGATAATAAAAATGTAAACAAGCTAAGTGCAAGTCGAAGTCACGGACGAAGGGTTCAGTGCCGTTATCTATAAAAGTGGCATAAAAATCACGTTAATTGTACGGGAGCCCCGTTAAACATGCATATTACTCTGATTTTAGTATTTAATGTTATAGCGCCATCAGAAATACATCATCCGTGAAAATTTCAACTATCCTATCACAGTTCATGAGATACAACCTGGTGGCAGACAGACAGAGTTACACAAACGGATAGACAGACGGCCCGACAGACGGTCAGGTAAACAGTGGAGTTTTAGTAATAGGGTTTCGTTTTCACCCTTTACGTACGGAACCCAAAAAAATATTTATTACACAAAGAACAGCTGAGTTTTTTCGCTGGATCTTCTGAATTGAAATCATGTTCCAATCCAGTGATATTGTAAGATTATAACTTGTTACAACTGAATAAAAATATATTAACTCTATTGCAGCATGCACTGAAAAATACAATAATAATACTATGTCAAACACACACACATACAAATCACAGACACATTAAGACACGCACATGCACAAGTTCATACACGAACGCCTGCACCAATTTACACAAACACACACACTCAGAAAAAGAAATGTACAAGAAAGAAATGTACATGTACCGAGCATTACCATACGTCATTATTAATTGTTAAGTTTCTCATTTTAAGTAACAATGTACTTTATTTGTATGTCTTATGATTAATAATGATTCTGTAATCCTAACTGACAATTTGTACATTGCCCCCTAGACATATATAAAATAAAGACATTTCATTTCATCATCAGCATCACTACAATTTCAATCAATATTAACATCAGTATATTTGTCAACACGTTCAACACTTTCATCATCTTTACAAGGTACACGTTGGTTCGAGCGCGGAGTTACCGCCACCACGTCTATTTCTAGCGTGAACCAGTTCTTGCGCAAGGTGGAAGGGTGTGGTTGCCTGAGGCGACCATCTTATCCTAGGAAATATCAATGCATTTTTCACACCACACCCTTCCATCGAAACGTAAGAACTGCTTCACGCTAAAAATAAGTGTGGCAATGCTACCTCCCTGGTCGAACTCCACTGGTTGTCTGGGTATAACCCATTATGTTCCCACTGCAGGGCTCGGGTCTTCTCTCAGAATGAAAGAGTTTTAGCCCATAGTCCACCACGCTGGCCAAGTGCGATTTGGTGGACTTCACACACCTCCAAGAACTTTTTTTTTAAAGAACTCTCGGGTGAGTAACTTTCCTCACGATATTTTCCTTCACCAAAAAGCAGTGATAATTAATTTCTAATACGCACATAAATCAGTGGTGCGTGCCTGGGTTTGAGACTTGGACCTCCCGATTGAGAGTTTCAACCATTAGGCAATCACTGCTCTCATTAAGGTATCACAGCTCTCTCTGACACTGGTTGTTCCACCTGGTAAATCAAGGTGGTAGAAATTTAAGGTTCTCAAAACCAACTCACAGCCATGTTCACAGAGCCAGAAACGAAACTCCATGCAACAATGCTCTCCAACTGCCCGCGCTCCATCAGGTTCAAGGGCTGTAGCTGTTTCACTGGCGAAATGTTGATGCGCACGTGACCGCCGCCACGAGGATAATAACTGAGAAGAAAAAAACAGAATGAAAATTTCGTTCAATTTATTATTGTTGTAGTGCGAAGTTTGTGAGCACGTGTGTTTGTTTGTTACTCTTTCACGTTTTTTTATCCGATTGAAGTGGCAAAGATGATCCTTTGCTCCTTTGCAGTCCACCTGATGGTAAGTGGTCACTGATACCAATAAACATCTGTAAGCAACTTCAAATGGAACATGCGTTCTATCTGAAGTCAATCACAGATGCGTTGCTACTCCAGAGGACTATAATGATCGCGTATAAAAGTGTGCCGTTAACCACACCCTTCCATCGAAACGCCAGAACTGCTTCACGCTAGAAATAGGTGTGGCGGTGGCACTTCCCTGGTCGAACTACACTGGTTCTACCGCCTGCAAAAACTTAACGTAAAAAAAAATGTAGTAAGTAGTAAAACGAATTTCGTTAAAATTAGGCATACACATAGTTTTTTTTTTGTTTTGCGTGACGTACCTTTGAAGAGGAGGACCTTCAAAAGGTACGCGACGCCGTGGGAGCAACGCCGGGTTATGTGGGATTTTCACCTCACTAAAACCCCGCTGGTCGCCATCCGCAGCGATGCGTGGAGGACTCCAGGATCTCCAGTGGAACACAACCGGAGTCCTCCGAGCGCGATGCTCCATTCGGGCTCTTCCCAATGAGCATTTGTACTCACTGCGCCTCCTGGTGTTTACGACGGCGTGCGGCCACACATGCCGTCGTCCTACACGGAGTCGCTTGGCTAGACGGTTTGAGCTCCCACTCTTACCGCCCGCAACCCCAAAAGTCCCTTTTAGTCGCTTCTTACGACAGGGCTATATATAATAGGGCTACGGTATCCCCTGGATACCGTAGCCCTATTATGGTCGCGGAACTACAGGGACAACATAGTTTATGACCTAGGACACTCATTACCGTGGTTGAAGCGACCGAAGAAGGCAGTTACTTACACCATACATTTAAATATCCTCATAAGATACGAAGATACGTCTTAAGTGCGATAACATTCCTGCGAATTACTTTACATCAAACTATCAAACCAACTTGTGAAAGACATCATCAGTCTTAACTCAGAATAAAAAAGTTTTAGGCCACATTCCACCAGGCATGTCAAGTGCAATTTCATACACCTTTAAGAGTTATTGTTTTTTTTTTCTAAAGAACACAGATGTCTAGGTTTCCTTCGCTAAAGTAGTGATAATTAATTTCTAATACTACATCATACACTTTACACATTTTAGGAAATTTGGTGATGCATGTCTAGAATAATAACCTTCGACCCTCCATTGTGAACTCAGGTTTTAACCATTAGGTATGTACCAGTATCATTTCCCTTTATACTTTGTAAAAGTCACATGTGTAGCTAATAACTAAATCTTTATAATTATGCAACCCTTAAAGAAGACATTCACACATATATTTGAACAAGTTGCATACTAGAACAGTGTTCCAATTTACTCTTCAGAGGTAGCAACTCATCTTTGCACAACCTCAAGTAAGACTCTAATTATCATCGGCGGTTGACAGCAGATGTCAATAGGCGACCACGGTTTTCGCCTTTGGGCGATTCCTTGATGGTTAGCTATTTATAATAAAAACAAATTACCCTCTTCTAACAATTTCGACACTGAAATCCGCACCAAATTTCATGAGTATAGGCCGGAAAACCCTATTCATATAGTCGATCTGTGGCGCCATAGCGGCGTTGGTACCGCCCTTCAGCTCCAGCGTGACGGGCTCTGGGGCCAGCAGGGCGCACGGCAACGCTACCTGGAGTAGAAGGCTGATGGACCTGTGGATTAAAATTCATATACATTTAATAAGGCTTTAGAGTCAATTTATACTAGCGCAGAGTAGAAGCGCATTGAAGCGTTAAATTCTTTACAACTAAAGCAAAGCCGCACGAATGCGTATTCTTACAAATATCACTGCGCGGAGTGTAGTATTGAATATCAACAGCAGCGCTTTGATTCACTTGCTTTTTATTTTTTGGCTTTTGGATTAAATAGGCATTCATATCTTTGCACCAGGTAAATGAATTTTTCGTCCGAGTCCATTCTGATCAACACCAACGCAGGCCAATTTCCGACTGATGACGCTAGTGTGTAGTGATTCGCTAGTGGGTGCATGGATACGAAAGAAATCGCGCGCACTAATCAGCGTTGTTTAAGCGCAGACGCCCGAAATCCGAAGAATGCGCGCGTCTTTTTAAAATCTCAGAGGTAATGTGTGAGTTTCGCTGTGGAGTTAAGGTTGAATTTGTAATGTTCAGTTTTGGATAGACGCTTCGATGCGCTTAGACTCTGCGCTAGTATATAACCCTTAGTAAATTATTGTAACAATTAGAACTGGTACTTTACATATTATAAACTATGCTATAAGTCTTTATACTACATGGAAGCATAAGCAAAAATAAGACTAGCACTAATTGACATAAATTATTATCTGGATCAAGGTTGTAACAACCAAAGAAGTTTATATTCATATCCATTTAATAAGGATTTAGTGAAGTATAACAACAGAACTTAAGCTTAAGAAGTGTTCATACTACGCGAAAGCATAAGCAAAAGTATGACTAGCAAAGAGTTACATAACTTAACATCTGGATTAAGGCTGTAAAAAATAAGGAGTAAATTATAAATTCCTTTACACTCCATTTCTAAATTTCAATTTGCCACAACCAAATATATTTGTTAATATATATAAAAATGCTGTCTATCTATAGGTTCTATTAAAGGGCCCAAAAGAAACATTCAAATTTGAATCAAACATTTAGGTCAAAGTCCACCAATTCGCACTTGGCCAGCGTGGTGGACTATGGCCTAAAACACTCATTCCAAGGCCCAGCAGTTCAACAATAATGGGTTGACAATATATTCTCTAAAAAAGCGTATTTGAAGAAAGAGAAGTAAATTGTCAATTTGAAAATTACATATAATTTAAAGTTTATAATTTTTTTTTCATAAAAACATTTCTTTTTTTTCGAAAAAAACTATTAAAACTTAACTGGTCAATAGTTTATGTGTGCCATGGTGATACACATAGTATAAAAATGCAAGGATTTAAGTATAATAATTTAGATTATTAAAAATTCTCCACCTTTATAAATTAAGTAATAGCTTAGCTTAGCTTAGCTTTAAGAACCTAAATATACCAATATTTAGGTTCTTAAAGCTAAGTACTATATTAAATGATCATTGTAGTATATTATTTGAAATAAGCAGCAGAACATAAAAACTATTGATACAATTCTACTAGCCTGTTATATAAATTAACAAAACACTAAGCCATACTTGGTATTTCTGAAGCAAATTTTTGGAATACATAACATTACCCAGCTGTTTTTGTATCAGCAAAGAAATTGCCTCCTCTGAGCTTCCCAGGTATAAACTCTATCTCGGTGGAGCCAATGTGCACCCCCTTCATCCTGGCTTGGCACATCTCTCCCACCAACAGAATTCCTGGATAAAGATATTATTTGAGAAAGGCAGTTATCACATAATTTTAACTAATTCGCGTTATTTTTAACTACTAACTTAACAAACTAAGGTATTGCACACTTTCCATTGCTATTCTTATTATAATAAAAATGTAGTTTTACATAGGAGCAGTGTGAGTTTAAAAGGTGTTTGTTAAAATTTCATATTGTTATAGGTTAATAAACCTTCATAACCATGATAAAAAAGCTTAAAAGATATTTAGATTTTCGATCTATATTTATTTAGTTTTCGAACTTTGATAAAGCATATTGTAGGTCATATTGTAAACTTACCGTGCAGGTGTTGGGCTGCTAGTCCGGGCTTTGGCCTGCCCGCTCGGATGTTAGTCACCCTCAAGGGTACACCCAGTATAGCGCTGAGGGATATGGATATTCGGAGTATTTGCCCACCCTAAAAAATAATAAGTCGGTAACTCACTAACTCCCCCTTTAAATTTGATAAGCTTTAAAAATATTGTATTAAGAATCCTTACCCCTTCTAGTACGCTGCCATCTATTTCCATAATTCGCGACATTGTAACCCTTATACTAGAGATTCGATTAGAAAAATCATATATTTTTTGACTTCTGAGACGACACCGGCTTGCCTGGAATCCTGGAAATCTGGATACAAAAAGAGACGTTGTCATTAATGTCAATGTCATTGATGCCGTAAATAAAAAATACTGGGATCCAAATGTCAAATCCCTAATTAATTTTATAGTGGTCTTGATTCTTTTTTCTTTCGGCTTAGACTTAAATGATATCAAGTCAATAGAATCAAATTCTTCAAATACATTATCACAACTATGATTAAACGAAATGCACAATGATCACACGCACTATCTCTTTTAATGAGATTTTAATTTAGGTTATAGCATACACTGGTAGGTGAGTCAATTATAACAATTAACAAGCAAAACAGATATTTTTGGTGTTTCACTTTCATCATTCCTATCATATTGTCTGGTTTACGTATTATTTACACGGCTACACAGTACTATCATGACATGCTTGTTTCCTATGTTTTAGGGACTTTTCTATTAGTAAGTAAGGCAATGTCTATTATTAACTTTAATTAAACATGTAGATTCTAGATAATGGCAACCCTTAACCGCGCAAAATGTCAATACTTGTTTTGTTGGGCCAAGTTTGGGAATCGGCGGAAACTGTTTGTGTTTGTATTAAACGTTTTGTTTTCGTGGAATTGATTCGTTTATTTAATTAAAAGTTACAAGTCCTTATGGTTTAAACGGCACTTATTTAAGCAGAGACTATCTCTGTTAAGATGCAGAGGAAGCCAGGATTTCCCGTGGCGAACTGTAGCATTAAAATGGTAATAATTATTATTGATAGTTCCAATAAATATGGAATGATCTGTTGTATCCTTTGGTGTGGTATGGAGCTGTTATTGTTTACTTTCAATGTGACGTGTATTGTATATTAGTCTACGTGCAAAATAGCGGAGCCTTACGACGTATAAAGCAGTAATGATTATCGAGATTATTATTGCAGGAATCCCAGATATTGACACTTTTACCGGTCATTCGTGAATATTTTTAGCCACCTATTGTTTAGTGTTCTGGTTTCCTTCGAAAGCTTTCTATGTCTTTCCAGCTAGGACAAATCCGGATAATCTGCTAGGGCTGCTATTTACCAATACGAAAGTGTGTTAACACTTTTTTAATAATTATAATTTATTGTCTACTATTTGAGGCGTTCAAATATAGTCCACAGGGCGAGCAATGCATTTGTGTAAGGTCTGTCCAACCTCAGTAAGGAGTTTAATTTTATTTGGGGTTGATTACAATTGTATAAGGGCTGTATGAAAATTTTACATCCCCATGTAATGCAAGGCAATGTTTTGCTGCTCCCATTTCTCCCTACCTGAACTTTAGCAGCAAGTTGCTGTGGCCGTATTTTACTTAAATAAGGTTTTCTTAAATAAGGTTTTCACATCCTGTATGTGTGATTCTTACTCTTTCTTAACAAACACATATACATGCTGTATGTGTGTTCCTTGCTCTTTCCTAAGAAACACACATACATTCTGTACATTCTTTCATGCAAAAACTAAACATTGAATTTTGCTCAAATTCAGCGCACACATAGTTTATGACCTAGATTAAAACAGAATACTCATTACCACGACAGACATGACTGAAGTAGACAAAGCTGGAAATTTTACCTAGTAAATTAAAAATAGTAATTTGTTTATGGATATTTCATTTTACTGAAATAATCTTTGTTCCAGCCGGATAATGCTCCACCTGAAGCCTTAGAAGAGGAGGAACCCCAGCAGCGCCGGCAGCAGCTTATAAACTTTGGTCACGCCCAGTGGGGCTTCAACAACTGGAGCTGGGCAGTCAGCAAGCAGGACTTGGGTATATATTCATATATTATAATACTTAACGGGTACTCATTATATGCGCTTTATGAATTCTTATAGAATTCTTTGTGCAAAAATAATTCTATACGAATTCATAAACCGCATATTGCGAGTACCCATTAAGTATTTTATTGTATCAATTCCACGATAATACTAGTCTAAAATCTTATATATTCATATAATTTTCGGACTCTTCCATGTGGTCTGCAGAACATCATGGTGCACTAAAGTCTTATAATTATATAATACCTAATTTTCCACTTTCATTTCTTGCAAACATGTCTTTTTGACACCACCAATTTGCACTTGGCCAGCACAGTGGACTATGGCCTAAATTCTCATTCTGAGAGAAGAATGCCCAGTAATAGGACAGTAATGGGTAGATGAGAGATGTCTTTTTGCATGATTAATTTTAGGGACACTATTCCTGATCCTTATTTTTTGAAACTGCTGTTTGCTATTACCTCATTTAGTTGCTGCCTTAACCAAGTTTTTAGGTTAGTGGTTAGTTAATAAGCTAGTCATATTGCATTAAATTATAAAAAATTGAAATTGAAATGGCATAGCATTAACTACGTGAAATAATGAATTAAGATAAGAGGCGAATCTACTTAAATCCTATGTAAAACCTCACATATTTCTTTCCAACTGGCATAAAATAAACAAGCTAAGAACTACCTACATTAGCACTACTAAGTTTTATACATTTATTTTACAGATTTCGTTGATTTAACATGTGGAAAATACACAGCAGGTGTGGCGGCTTTTGTTTCGATTACGATAAAAACCTTGGACATTCATAGAGAGAATGTTGGATATGCGACTGCACTTGCCCCCACCAAGGGCTCTGCTATACATAGGGCCAGGAAGGTGAGAGCTAAAATTGTGTCTTCCCGTTTTTGACTGAATTAAATATTAAAGGTTCAGATGAAATATTAATACTCTAAATTCAGATTTCAGTGTATGTTGAGCATGTTACTAACAAGTAGAAACTAGTAACTAACAAGTATAGAATTAAAATTAAATTAAAGGTTGACTTTAATATTTCCAGTGTGCAGTGACAAATGCTCTTCGCGAAACACTACTCAGTTTCGGAGGAGCCGTGGCTACGGAGCTGATGGAATTGGACGCGCACAGAGCTGAGGCCGCGTCAGACCTGCTCCAGGACCCTCAAAATCTCGCTAGCAAGCCTACCCCTTCGCCGATGTCGGAACCCAAGAACGCGCCAGTCAAAAACACGAGAAAAGAGGAGACTAGCGGATCGGGAGGAATTCGCGCGCCCGTGATTCCTCCCGCGGTGAAGAATGCGGCGAGCGTGGCGCCGCAGATAGCGAAGGCCCTGCCCATGCCCGCCAACCTGCCCCCCGCCGCCAACAGGCTGCTCCCGCCCGCGGCGCCGCGCGCGCCCCCCGCCGCCAGCGCGGCCGCCCCGCCCCCCGCGCCCCCGCACGCTGCTCCCCCGCATGCCGCGCCGCCGCACGCCCCTCCGCTGCACGCGCCGCACGCCCCGCCCCCGCACGCCGCGCACGCCCGCCCCAACTCTAACGTAAGTTTCGTGGTGCCGGTGATGGGCGGCGTGGTGCCGCCGGTGTACGCGCCGCCGCGGCTGGGCCCGCCGCCCGCGCCGCACCTCTTCCCCAACGCGTACTACGAGTACGCGGGGCCGTGGCACTTCGCGTACGAGCCGTACGAGCGGCCGCACGGGAACGTCAACCTCAACTTCAACATTCCGCCGAAGAACCTCGTGGTGAACGGGCGCGCCGGATCGGTCGAGTGCAAGAACGCGTGCGGGCGCGACGGCGACGCGGCGCAGTACGGCGCGCAGCCCAACCGCGGCTGCTGGATCAAGCCAACGATCTTCTACGACGGCTTCTGGACCGAGCAGAAGGTGAAGAAGTGGGTCGCGGAGCAGGTGGAGAAGCAGTTCCCCGAGGAGCGCAAGCCGCCCGAGCCGGAGCCGCCGGCCCCCAAGTCGTAGGGCGGTGGGGCAGTGTGTAGCGTTCGTGTAGTCTCTCGTTGTGGTGCGGCGCCGTTAGTGTAGCTCGAGGGGTCGAGGTTAGTGAGCGTGTCGTTGTTTTAGGCACCGTGAATGTAAGTATATTTTGAATTTCCAAAATGGTACACTATTTTTTAAAAGTTTTCGAAGTTACTAGTTGTATGTGTAGCATAAGTGTGAACAGTTCAGATATCCTGTGGAATATTATAGCATTGACTCGTGCGCGAAACATAGAATAATTCCCGGACAGCGTCGGCATCTAGGATTTGGAATTGTGGTAGTAATATTGATTTCGCTTGCAAGATTTCACACAGTAGTGATTAAAAATTTCGAAGCAATATTTTATTAATTAAATCTAGCTCAAGATATCCAAAATATTACAGACACTAAATTTAATAATACTGCCACTTAGTATGTAATTGTCGCACTCGTTGTGGTATTAATCCTTAAAGGATGCTATTTAATAGTTCTATATCACATAATTTATATTAAAAAAAAAATGACAAAAAGACGCATGTATTTTGAAAATTATTTTTACGTTTCTCCTTTAAGAATTTACAAGTTTGTATTAGGAATTTATAGGAATTTATATCACGCACTTGATAAGGAATTGCGTATGTTTACATAGTTTTACTTAGATTTTGAAGTAAGCCAATGTGTGAATTACAGAACATGATTTTACTGGGAATAAATAATTTGAAATGTGACTAATGTTTGATTCTTAAGTTTTTTTATTATGTTTTACCTGTCTGATTTTAAGACATTTTTTGTTTTATTATACTACTTTTTTCATTACACATCAAAAATATTTTTTAAAGAACTTTCAAAAACGCTCTTTTATTAGTTAAAACTACAAAAAAACATTTGTAGTTACGGCAAAAAAATATAAACTGTCGAAATAATGTCAAGCAGTGGTCCGACCGAAGGTCAGTTTTAGGCCGAACACGAAGTGGATTATTTGGTTATCGCCACAATCTTCAAAGCTGAAGGTTTAAAAATCACGCAAAATACATAACAGTGAGTGTCAACAGATAGTTCATCATGGTACTTGTTTTGACTATTGTTATTATTTTAATATTATTTCCTGGGACTAAGGCAAAGTAACCAAAATAAATCCATTCCAATGATATTTTTTGTAGTCTGGTATTCTATATTTTATACATCTTTTTTAAAATAAAACATACATAAGGAGATCTTATGACTACTACTAAATTTAAATGAATTTGATTACTTTCGTGTGATGAAGTACACTTTAGAATCAAAATTTGTCTATATACAGATTTTACATTACATCAAAAGGCCTTTGAGGACCTAGATGTGAATTGTTAGAGCCAGTCTACATGGCGCGTTGCGTAGCGTTGTTTTGAGGTAGCGCTGTCGCTGCGTCATTTTAAGGTGAGTATAGACTAGAACATTCTGCGTAATGTAACATTTTAGAACATATCATAGAGCGGCACGTTGTTCTGTTACAAGTAAATGCTCTCGTCTATACTCACCTTTACATACAATCGTAGTGTACACATGTCGCGCTGCGTCTACGCAGGGCATTCACGAGAATTGCAACGCTCGAGACGAAGCGGACGGAGGTACACTTACTGCGTTACATTACTACAACTAAGTAACGCTCCGATGGCGCGGCGTCCGTGTCGATGGCTGTACGTCAAAACTTGCGTTGCGACTATGCAACGCAACGCACCGCGCCATGTGGACCGGCTCTTGCGCAGTATGTTGGATATGCATGTCATACATATACATACATAACACATAATTTATTAATACGCATGTATTTTGAAAATTATTTTTTCGTTACTCCTTTAAGAATTTACAATGTTTGCATTAGGAATTTATATCACGCACTTGATAAGGAATTGCGTATGTTTACATAGTTTTACTTAGATTGTAAACTAAGCCATTGTGTGAATTACAGAACATGATTTTACTGGGATTAAATAATTTGAAATGAGTAATGTTTCATTCTTAAGTTATTATATCTTCACCCGTCTGATTTTAAGACATTTTCTATTTTATTGTACTTATTTTTTTCATTACATATTTTTTTAAGAATTTTCAAAAACGAAAAACTGTTTTGTGGTATGTATCGCTAACGCGTCGGTGCCGGCAGGCGGAGCGGGCGGCGGGGGAGGGCGCGGAGGCGCGCGCCGAGCGCAAGCGGCGGCAGCGCCTCGCGCAGGAGGAGTTCCGCTTGAAGCAGCTGCAGCGGATCAACGGTTGGTAGCGCTACATAAATCGTCGTAAATCCTTACTGTCCCGATGCTGGCCATGGAGACTTCTCTCAGAATACACGCTTTCTACACTAGGATTTTCTCCTGTGTCGTGGGTACCATGGACATACACAAGCCGAATACACAAACACCCAGACCCAGAACATGAATCTAAACTCATCATTCAGATAGCTGTCTGGCCGGGAATCGAACACGCGTCAGACCGGTATGGTAACCACTCCGCCAGGCGGGTCCTCAAACTTCTCTCAGAATAAGAGAGTTTTATACCATAGTCTCTGACCAATTGCGAATTGATAGACTTCACACACCTTTTCTTTCCTTTTTTTTTTTGAAAAAACTCTTGGGTGTTAAGTTTTCCTTTACCTTATAATTAATATCTTTTTCTTATGATAATTATTGAACAGTGATAGACTAATGGTTGAAATTGAGTCCCAACTGAGCGTCAGTAAGTAATTACTGGACTTTTCAGGCTGTTCGGCCAGTAGGCCATGCCTTGTAATTTTTTCTTTGTGCGAATGGAAAATAAAGAAAAAATGCAAATTAACTAGGTATATGTTAGCTTTTAAATGAATGAATATTAGAAATCCTTATAAATTATCTTTTTCTTGCCAGAAGAAAAACAAGGCATCGAGAATATCAGCACTAATGTTGACAACTTACTTATGGCAATACCGACCCAAGAAATAATCAAACAAGAGACTGGCAACATCGAAGAGGAGGCGGGAAAGCGAAAGTCGCCGTCGTTGGATGGTGGTGCCCCCAAGCGAAGAGGAAACGTACTAAGCAGATTAGACGGAGTATAATTCGCGATAAACTTTATGACTGCTCTGAATATTTAGTAACTTTTCAATGGCAAGTATCCCAACGACCTAAATGTAATCGTTAAAAGTGATTATAAATATTGCAACTTTCATTTCTTGTAAACATGAAATAAGACTTCATATTTTTGATATCACTTTTTTGTAATTTTAAGGATTGATGCTTGATTGATATACAGATTTGATATACAGAGTATAAAACGTATTGACCTTTTAACTCGTTACTAATAACTGATCATTTCCTGGTTTCTTCTGTTAAAAACAAGCTGAGAAACCTATTTTACCGAAATAGTTTGTTTTAGCTATTCTAAATCTTAAACACAGTTAAAATTTCTATCTTTTGCAGAAAACCTGTCTATATTTACTTCTTACTACCTTTTTCCTTTTTGAGTTCTCCTTTCTACCCACTATATAAGTGTATAACTTACATTTAAGTGCAGTTTGGTAAATAAATAAACATTTGTATTGTGAAATCAATTTATTTATAATCACTAACAAGTTACGGACCTTATACGCGAGTATATACACGGAACTAAACGCCTATATTAGGTTATTGTACTCAGGTAAATTAGAACAAACAAAAGACATCTCACTTAGCGAAAAATAAACCAAAATACACCTTAACAAAGTACTTAAGACCTACGACAAAATTAATATTAAATAAACACGCGAACAACTAAAACCGACCAGACACCGCGTGTTTCAACTTAAACTCAAACTTATAACAAAACATTTTAAAATTTCTAACTTATCAAACGAGATGAGAAGTTAGAAATTTTCTATTGTTACAAAGTAAAAAATGTAGTAAAATTATAGGCGTACTACTAGGAAGACTACACATTCCTTGTTTAATATTCGTACACGAATAAACATAATGAGGGTTGCTGTCTCAAATCAGTTACAAATTATTCATGTTAAATGTACAAATATCAATATAGACTGAGATTTTATTCCTTGTCATGAACTTGAAAGTCCTAGAATAGCTCTTCAATCTAAAGACATTTGATATTGGTACATCTAACATAAAATACACTGCAGTGAATACACATGCTGTAGCCTGAGGAGTCTCTCTTACTCATAGCATCGCTCTCTCGTCTCGTGAAAGTCATGTAAGAGAATAACGGTCACAATCCAGGAGATGGACAGCAGCGTTTTCCTGTATTTCATCAACACGCATGCCAGGCATGGTGACTTCACAAAAACCTTATTATATTAGTGGAAGCCGGCAGTGGACCTCAAATGACTGATGGATGAATGGAATCATGCGTGGGAGCTATCACATGCAGTCACTGTAGTTGTATTGAGAATAATAAAATCATTAGAGATTTTTTGATGTCATAAAATTACCGATGTAAACTACCGTTGCGGGCAAGAGATTAAAACTTATTTCCTTTGACAAATAATGAAATATTCGTAAGTTGAACTAGCCCAAATATTGAACATAATAGTTTTCTGTAGAATACGTAATGTATTCAAGAAATATAGTTGGACTCTGTAGGAAATATTCCCTAAACCCAAACACATTAGAGTAACTTACACAAGTGAGATAAAACAAATTGCACAAAAACATGACGGTTTGCTACAAACCTTGCAAATTGTATGAACAACAAGACAAATTAGATAAAACTTATTTTTTTTTAGTAGCATCGAGAGGCTTCAGTATTATCAATGAAATTCTGTCCCATTGCTGGACACAGGTCTCAAAGGTGACAAAGATTTAGTGCAGGTATTGGCAACTTTTTGGATGTTACACAAAGCGACTTCTTTTTAATCAAATTTAATGATGAAAATAAAGTCAAGTGTTGTATATCAAGCGGATTTTTGAAAATATGTAGATTGATGGAAAAAGCCTCTGCTGGCTCTCGGAAAAGTGGACAATAAGGTAGATGTAAATAATATTTTAATCTTCCCATTTTAAGTGGGCACATACCAGTGAAGACAGGAAATTTTGGTATAGAACAAATAATAGTAGTGTCTAATTTATCTTATTATTCAAGTATAATTATCTTACCAATGGAGGTCCAAAATGTATACTAAAATTATTCACAAAAAGTATTTATGATTCAAAATATTCCCAATAACTTAGTTAATGAAAACTTAAATTATTACAAATACAAATTAGCGTACCATACACAATTTCAAACCGAAAGCGAAAAATCGAGGTTTTTTTTTTAATATACACGACTTAAATGCTTCAATTAGTACAAAATTAATTGTTATAGGATTATATTTATTTATAACTTTAACCCTTTACAGGTTATATTTAATTATGAATTAATAGTACCAATATTGATACTATCACAGATTATAGAAAAACGACAAATAGAACGCATTAAAACAGTATGATTTTCGGAACAGAAAGGTAGCTGATTCATCTTCACCCTCTAATTCAGAATGCGCTATCTGTATTTTTTCTAATAATACGTGTTTAAAAATTATACACAGGACTTGTTATAATCTACTTTATATAGTAGATATGACTACATTATATAATATATCGCAATATGGACATCAGAATTAGTTTAAAATTGTAAGGCATATATACTTGACCTATATTTTTTAATATTTTACAATATGTTATTCATAATATGCTTTAAATGAAGTCGGTATTTTTGTCAAGAAAATCGTCAAATCATACAAAAAAATATTTCGTATGATGAGAATTTTCAGGACTTGTGTGTTTAAAAAAATATTATACAGTAGACCCGCGGTAATGCAGAAATATGTTTGACCACCTGGGGGACGGTCGCTTCCGCGGGAGAGTCGGTCTGCCGACCGTCAAGAAGATGACTGTCAATTCGGAAGCGACGCATGATAATAGCTAACATGCTAATGCGGCTTACTAATATCCTTTTCATTTGTACATTACATACCTAACAATACTTTTATCAAAACTGTGGTAATAAATTAATTTTAATAACGGGAGGAGCGTTGTATTTGACTTACTCGAGAATGTACCCGGGTTAAGAGTGGGGCTCTCGAGACCTGAAAATCCTTGTCCACCGCCCTAGTGTTAGCTTAGCCGTGGCGTACAAAGGATCCGGAGGGTAAGACGTCCCCATATTGTATGTATAACATACGGCTTGCAAGGTACTCCTATTAAAATGGTCTAACTACAAGTTAGAAGTCGGAGACAGCAGGTAATCTATAGTCAGACAAATCCATTATTCCGGATTACTACGGGTCTACTTCATATCTATTTCATATCATATAATATCTTTACATAGTATCATATTATATTTTAGTAATGAACACTAGTTCTACATAATCGTAGATATATATTGGCATATATTGAGAAACTTACAAGCGATTTAGAATTCTAAATCAGAAGCGTATACACTATACGCTAATCGTATAGCGCGAGACGATTAACCAAAACTAGCATACTCTAGACCTGGTATGAACCTCTAAAGTAGCGAGTCAAATTTAAGAATATTAACGAAGCCGCAGATCGTCAGCGGCAGTAATACACCACAAAAAGGTGTTTTTTTGGGTTCATGTCCAAAATTAGCATTAGCCTTATATAAGGCTAGATTGTAATTGATATGGAGTACCCTATTATTCAGTCGGTACTTTATATGTAACAAAAAAAAATGTCCAAAATAATCGCTCTACACCTTATAGCTAGTTTACGACATGATATCACCAGGTATATTCATGTAACTTGTCGTTTTTTGTCTTCGAAAACAGGGAGTTATACAGGAGTAAATAAAATACTTTTTTAGGTCTTTTGTTTAAGTCAAGCTTTAATGCTTATGATATTCAACAGGTATATATTTATCTGCATTTTTAGGGCATTCAAATCTCCCTAGATTACAGAAAACTCGTGCGAATTGGATACGAAAAAACAACTAATATGTAACTCAAATGATTAAACAATACATAGAATTGTTTTGTATTTATAACATTGTGTTTTAATCGTAAATATGCATTGGCATATTTACGATTAAAACACCCTTATTAAATTATTTAGAGACACTACCTGAAACTCGCTATCTCTTTTACTTTTGAGTAAAAAGTAGAGTACAGTAGATTGGTTAATGGTATCGCATTGTGTTTACATGTGCGAGTATAGACAGTGTACATTACATACCTATATAGTGACTATCAATATAGGTAGGGCAGTATCGTTACAAGTGACCTGTAGGTATAGATATTAATTAAAATAAACTCAGATTTTGAAAAATCCTATATGTTCGGTTCATTCCCGGTGTTACTACCAATCTTACTACCAGTAGTAAGACGGGGAATTTTATTACCGTTGTTACTACTGCTGCTGCTAGTAGTAGCACGGGGAATAAAAAATTACCGTTCTTACTACTATCTTAAATCTCAAACGAAAAATCCATTTGGGCTCTGGACTGTAGAGTAAACCTAAGAAATGGACATTTAAAGGCCGTCATATACTCGCAAAAAATACCCTCCTTACGACGCAGTCAGGTAATGTAGTTAAGATTAAACCTTTTTTTATACGACTGAAGTAACGAACAAGCATAGAATCCACTTAATGGTAAGCGGCCACTGTTGACCCTGGACATCTCCAAGTAACTTGGAGATGTCAAACACATTGGTTCCATCTGAAGTCAATCACTGATGCGTTGCTACTCTCGAACACTAAAATGTTTTTTCCCTTTGGCTAACAACAATTTTATATATTGTATTTTCTGAATTTATACGAACTAGACGTACCCGCTCGCAAGGCGATACTTAACTATGTGTTTTCTTTTATATTACAACCAAACATGACATCACCATACAACTTCTATTAGAACAGGGATTTGATCTGATGTCAATCACACCAAAAATTTAGATGGTCATCTCATATGTGAGCCGAAACTCAACATTCGCTTTACACTAAAAAAATAAGTTTGGCGGTGGTATGGATGTACTTCCGTTTAGAACTTACCTAAGATCGAATCAAAATTGGTACATTCATTTATTTTGATGCGGTGATCGTCGTCGTCAACCCATTATTGTCCCACTGCTGGGCACGGGTCTTCTCTCGGAATGAGAGAGTTTAGGCCATAGTCCATCGCGCTGGCCAAGTGCGAATTGGTGGACGCTGGCCAAGTGCGAAAAGTGTTGTGATTGACTTCCGATGGAACTAATGTTCTTGACATCTCCAAGTTACTTGAGAGTGTATTTTTTGCGAGTTTAAGACTGTGTATAAATGTCCATTTCTTGGGTTTACTCTACAGCCCAGAGCCCAAATGGATTTTTCGTTTGAGATTTAAGATAGTAGTAAGAACGGTATTTTTTTATTCCCCGTGCTACTACTAGCAGCAGCAGTAGTAACAACGGTAATAAAATTCCCCGTCTTACTACTGGTAGTAAGATTGGTAGTAACACGGGGAATGAACCATATGTTCTATTTTACATGGGGACTTTTTCGCCAATAAGACGCGAGAAAGCGAACTTGTCGTCTGTTGAAAACTACGAATTTTTGGTATACACATAAAATCAATTACACTAATATCAGAGTGGTCTCAAAGATTATATATAGCTTTTAGTTTAAAAGTCAATATTTACATAAGACAATAGATAATCTAATTTACAACAAATTATAATTTTAAGTTCTTTTTTCGATATCAAACCTGGATGTTGACGCCGGACCACAATTTTTTTGTTTCTCAGAAAAAAACAATTTTACATTAGAGCCAAAAAACTGCTTAAAATTGATGACTTCAAAATGGTCTTTTAGTATCTTAAGTTATAAAACAGTTAATTGAAAACTAAAAACACCTATGTTTGACCTATGACAACGTTCTGATATTAACGATTGATTATATGTATATAATTGAAATTTGTATTTTTTTGATATACGAAAAATTCGCTTTCTTGCGTCGATATATATGTATGAAGTTGATGACATCAAATAAATATACAAAATACTTTATATTCAGGTAAATAATCAAACATGGCAAATAGTTATAAGATGCATACCTTATAACTATTGATCATGTTTGATAATAATGAAGATTATCAGTTGATACACCAGATTTAATACACATTTTATATAAAAATCAAGTTTGTATTTAAAACTTTCAATATTGGCCTTATAAAAACAATGTTTTATAGGAAATGTGTAATAATTAAAATTAATTAATTTTAAATGGGGATAAAATACGACATTAAATGTTAACATATCTTTACATAACATTTTATTATTTTATTAATATTGACTGTTACACGTACCTTTTGACAAGGAAGCCTTAACGCATTTGTGTAAATATTATTGAACTTGACTTAGTATTTCATTAATATAAAATATTTAAAATAGCTGAAAGATTAAAAAAAATGATTGAATAGCAACGTGATTTAGTTGTATCTTATCCCCAGAGCGAATAAAAGATATAAATATTTGCAAATTACTTATAATTGTTTATTTAAGGCTCTTTTAATATTTTCCTGAAAGTCCTTCAATAGATAAATAATATATATTATATTATAAGTCATATTATACGATAGTTCGGTATTACCTTCGTGTGTAAACAGTGTTAGGACGAAGCAAGGCGACAGACTAGATTTTATAAAGCAATTGCTAATTTTCTTCTTTTTCGAAGATAAAGTAGCAAATGCCTAATACCTACTAGTGAACACTTCCGCTCATGGACCGAATAATTGATTCAAAATAGGCGATCGAAGTACTACCTGAGCTCGGAAACAACGTGTCCATTGTACTGACAATATAAGTAGAAAATGCGTTATTTTCTTAATTGAAAAACCCTTCAAATATCCCTCACCTTGAGTGCACTAACATAAGTTGTTTTATTATAAACCACTTCCATCCACGGTCAAGAATCGTCTGTTACATGAACAATATATCATTACGTAAGAGAAAAATATATAATACATCATAAGAGTCGACGTTGAACACTTATGCAGTGTCATCATACGTCCAATGATAGAAAGGTTTAACGTACACAAGTTGTGTGAACGTGCGTCGTAGTATACAAGTTGCGTTGTAGTTACTTGCGGTATTGCGTGGAAGTACTGATCGCAGTTACTGCAACGCGGCCTGCTAGCTTCACGGAGGTCAACTGGCATTTCTCCGACATCTGAAAAATATTTTATTTTTAGTTAGTCTAGTTGACCCGGCAAACTTCGTGCTGTCTAAAAGGGAAAAATCTCTAAAATTATCAGTGTTTCTCCACTATTTTATACATAAAAACCTTCCTCTTGAATCGCTCTATTAAAAAAACTGCATTAAGATTCGTAGTGTAGTTTTAAAGATTTAAGCACAGGGACAGACGGCGAGAAGCGATTTTGTTTTATACTATGTAGTGATTATGTTATTTAAAGTAATAACACTATTTAAACAAGCAAGGCAAGACATGCCCCTCGTACACAGTGTTGCAAACATCAGTTACAGAATCGTGTAAACATTAGTTAGATATGAGCAGCCTCAAAACATGCCTCTCCTACACAGTGGTGTAAACATTAGATATGAACAGCGGTAAAACATGCCCTCTCCTACACAGTGGTGTAAACATTAAATATGAACAGCGGTAAAATATGCCCCTCCTACACAGTAGTGCAAACATCAGTTACATATGAGCAGCGTCAAGCCATGCCCCTCCTACACAGTGGTGCAAACATGAGTTACACGCGAGCAGCGTCAAAGCACGGCGCTCCGTACCGTGGCCTAGACCCGCACGTCCTCCTGCTCCTGCTCGCGCTGGCGCACGGCGACGGCCGTCTCCACCAGCAGGTACAGGCACTTGAACTGCTCGCGCTCGCCCGCGCCGCTGCCGCCCGGCACCACCTGACCGGACAACAGTATTTATATCAAACATTGTTCAACATTCAAAGTGACGTCGTCATTGTGGTGTTAATGGACTGGAGGTATTCGTTTTAGGTGTAATGACGAGGACGTTGGCATTTTATGTACCAATGTGCGTTATATTAGCGTGAGAGTGTAGGTGTTGGCGTGTGGGTGTTGATGTTGGCGTGAAAGTGTGGGTATAAGCGTGAGAGAGTAGGTGTTGGTGTTGAGAGTGTGGATATAAGCGTGATAGTGTAGGTGTTGGGATGAGAGAGTGTGAATATTCGCGTGAGAGTGTAGGTGTCGGCGTGTGAGTATGGGTATTTACGTGAAAGTGTGGGTATTAGCGTGAGAGTGTGGGTATTAGCGTGAGAGTGTAGGTATTAGCGTGAAAGTGTAGCTGTTGGCGTGTTTGCCCTGACGTCGTGTGTGGTCATGTGGTGACCTGCAAGCGGCGGCGCAGCGGGTGCGGCAGCTGCGGCAGGTGCGCGAGCTGCGGGTGCCAGCCGCCGCGCTCGCCGCCCTCCGCCTCGCCCTCCTCCGACGTGCGCACCGTCACCACCGCCGCCGTCGACCTGCACGTACGTCTGAGTTAACACATTGCACTCGTACATTATAGTACAAACAAATTAATAATACAATGATGATAATAATAATCAGTTAAAACTACCCATTGTAATAGACCAGATATAACGCTAATAGACAAAATTAACCAATCGGCCTATATTATAGATATTGCTATTCCAAATACCCATATTGTGCAAAACACAATATCTGAAAAAATATCCAAATATACCGATCTTAAAGATGAAGTAACTCAAATGTGGCAGTTAAAAAAAATGTAATTGTACCTATTGTTCTTTCTACTACTGGCATAATACCCATACAGTTAAACAAAACCTAAGTACAACATTATTTTGACACTATATACCTAACATAATGTACTAGGTATATGAAAAAAAATTATTGGATTTTGACAATTTACAATATACAAATGTTAGTATTTCTGCAAGGGAAAACCTACTTTCTATACTAGGCAGGACCTGATACAATCATAGGAAGCAGTGCTCTCCACGGAAGCTTCGCAATTTGTAGACATTAGTTACATCAATAAAAGTTTTATTAACAAGAGATAAAGCTAAATGTAAAGTAAAAAAATAGCTAAAAATTGTATTTGTAGGTAGAGATATACCATGTAGAAACACAGTAACGCCAAGATACGAATATATAAAGCAGTCATAAGACGTATGTGAGGCATGGGCACTAACACGAAATAGAAGGAAAATAAATTTCTTACTATGGAAAGATAGGTTCGCAAAATCTTGGGCCCGTGGCAAACCCCCATTGGAAGTTGGCAGATAAGAAAAAAGGCCGCGATGTAAAAACTCTTAGGCAACCAAATATAATAGAAGACATGAAAGCACACAGATTTCGTTGGCCATATTAAAATAATAGGGAAGATCGTGGAATAAAAAGAGCATATGAAATGAGCCGACCAACACGGCGATGTCCTCTCGATGGCCCAAAATGGACCTGGATCTTTTGTAAGTTTATGTATTTAAAGTCCAAATAAATATATGGATACTAATAAAATGGTTAAAATAAATTTTTTATTTGTTTATATTTGACAATGATACTATCACATAGTTAACAGTCAAGTAATACAGTATAAGTAGTACTAATATCAGCCAAGTTTCCACTGTACTACACAATATACTCAGTACTAGTTTGGCAATGAGTGTTCTCCCGCCAGGCTAGATGATCATGACCGGGAAGCGGCCGTGCTTATAGTCTAATCGAAGCTTGTATATATTTAGGATGTTGAGAATACATCGATAGCGTGATTGTATACTTGTGACGCCATCTCTCGGTGAGTTGCGAAAGCTCGCCACACCAAGTAGCGCCATCTCTTGACGAGTTGTGGGAGGTCGCTACACTAGAAAAAACAGACTCACCCCCTAGCAGCGGGGTGAAGCTCGCGGTCCTCGGGCCCGTAGCGGATGACGGACTGCCAGACGGTGGGGTCGTACTTGACCTCCTCCTCGCTGACCGCGCTGGAGGAGTACCCCTCGCCGTCCTCACCCTCCCCCTCGCTGCGGTACACCAGCAGCCCGTCGCCGTAGTCGTGGTCGCGGCCGCGGGAACCCTCGCCCTGGGAACGCAATAATAATAAAGTAAAGCTAGAAGGGTGTGGTTGCCGACACACTTTGATATGAGGCGACCATCATAGTCCTCGAGAGTAGCAATGCATCTGAGATTGACTTAAGATAGAACCCATGTTCTGTATGAAGTTGCTTACAGATGTCCATGGGTGGCAGTGACCACTTACCATCATCTGAACAGCATGCTCGTTTGCTATTTCATCATCGTCTAAGGCGCTACAGCCGCGGGTGGGCCTTGGGCTGGTCCAGAACATTTTTCCAGTCCAGTCTATTTTGGGCTTTCTCCCTCCATCTTGTCACGTCCACAGTTTTTAGGTCTTGCATGACTCCATCTAGCCACTTGAGTTTTGGCCTTCCTCAGTTTCTCCGGCCGTCCGGCTTACCATGTAGTAGACGTTGGGGTACGCGGATTTCATCCATCCTTTCTTTTCTTTTCAGTCAGTAAAAAAAATGCACATACCTCCTCCCCCTCGAGCCCGTCCCAGGAGGTGACGACGACGCCCGAGCTGGAGCCGGCGCCGCCCGAGCCCAGCTGCTTGCGGCCGCGCCGCGAGATCGTGTAGTGCAGCGGGTCGTGCCCCTCGCGGCGGATCATCTCCGGCAGGATGCGGCGACGCGCGTTTATGAACCAGTTGCACACCTGCAATGTACGATTTAAACAGTTTTGCAGTTATACTTGGTTTAGCGAGTTAGTGAACAATGATGAGAGTATTTTTTCACGATGCGCGCGCACACCGTCACGAAAAACCGACACCCTGAAGTTAGGTTTAGTCAACATTTTAGTTTTTCTTTTGTTAGTGTCGTTTTTTCTACAAACGTAGAAAAAGAGGAAAGATATTATTTTTTAATATTATTATTATCTTGTTACGCCACAGAACTATATGATCTAAAGGCTCGTTGAGCAAAAATCATGGAACTCGGGTCATTGTCACCGAAAGCTTTTCATGAATATGTAGACTGTGAATTAATGGACAGAGATATACCTCCATGTATTATTTTTTAAACTTTTCAGTTCTGTGTGCAATCCCTATGATTACCTCTTTTTATTAGATTGAAGTTAGAAATGAGAGTGGCGGCGGTACCTCTCCGAGTAAAGAACCAGTGTATGGTTCTACCACCTGGTAGTACCAAGGTAGTTCAACCGGGGAAAGTGCTTAGAAATGTAGTACCCTCCTACTGTGTGGTCATTTTCTACTTGAATATAATTCATCTTCAACCCATTAATGTCTCACTGTTAGGCACATCTCTTCCTTCAGAGCGAGAGCTTTAGGTAGCCTAATGCGCTGGCTAACTGCGACTTTACACACCTCTAAGATTTTTTTAAAGGTCAATGCTAACTTTCACCTTTGTAGAAGAGAATTTTGATATCGGTGCTCGGAGACTCAAAAGGTATTCAGAAGAGTCTCTAGCACTGCCTCAGCAGCATAATATAATAAATAACACATATTCTTCATACCTGCAGTACTGTCAAGTTGGCCTCCTGGCTGAGGGTGAGCTTCTCCGCGTCGCTGGGGTACGCGTTGTAGCGGTGGTCGTACAGCCATCGCTTCAGTATCTTCACTGAGTGCTTCGGAAGGTTGCCGCGCCGCTTGCGGATCGATACCATGCCCTGATCAAATTAATTTGGGTTTCAATATATATTAGATTTATTAACTAAGCTGCATTTAAAAGCAGTAGCGGGTATTTGACAAAGACATCAGACATTTTGACATAATGTGTTTTCATAGTAAGATATTGAATGTTCTATTTCGTTTATTAAGTATGTGTTTGTGTCAAATGCAACGTAGTGAGTGTGATATGTTTTTAATTGTTTTTATGTATGTTTTATGCATTATTGGACAGAAATACGCGACGCAATCCTTTTCTACATCAACTATACCCGTCTGTAAATTCATACGCCTGCGGCAAGTATCTTAAAACGAATCACAATTTTTGCTTCACGTATTAATTTATAGAAGATAGAAGTGGTACAACACCCGGAATAACAGTCTTAACTGTTATGTTTATCACAGCGGTGTTGTGTTTTTTCATAAGATTGAAGCAGCAAACGAGAACGCAGTCCGCATGATGGTAACTGGTTACCGCCGTCCAAAGACATGTAAGCAACTTCATACATAATAAGAGTTTTATTTGAGTTTTGTTATAGTTCAATCACAAACGTGTCGCAACTCCCGAGAACTTATTGCCAATGCCATCTAAAATAAATTACATTATTTGATCCAGAAATAAATGCTTGAAATTGAAATGATCCTATACATAAAAGGTACTCTGGTTTAAGGCGTATGTGAAGCAAAGATACTAAGGAGTGATCTTATCCTATATTAAGAGTTAAACTAAGATTTAAAATAACGATAAGGATATATCCTATACATCCTGGCGATTCTCTTAGGATAGGATATATCCTATATATCCTTATCTTAAGAGAATCACCGCATCAAACAACGACCTCAAATAAGGTTTCAGCCCTATTTGGTGCTTGTTACAGATTACCTTTGGGTACCAGTGAATACTTATAATAGGGTAACTTTTGCACATCAATATATCACAACCAATATATAAAATTAGTGGTATGAAGTGCTGTAAACGTATCCTTAAGTCTCAAAGTAGGAAAAATACAATATAGAATAAAAAAATGGTTAAGTAAGAGGTTAAGAATCAGATAAATTATTTCCTATAAACATGTCGAAACCATATTAGATTACATTATTAAATTAAAGATTGAGACTGCAAAACGTTAGGTATGTTAAAAAAACTCAATCTCAGGCAAATGCAGTTACATGGCAATGAATACGAAGTTATCGAGAACATGAAGTATTTAAAAATGAAATTTATGCAATTTTAATGCTATTGTTAGTAAATCAATGATTATTTTCATCTGTATATTGATATATGTGTGGTTACGTATGCGTGGCAAATATGTACGAATGAATACCATAGAATGCCTTAGGGTTTTATTTATGCGAACGAATGCTCGTAACTGCTTATGTTCCTAGGAAATTTATTTCTTAGGGGCTGTCCCCATGTATTGACGAGGAATATCTTGATCCGCTTAACGCCTTTATACACTTAATATACATGGTTAAGCATTTGTAAAAGAAAAAAATCTCCATACAAGGGGACATCTTTTCTTTTTTTATCGGCAATTTATGCCCATAATTAACGTGGTGTATGAAAAAAGTTCACGAAACTAGCCGACATGTTGTTCCACCGACCACACCGTTTTGACATTCCCTTAACAAAAGTATGCCCATGCACTTAAGTGCGCAGAGTGATGGTCGTATTCGACTAACACACGGAGAGGTCTTTACGCATAACATTACCAGGGTTTTCCAAATTGTGCGTCGGGACACCCTCCTTTGTCCCAAGACTCTCCAAGGGGAGTCGCGCAACGTCGCGAGATGTTACGCACTGTTTGCTTACACGCAATATCTTAGTACACAATTGAGAAGTCATGTTCAGACAAACGAGTTAGTCCTCATAAATTATATCGTATTGAATGTCTGACAAGGCTACATCGTAGCGCCGCCTTTTGTGTGGACGGTACGAAAATTCAGCGCGTAGGTACTCTTAGCGCTGAGGACGGCCACCGGGGGGGTTTTAGTGAGGTAAGAATCCCACATAACCCGGCGTTGCTCCCACGGCGTCGGGTACCTTTTGAAGGTTTCCCCCTCGATAACAAAAAAAAAAAAAAGGTACTCTTAGATTTATCCCTGTAGTTCCGGGATCAGAACAAGGCTACAGTATGTTTGTCTGTATGCCTGTCGTGAGAGGCGACTAAAAGGGGTCTCCAGCCAAGTTACCCCGTGTATGACGACGGCATGTGTAGCCACATGCTGTCGTCATACACCAGGGGGCGCAGTGTGTACAATATTCACCGGGAAAAGCCAAAAGAAACGTAAACAATGATTATTCTGAGGAAACTTAATAAACTCATACTATGGGTCCTGAAAGGAGACTTGCACTATCAATTCGATTGAAAAACCCCGGTCTCTAATAAAACCACAAAAACCCAAAGGCACTCAAAGTTAGTAAGTTAGATACGACAATCGGATGATATGTACGTGGTATACCGCCGGCGGGACTTGGTGGCCTCCGTGCGACATCGGCCGGCGGCGCTCCGTCTCCCCATCGGTCCCGGATTCATTCTCGTCGGTCGAAGACGTCGACGGGAACCTGTCGCGAGCTGGAACAAGACAAGGGGATTGTTTTAATGATTAGTTCCTCACATTTTTTTATTCAGTCAATTATACTGAATGATATATAAAAAGGCAGGTGGTAGAACCTGTGTAGTTCGCGACCGAGGAGGTACCACAGCCACACTTATTAGTTAGTTATTTTTAGCGTGAAATAGATCTCGTGTTTCATCGGAAGGGTGTGGTTGCCGGCACACTTTTATATGAGGCGATCATCATAGTCCTCAGGAGTGGCAACGCATCTGTGATTGATTTCAAGTAGAACCTATGTTCTATAAGAGGTAAGTAAGTAAATAAGTGCTTATAGACGTCCATGGGCGGCAGTTACCACCAGGTGGACTGTACACTCGTTTCCTACTTCACAAAAAAAAGTTTCGTTAAGCTATTTAACCCAAATGAATTTCATACATCATGTACAACCAAATATAAGCAAATATTTTGTAACACGTTTTCGTAAATACGAGCACGATTTTGAGCCGTATTTATACAGCACCGACGATTGTAGCGTAGTATCAGTAAATAAACGAACGTTTGCGATTATTTACAGATCGATCAATCATCGCCGTCCGTCACCACAGCGTTGCGAAAAACCGGCCTATGGGTAAGGTTGCCAACACTTTTTGGGTGCATATATTTTTCAGAAAAAGTTATTTTTATATCTATATTTTTGGATTGTATTAATATCGCTAAACTGAAGATCTTAAAAAAAAAAGAATAGTTCAATGAAATAAAGTGTTTGTGTATTGTTCATTTTGCGTATTGACGTTAAGTATTAGTGATGTAACGAATATTCGCATTCGCGAATACTCGCATGTTTGTAGATATTCGCATTCACAAGAATTTGTGCGAATGTTTGGCGAATATTGAAGTGCATTGAGTCGCAAAAAAAGGTCGCCAAATACCTAAATCCAATTTAAATCGAACTGAAGGCTCCGGCACCCTATACCAAGAACACAAAAGATCCACCATTCGCATTCGCATTCGCGAATGTCAAATATTGTCTTTACTTAGAACACAATATTCAGTATCCAGTAAGTAAATCCCTTATACCACATATTATATAATACCGCTGCTTTGCAGCACAATTAACAAGAATCATTGCCTAATTTATAAGTTATATGGTTTATTTTTTCGGGCTGTCCAACAAAATAAGATTTTTTGTGTTATCATTCAATAACCTATTATCGTGATTTTGGCAACCCTATATAGTGTACGCATGATAATCAATAGTTATATGCGGAGATGAATTGGCACTAAAGGTTAAGAGACATCTATAACACGTTTATCTGGTCTAGTCATGTACCTGGAAGTTTAGCCAACTCGCATTTTGCCCAGTAGGGCTGTCACGATTATTTTGTTAGCTAGGATATATACTGAATATAATAAAAAAATAAACAGATTTTTAATATCATTTGATTTTGTGATCTTTGATTCTCGCAAATTATGTTAAAATAGATATGAGTAACATACCTATATTAAATCTATTTAGAATCCGTTAAAATATTTTTTTCACCGCGACGGAATAAAATCAAAGGTTTCACCGAATGAAAAGCAAATAAATTCCTGCGTTGACGTGAAATATAAACAAGAGTGCTGAAAAGAACACTAGAATATGGGTGACTGGGGCATTCATATATATTTAAATACGTGAAGCAACACTCGCGCAGTATGATTTACATTTTTTTTTATTTATTTATTTGACTGAAGTAGCAAACGAGCATGCAGTCCACCTGTAGATAAGTGGTTGATAACATGGGTTCCATCTGAAGTCAATCACAAATGCGTTCCAACTCCCGAGGACGATGATGGTCGCCTCATGTGAAAGTGTGCCGGCAACCACACCCTTCTATCGAAACGCAAGAAATGCTTCACGCTAGAAATAGGTGTGGCGGTGGTACTTCCCCGGTCGAACTACACTGGTTCTACCACCTTGAACAAAAAAAACCGACTGCTAAAATTAAGTTTGAGTACTTTTTTGTTTTTAATAATTTATTTCACTTAACACTTTTTAGAATGTTTGTATGTCTGTATGTATGTATGTGCCAAAACAGTAACGTAAAAGTATTATAACAAGTATATTTTACGGCCTTAGGACGAGTATTTTACGCTTCTTCAAAACGCTCATTCGGACCTACTTATGCAAAACAGAATCAACCCACACAACAAGAGTTTTGAGAAAAAGCCATTTTTCGCAAAATTTTGTATACTGTATAATTTTAGGTTATTTTTAATAAAGTTTACAATGTTACACAAAATAATTTGTTTTATGTATACAAA
Organism: Spicauda simplicius; assembly: GCA_949699795.1. Lineage (NCBI taxonomy): Eukaryota > Metazoa > Arthropoda > Insecta > Lepidoptera > Hesperiidae > Spicauda > Spicauda simplicius. Next base: position 3,077,910 of record OX453071.1, on the reverse strand, counting down.
TGTGATATTATTGAAAATCATCAAAATTTTATTAATAATAAGAGGAAAACTCGTTGGTTCCATTTTGCAAAAGTAGGTCCATTTACGTTTTCACCCCTACAATATATGGGCAAAAACGTAAATGGTTCTGAATTGTTGCATTCATTTAATAATCGAAATTTTGGATGTCGCTAATGGAGCATTAAATTAACTTTTTGAACTAGAATGTCTCATCAACCCATTATTGGCCCACTGCTGGACACGGGTCTTCTCTCAGAATGAAAGAGTTTAGGCCATAGTCCACCGCGCTGGCCAAGTGCGAATTGGCGGACTTCACAAACCTCCGAGAACTTTTTTTTTAAAGAACTCTCTCGGGTGTGTTTCCTCACGATGTTTTCCTTCACCGAAAAGCAGTGATAATTAATTTCTAATACGCACATTAATCAGAGGTGCGTGCCTAGGTTTGAACCTCGGACCTCCCGATCGAGAGGACAAGTTTCAACCATTAGGCTATCACTTCTCGAACTCGAACTAGAATGTGACCTGTGCTATCGTGAGGCAATCTGATAAATGTTATCATAGAGTAAACCTGTAAGGAACGCCGCAGCGGTCGCTTATCATTAAATAGCGACGCATCACCGTTACAAACGCATCTAAGTACATAAACATATTTTACGTACAAATACTTTATGTTCATTCGTATAACTAAGTGGTACCGTATAACTAAATTCAAGGTAATAGAATTCTTAGTAGTTCTACTTCGGAAACACTGCCGCTACATCTTTTTGCATTATAACACTAGAATTAAGCTCTGCTGTGCTCTAGTGTTAAGAGCCTATTAAGCAAGACATAGTTAACCAACTTAGTTATTTTTTATTTGACTGAAGTAGCAAATGAGCATGCAGTCCATCTGATGGTAAGTGGTCACTGCCGCCCAAGGACATCTGTAATCACATGGGTTCCATCTGAAGTCAATCACAGATGCGTTGCTACTCCCGAGGACTATCAAGCTCTCAAAGAGGACTGAAATGGTTGTCTCATACAAAAGTGAGCCGGCAAACACAATCTTATATATGCATGGCGGTGGCAGCTCCTCAGTCAAACCATATACTTTAAACATCAAAAACGATAATAAATAATTAAGATAGGGCAGGCAAACCCACGAGAAAGGCAACTGTACGAGCCACAATCTGCAGACGTGCAACAAACGCACAATAACGAACGCTAACAATCCAACAAAACAACGTGTTGTTTTACAAATTCCCCACGTCAACAAAAGATCCGGGCCGGGGCCGTTTGCGCAAACGCAAATATCATCTAGGCACCTAACAACCTACCTATTCTTTCACTGAACACGACAGATATGTGTAATGAGGCTTGTCCAAATCTCCATCGATCTAACTAGCCATTTCCTTTCTTTACTAGATCATTTGAACTACGAAAACTTGAGGTAACAAATAGAGTATGTAGTCCACCTGACGGCGATCACTACCGCCAATGCTCCATTGATCTAAATACCCTTTTCCCTTCGCAACTATCAGATTAGAAAAACATAATTTGAACCACAAAAGCTCAAGGTTGCAACGTGATAGAACGATGGTTCGACTGGGAAGGTGTAACCGCCATACCTATTCCTAATGCAAAGCAGTTTTAGCGTATCGGTGGCTGGGTGTGGTTTCGGGCTCAATTTATATTAGGCGTCCATCTTAGTCCTCGGATACATCAACCCGTCTGTGATTGACTTCAGATTGAACCCGCGTTTAATATGAAGTTGCTTACAGATGTCCATGGGCTGCAGTGCCCACTTAGCAGCAGGTAGACTGCACGCTAGTCTGCTATTTCAATTCTATAAAATAAAACCTAATGGTGATCACTACCGCCAATGCATATTTCAGCCGGGTCACAGAGCATAGCTGCTCATGAGAACTTAACTGTAACGCGTCATGTTCAGCAATTGCTTGACACACTTCAAACCAGACCACAGTAATGCTAAACATATGACGCAGTAGAGCAATTTTACCATTCAAAGGAAGGAGCTCTGAGATGCTTGGTTAACGTATACAATTTATTATGTGAAGCAATACTAATCGGTTAGTCGTTTGCAAGTGAATGTAGAACTTTGGACCGCTTAATAAAAGCCAGTCCCAAAGTTATCTTCGGATAAGTCATTAGCCCTCACTGAAGGCTTTCAGGGAGTTTAACGAGCTAGATTGGCGGGGCTAGATTTTGCTATAGTGGAGCATTTCGCCTCTTTACAACAACAACGTGGAAAGTACAAATTGACCTTTTTTGTTAAATTTCATAATTAGGTATCATGTTTTTTCCTAAATTTGCCGGTAAGTCATTCTTCTCGTCAACCCATTATTGTCCCACAGCTGGGCACGGGTCTTTTCTCAGAATGAGAGAGTTTTAGGCCATAGTCCACCGCGCTGGCTAAGTGCGAATAGGTGGACAAGTCATGTCCACCATGTGACAAGTCATGGACAGTTGGTAAGTCATTAGGTAATATTTATAATGATCGTGTTAGGTCTGTATAAGTCCATTCATTTTAAGGAATTTTATTTTGTGTAACTCAACAGTTGGCCTCCGGTAAAATTGTAGTTTTCAAGATAGCACATTGTTCTTGTAAAGAGGCGATATGGTTAATTACATGTCTTTAAATATTTTTGTTTTTATAATTGTTTACATGGAATGCTAGCCTTTGAAACATTGGCACCCTGTATAATTAACGTATTTGTTCACATCTGTTAATTTAATTTAAACGTACCGACGCAAGATAACTAAAGTAAACACTATCTTTGTGTGGGTTAACACAAGGATACTATCCACCAGATCTGAAAAACTGTGAATACTTGAAATTTTTAAGTGGTGTCTCGAGACAAAGTGATGTTAAATGCAACGATGCACAAATTCTATTGATCGTACAGCCACGGAAGTCAAACTATTAGATACGGGCTTTTTCCGCCCGCACCTATGTAATTTGCAAAAAAATTACATTGCTGCGGGCTACAGCCTTACCGCTTCTTAGTTCGTATGTCTAATAGTAAAAGAAAAAACACTCATCAAAGGCGTCTTCTCTAACTCATCTCTTTAGTAGTCTTTAAATAATCTTTTTATGGACCGTTCGGTTTAACGAAAAATGTCGTGTTAGACGACTTTTTTCTGGCTTAAACAAAATTTTTGTAACAGTGAAAAGAACATGACGTCCCTTAAACTCGATTGTTTTGCACCTTCCTGCAAAATATTACGCTAAGCTGCCCGTGACATAACGTGTGTAATGCCATTCATATAAAATGCCTTCGCCCTCCAAGGGATGGGCGATCGATGCGGGTTAACGACCGTGACGCAACCGAGCCAAGGACATCCTTATTTTGTTCTGGAATTGTCACTGACTTTGCATTTTACTTGCTTGCATTTACGTTGCAAATTGTTTTGATATGCGCTTGGTTGTCTTACTTGGGCTAAGCCGGATATATTTTTTTTATTTTGATACATTGCTAGTACATTTAAACGCTTTTCTACACTCATGGCCCCACAGTAGGATTTTCTCCTGTGCCGTGGGTGCCATGGACACACACAAAGACGAATACACAAACACCCAGACCCAGAACAAGAATCTAAACTCATCATTCAGATACTTGTCTGGCCGGGATTCGAACCCGGGACGCACTGCGTGTCAGACCGGTACGGTCACCGCTGCGCCACGCTGGTCGTCAATTATTATTTACCTACCCAATTTAGCAATTAGGTAGTTGAATTTTGAAATACTGACTAGTTTAAAGGTGGTAGAACCAGTGTAGTTCGATCAGGGAAGTACTACCTACCACACCTATTTCTAGCGCGAAGCATTTCTTGCGTTTCGATGGAGGGGTGTGGTTGCCGGCACACCTTTATTTGAGGCGACCACCTTAGTCCTCGGGAGTAGCAACGCATCTGTGATTGACTTCTAATAGAACCAATTTTCTGTGTGAAGTTGCTTACAGAGGTTCATGGGAGGCAGTGACCACTTACCGTCGGGTGGACTGCACGCTGCTCGTTAGCTGTTTTAGTCAGATAGAAAAAAATTGTCATCACGCATTTTTCTGTAAGAAAAGTAAAATAAAGAAAAAACTGGATTAAATGCTGCGATTTGCTAAGTCGAGACAATTTACTGTATCTTACCAAAGGGGACGGGGGTGTCGAAAGATACATAGTCAAAATTACCTCACGTAAATAAATGGGCGCGTTAGTAACTCGACAACGTAAATCTATCTTTTTCAACACATATAAGTATCGATATAGGTATTTATAATTTACACTAAATCACTACATAGTATAAAACAAAGTTGCTTTCCGCTGTCAGTCCCTATGTATGCTTAGATCTTTAAAACGACGCTACGGATTTTAATGCAGTTTTTTTTAATAGATAGAGTGATTCAAGAGAAAGGTTTTTATTTATAATACATGCATAATATTGTGGAAGAACACTGATAATTTTAGATTTTGACTTTTTGGCGGATCGAAGTTCGCCGGGTCAACTAGTAGCCAATATTTTGTTTAAGCCAGGGGTCGGCGACCCGAGGACCCACGGCCCTTTCTTGCGGCCCTCCTGTTTTTCTGCTGTTTTTTTTTCGGTAATAAGATTTTAAACTACTTTTACATGCGGCCTACATAATGTAGTTAATGTGGCCGTATTGCCTAAGAAGTTGTCGATTGCTAGTTTAACCTCATCTTTCTATATTTTCATTTAAAGAAGGGGCCAAACCGTCAATGTAGGTCATATAGGTCATAGGTACACGTCGCAGGTTAACTAGGCTACTACCCTAGAGCGCAAAAGTTTGTAAAGGGCCATAACAGCGGTGCGACATTAAAGGAATTTTTTATGTGCTGCTAATGGTTCAATGTGCCTCGTAGTTGATGGTGCCACCCGTGTTATAATAGTAAAGTATTGTACCTTGGACTCATTTGCGGTAATCTAAGCTTATTATAAAGAGAAAAAAAAAGTACGTGAAAATGCTTCTGCTTGTGATCTAAGAATAAAAAAACTTTGGTCTTAGACATTACAGTATGAAACAAATATCATCATTAGGAAAAAGGTAGAGTTTTCAAAGCTATCTTAAATAGAAGTAGAATATTAAGATTTAGGCAGGGTTTTTTTCTCATTTCGTTACTTTTTTTCGCCGACCATCCTAAGTTTGCCTCGAACCAATAATTGAGGAAAAAATAATTGTACTTACTTTATTTCGATACTACTACTACTGACTTTTTCATTTTACCTTTTCCCTAGTTGGCTGAAATAATTAAATAGCGTCACTTTTTCCCTTTCCGTGGATGCAGTAACGAATGTTATCACTATAACATTCGCGTATGCGAATATTGTTATTTTTATAGTTTTTTGGTGTAAGGGACAAGAAGGATCTAGATTTCGCGACTTGTTTTTTTTTGGTCGACAAATTGCAGTTCGATTTCAAACGAACTCCTATCAGCGAGGCCCCTTTTCTATAGTTCCCAAGACATATCTAGTAAATCTATCTTAACAGACATCCTTTGACGCAAAATGATAGTAAACAAGTTTAAAAAAGGTGTTTTTTACAAAAATAGTACAGTATTTTCAGAGAGAAAAAGCATATTGCATGATTCCATTGGATGGTGCCCTTGAAAATGCCTCCACCTCATCCTCCAAAGAGGCCTCGCGAGGCCCCTTTAAGTGCGTGGCCGTGGGCGATGGCCCGGTGCGCCCACGCCTAGCTACGTCACTGCATTTACACATTCATATATCTACAAATTTTAACTAATCACTATAGAATCACAGATTAGAATGTCCAAACCATAACTAACTTATACAACTGTTATATATGAATATAAAACATATATCTATCTAGATGTTATGTTCGAGATAAATCTGACAACTGCAGAATTATAAAACACTTCATAAGAAACTGATAACGCCAAATGGGGTATTTGGAAGAATATTACATGGCTTGTATGTGTATTTTTGTGAGTGTGATATATATTTGTGTATATATGTATATAGGGGCTTATGGCATAACTTCATAAGGTAAATGTAAATTATTTTGTAACAGGTACACTGTTGATTACAACACTAAACATATGAGTACAACGTTAATGTTAAATTTTATTAAGAGATCCATCAAGTACCTTTTTTTTTTGATATCGAGAGTGAAACCTTCGAAAGGTACCCGACGCCGTGGGAGTAACGCCGAGTTATGTGGGATTTTTACCTCACTAAAACTCTGTGTGGAGGATACCGGGATCTCCAACGGACCGCTGCCGGTGTCCTCCGAGCGCGATGCCCACTTCGGTCTCTTCCCAGTGAGCATTGTACTCAGTGCGCCTCCCTGGTGTTTACGATAGTATGTGGCCACACATGCCGACGTCCTACATGGGGTCGCTTGGCAGGACGGTTCGAGCTCCCACTCTTACCACCAGCAACCCCGGAAGTCCCTTATAGTCGCCTCTTACGACAGTCAGGGGATACCGTAGCCCTAATCTGATCCTGGTACTACAGGGATATAAAAAATGGGGCTTCACGATTTTGCATGTCATCCTTGCGCAGGGGCCATGCTAATCTTCTCTGTATTGTTCCAATTTTAGTATATGTACTGCCGAAGCGAGTACATCTAGTACCTATATTAGTAATGCATGTTAAAAATCTTTTCTGGGTAATTTATGCATTCTGAGGTATATGAAATATTTGAAGTTAACGTCACAGAGTTTAATCTTAGTATGTTACCTGACCTAGTTTTCAATACTGATAATACCAGCTTATCTGCTGTTTGTTTACAACAATTTGTGTGAAACTATGATAAGGTGTTGTTGTCCCTTTTTTAATGTTATTAACATCAACTGACATTTTGAAAAAAAATTTAAGTACTTGTTAGCTAAAAATGAAGTGTATGGATTAGTGTCATTGAGTAATTAGGACTGAATTGCTTTCCTTTAGAGTCATTACTTCACGTATAATAACAATCTCTGAATAAGACAAGAATACTATTGCAATGTTATTATTTGCAAGATGAGATATACCATATTAAAATAACAGGTATAAATTGACCATCATTTTTATACTCAAATATTGGACTAAAATTATGAGAAAACATGTACATAAACTAGTCATAAATATAAATGGGCGAAGACAATAATGCTCAGTATCTTTTAATTCTCAACCGATATTCTTCCATTACTAAATTAGTATTACAGAATGACATATGAACGAGGAATTGGTGCACAAAACTATTAAACAGAATAAAGGTTTTTAAATAATATATAGTTTTTAATTCTTATTTATTTAAAGTCTTTCTCAAACATACATATATCTGAATAAATTGTGAATGATATGTTTACCACCCTATTGTACTGTTACCACATTATTATGCTCATTAGTATAAAATACAATGGGTATGATACCTACTCATAGAAATTCAAATTATGTTACGTTTGGAATAATGGTACCCATTTTATTTGGTAGTACCATAGGCCTAAATCATTACTTATGTATGTCCAAATGAACTAATAGTTCAACCACCATTAAAAAAAAATACAGTCGAATCGATAACCTCCTACTTTTTGGAAGTCGGTTAAAAATAAAAATAAAGATATATTTAGGAATATATGTATAGGAGTAAATCTTCACAGACCATTTATCCATTTATACACAGAACCTAGCCATCTATAATTAAAAAAGTGACAGTAATGTGTAACTAATTCTTGTACTGGTGTGTATCAAATAATTTTTAAAGTTGTTCCAATAAACTACTAGCAAGACTGCCGCGTCCGCACGTTTGCTTGCCGCAAAATCCAAACCTCTACAAACGTTTGGATTGATTTTGGGAACCAAATGTCGCTATCCACCCATTAGCAAGTGAGTTATTATGGTCTGAAGAGAGCAAACGCTTTATCCGCACGTTTGAATTTGTGATGGATTTTTGAGGTTTAGCAAGCGTGCGGACGCGGCATGACATTTGACAAAATCAGCATGTTTCCATGTCAAATATTGAACATCAACAATGCAATCGCAGCGCCGCCAAGCGTAGCGCGTGATTAACCAAACGACAGTAAAATCATCGGCCGCCATCTTGTAGAGCTTGTCCGCTGTCATTTTTCTGTCATCACGACAGTCGAAAAGTAAACCGGAATCCCAATAACAACAATAAACACATCAAAATTAATAACAATATATCGACCCAGTGAGACACGCTTCCGATTAATGTACTAACGACGGATATATAAGACTATTATTGATCTAGGCTACGGACGTAGGCAGCCATGGCGTGAGCTAGCTAAAAATAACCTTAGCACGTGCCAAATTACACTTTATATATTCCTTGATAATTGCAAGGGCTCTAAATCTAGTACATTGTCGTTAATAACTCTTGAAATAGAATATTTATAAGGCACAAGGGGATAATATCGTATTGATAAGCAATACCAAGTGGTCAATGTGGCGCATTGGCGCCATTTTACTTTCGTGAGACAGAGTTCACGGATGACGTAACAGGCCTAAATTCCATCTTCTACTGATTTCAAAGACTTTCCAAGGGGACTGAATTGGTTTTTCCTGTAATTTTATAGCGATTTATTATTTGTTTTCATAAAAATGTCACCTTGACGTATGTCAATATGACAAGCATGGCGGAAAACGTGGCGTCTGTATGGGCCGGCTTACCTCCAGGCGACATCGATTGTTGTCTGCTTGTTATGCGAGCGTCTCGCGTTATTTCTCGGCGCTGCTGATACGCCATTTCGGGCCGGTCGCGTTGATCCTGTGCTATCCCGGCCGTAGGTGGTAACATCGTCACTCAATCCATGCGAAAACAGTTTTATAGCACGCAAGTCACTCAAATAATAAATATACCGTCCACTAAAATCAAAACTGTCAATAATGACAACGACGTTCAATGAGAAAATAAAACTGGCGTACTACACACACAGCAAAGCAAACCGAAGTGGAGCGCGACTGTCTCTACTGAATGCCGTTTGGGGGACGGCGGGAAGCTATGCTACAGCGCCGCCGCGCAGGCTTCTCGCTCGCACATATGATTGATGTCATGTCTATCTCACTCGCACGGGCAACGCTTCGTTGACAGAATGGAAGTATAATGTCAAAACAAAGCGTGGGCTAGTTGTGTGCATTATTTCAAATGTCAAATATTCAACCGTTGACGGCGTTTATTAATTAAGCGACATCTAGTTTGATAGTGTAAACTAATTAAAAATGGGCCATCACTTACATTTTTGTGATAATTTCCCAGATCACATATAAGTTATGTTGAGTATCAGGCAAGGCAAAAACAACTTAAAACGAAATCTTTTAAGTAATTTTTTTATAAAATAGTATTTGTACTTTAATTCTACTAACTTACAGTTAATGAAAACAAATTACTTACTCGCAAAGCACTTAAAAAAGGTACCATTATTTGACGATTTTGATGAAACTTTTTAGAAAAATTTAAGTATTTGCTAGGCTAACAACGAAATATGTATCAAATTTTTGAACAAGTATGTTTGTACTCCTAGTATGTTTGTACAAAAAATTATTATGTATTTAAATGTATTATTATTATTATTAAACAATATTTTTTTATGTCTGGGAAAATATAAATGATTGATATTGATTTTCCCAAACATTATAAAGTAAAGAATTATAAATTATTATTTAAAATATTTTTATAAATTTTTACCTATATAAAAATATTTTAAATGCTATACTGTAGTTATGTATTGAATTAAAAAATAGTAAATAAGAATGCAATCTAATCTGGTACCTACTTAGTTACTAATTTCAAAGAAGTACGGACAATTAAGCCTTCAGGAAACTAATTTTACTAATATACCTACTTAATAGGTGGTAGTTACGTTTTAAAAGAACTTAAACCTGCCTTAGCTATAATTATCGATTTTATTAATTATCCCAATCAAATATAGTAAGTGCAGTAACAAATAATATTACTGTAATATATTCTCAGGTACAAATTAAAAGTAGAAATGATTTTTAAAATCTTTATTAAATTTCACTTTATTTAATATCATATAATTTAGCTCAATACTTAATTATATATTAAGTAATTACGTAGTGGTAAAGCTAAAGTAAATAATATTAAAATGATTGGTAGCCGGTAGGTACATTAATTTATAACTCATTAGGTAGATGTAAATGTTTAATAATGTCATAAAATTCATTAATGGACGGATATGTATGAAATGAATTAAATATGATCTACGATAACAACGTTATTTCGTTAATCTTATTAAATAGTTACTTAAAGTAATGCTAGTCACTCGTGGTTTTTCTTGATAGATTCAATAAGTCTCTTGTAAACAACTTCGGGTGCTTTCTTAGAGAACTGGAAGTCCATGTGAGTGAATTGTTGCTCGGGTACTTTGTAGGTGTCTCTAACATCGGGCAGCTCCTGGCGCAGTCTGTCCACATCCTTGGGGTGGGCCAGCCAGTCTTTCTCGCTGTAGTACAGGGCTACTGGAACATGTACCTTGGTCATGTCGTATTTAGGTGGCTCCTGTTGTCCATACATTTTTTCGTTGATATCGGTGCCGTAGTCGTACTTCCTGAATTCGTCAGTTGCAACGGCTTGTCCGTACTGCTTCATTTGTCTGATCGATGTTCCAGCGGGCAAGTGGCCTTTGATGACCGGAATAAGACTTACATCCACGTTCTCTGGGCGTACGCCGGTCATGACGAAGTAAACATCGGAGCAGACATTTGGGCAACCAATTTCGTACTCGCACATGTTGCCACCCGCCAAGTGGACTAAAATCTTGTTAGGGTTGAATTCTCCTTGGCCTAGTAAGCTATCCTTGTGAGGAGCGTTGATGTGATTTCCAGCTGCGATCATTCGGAGGAGCGGGCTGCGTACGTTTGACATATATGCCATGGGAGAAATGGCATACATCATCGTGATCTTGTCATTATACTCGGGACGAGTCGAGGCCAGAGCGAAGAAAGCCGTGGTACCTTGAGAGTGGCCGACATACACGAGCTTCTTATGTTCAGTTTTGTTCAAGGTGTAGTCAATCATAGCCGGCAGATCGTGAAGGGCGATTTCGTCGGTCGTGAACTGCCAGAAATCAGGTTGAGCGGGATGCTTGCTGACGTGGCGACGGGAGTACTTGTTGCCGCGGGCGTTGCCAAGCCAAACATCGTAGCCGGCGTCGGAGAGCAGGTATGCTAGTGACTTTCCAGGTCCCATGAGGAGCCAGTCATCAGCGCTTCCTAGTAGGCCGTGCATCAAAAAAACGACGGGTGCTTTCGGAGTCTCCTCGTCTTGCTGTTGATGCTGTTTGGTGGGGATGCGGAACAACTTGAGGAAGTATCCATCATCAGTCTTAACCGTGTGCTCTTCGACTTCGTAGTTGTGCTTTTTGAGAAGCTGAGGAGCATCGAGATGAACATCCTCGTTGGAAGATTGAACAGCAGTTTGGTAGGCTTCATGGAATCGCTTCTTCTCTTCGTCAGTCATATGCTTCATGGTTATAAAGGCATCGTAGAAGATCGAAGACTTTTCGTAGTCCTTTTTGCCGGGGACATGAGCGGAAGGAGCATCGTCGATGTTAGCATGTCGCTCATTATCTTGGCCGATGACAGCAGAGTAAAGAGCTGAGTTCCAGACATGGATGGGCGAGTTGGGCGACTGGAGGTAATCGCTGTTCATTTCGTCGTAGGTGGCTGGCTCCTTGCTCTCTTGGGACTGCGATGATTCCGAGCTGAAGACGCGGTGGCGTGGGTGCTGGTGCTTCTGATGATGATGCTGCTGGTACTCTTCGATGGTACGCTGGTTGCTCAGAAGTTCCAGTGGCTGAACTACCAGGTTCGCCATACGAGGGTCGAACTGGGGCCGGAAGATGCTGCCCGCGATGTCGCGGGCAAGCATGAGGCAGAGCACCAAGCAAACACCTTTCATTTTGCGATCAGTGTTGGATGTGATATTTGGTAAGCGAACGGTCCCGTTTTATACAATATTTTTAGCTTCATCAGCGTTTTAGTACGCATCAGTCGTAGGTACAGTATCGCGTAACTAATATTCGTACATACTAGTAGTGAACAGCGGATTCACATATTTATAATTAAGAATTATATCATATAACATTTTTTTGTATCTATCTTTTTTTATAAAACGTAATTACTTAGTAAACAAGTATTTGATTAAAGTAACAACGAAAGCACGTAGTCCTAATGGTAAGTGGTGACTCCCGCACATGGACATCTGTCAGCAAATTGATTTCACAGATGCGATGTTACTCCCGAATACGAAAGTGAGCTGGAAACCACACTCTGCCATAGAAAAACAAGAACTGCCTCTCGCTAAAAAAAGTGGTGGCAGTGATACGTTCCCGATCGAACCAAAAACTTAGTAAAATTATTACTATTTTCATGCCTTTTTTGTTCTCGAGGGGGAAACCTTCAAAAGGTACCAGACGCCGTGGGATTGACGCAGGGTTATGTGGCATTTTTACCGCACTAAAACCCCCCGCCTGTGGCCGTCCTCAGCGCTCCGTGGAGGACTCCGGGGTCTCCAAAGGAACACAACCGGAGTCCTCTAAGCGCGTTGCCCCATCGGGCGTTCCCGGGGTCGCCTGATCGAACGGTTCGAGCTCCCACTCTTGCCGCCCGCAACCCCAGAAGTCGCCTCTTACGACGGTCAGGGGATACCGTAGCCCTATTCTAATCCCGGAACTACAGGAACGTTCTATTATCATGCCTGTAAATATTATATTTTTATATTTAAAAACTGTAATCATCTTAGATATAGGTATCTGAAATGGATTCATCAAATCAAACAATATAAAGTACCAATTCGTCCTTGGCCAGCGCGGAGGGCTGTGGCTTGAAAGTCTCTGATTCTAATAGTAGGCCAGTGCCCAGCTGTGGGACAATAATACGTTGACGACAGTTAAAATATTGTATACGCGGTTATCATTATAATTGTTTGAAGTAAATGTGAATCGCATTTGCTATTTACCTCAGGTTGAATCCCTTTTTTAGGTATATGTAGTTCATTGTTCATGTCCATGGGCGGTACTGACCACTTCACTACATACTTTTTGTACTACTTTAACTTCAAAAAACATAAAAAATCCTTAATAATATAGTTATATAATTCAGTGTGCACTTGTAACTTGGTGTCTAATTTACGGGTAATTATTATGTAAATATACATTGTTTACCTTACGTTAAGGCAGACGGGCTACCATTGGAAAGTAGTCGACGATACCTATGGACATTAACAACACCATAGGAGTCGCCCATGCACTCCTATGGTTTTGTCGCCGGCTTTTTTTATCTCTGACTGAAGTAGCAAACGAGCATGCAGTCCACCTGATAATAAGTGGTCACTGCCGCCCATGGACATCTGTAATCAACTACGTACAGAACATCGGTTCCATCTGAAGTCAATAACAGATGCGTTGCTACTCCCGAGAACTATGATGGTCGCCTCATGTGAAAGTGTGCTGGCAACCACACCCTTCTATCGAAACGCAAGAAATGCTTCACGCTGGAAATAGGCGTGGCGGTGTTACCAACCCGGTGAAACTACAATGGTTCTACCACCTTGAAGCTTTGAAGAAGACTTATTCGCATCTCTTTTAAACAGCCCGTGATGGTTATTCCAATGTACCTCGTATAATTTTTTAGTCCTTGTTCTTTCTTTCCTAAAGAGCTTTTTTTTTTTTTATTTCACTGAAGTAGCAAACGAGCATGCAGTCCACCTGATGGTAAGTGGTCACTGCCGCCCATGGACATCTGTAATCAACTTCATACAGAACATGGGTTCTATCTGAAGTCAATCACAGATGTGTTGCCACTCCCGAGGACTAAGATGGTCGCCTCATATAAAAGTGTACCGTGTAGCTTTCTCTACTGGCAACGTCTCTCTGTAATAGCTGATTATATTATTTAACTATTCTTATTTTATATTTACTAACTTAAATGTATGTAAAAATATATGATATCATTATTAGGTATAATGATTTTATAAAGTATGTAATTTGGTGTTGGTAAAGGATATTGTTGTAGAACTTGGAAACGAACGTGGAATCCACCTGATGGAAAGTAGACATTGCCTTGCATGAGTATTAGGGTAGGGCGCGTTTGGGCCTTCGCCCAGGACGCCTATGTTTTTTGTGCTCGTAAGTTTGAGTTGGAAGTAAAGGGGCGTCGCGGAAATCTCGCTCAGGCGCTGATTGTACTAAAACCAGCAACACATCTATGCTATGGACATCCGTAATTTAGCCCAGGTTTGGAATCCTAGTTGAAATCAATTATAGCAACAAAAAGCCTGTTATTAGGCAATACTAGGTTCTATAAATCGGTCTTAAGTGTAGAAAAAGGCCCAAAAGACCGCATGTATGTAAATCTCAACGGTTCGACGTTTTTTTTATCGTTGTCTCAAGTAGCGACAAGCATGCTGCCCACCTGGTGGTAAGTGGTCACTGCCGCCTATGGATATCTGTAAGCACCTTCGTATAAAACATAGATTCTATCTAAAGTCAATCACAGATGCGTTGCTACTCCCGAGGACTGAGATGGTCGCCTCACATAAAAGAGTGCCGGCAACCACACCCTTCCATCGAAACGCAAGAGATGCTTCACGCTAGAAATAGGTGTGGCGGTGGTACCTCCTCGGTCGAACTACACTAGTGTTCTATCAACTGGAACATTGACGAGTTAAGACAGTTTCAAATATTAATTACTAAATAATAGACGTTAAAACCCATATAGGCAATTTAAAATTTGACACGGGTTGGCCACTAACCCGTATCTTTTTTCACACATTGGATCAGCGTGGTGGAACATACTTCAATGGCTTGCCCTATAAAGAGAACCATGCAGAGTGGTGGCATACAATATAGGTTGCAACCATACGCTTTTGGGTTCTCTGGTCTATCACGAGCGAAGCCAGAGGCTATCCTTAGTAACATTTGTTTAAGAAATTGATTATGCAAAGTTAGGTATTCGTAACTTGTTATTGTCAATAATAGCGAATATGTTTATTTTATAACTAGGACACACATGGAAATTTTTTGCAAGAAAACAAGATAGATTGTTTAATATTTTCTTCGGAAGTAAAAAATATGCAGAATCCGTACTGTTAGCATTGTGCCGCTATTTTGTGATGCCACTTTAGTGCCCTATTCATTATAATGTTTACATGCTGATGCATCAACGTCTGTATGTAAAATAGATTAGTATTAATATTATATTATACTATTAGTATATTATTTATAAGTATTTATATTAAGTGAATGGCAGATGGACAAATATAACGTAATAGTGAATTTAAAATATTATAAATCAGAACCCTGATCACCTACTTAATAAATTAACTGAAATGGGAAATCCAGAATCTCTACTAAGTACGTGCTACAAGTGCTGATAAATATAGGTATATACATATATATATAAAAACAAAACTTATAGGAGTTTTAATTTCGAACTTGAAAATATCACCCTTCCAATAATATATTATTGGATCACAGGCTAATTTGCACATTTCCATTGTGATTAGTTTCGTCCGGTAAACGAAGACTACGTTATAGGTCAATTTCAGAAAAAGTTTGTACTTTGTAGGCGTATTCTACACAATTTCAATATTCTTTGACTGTTTTGTCTGCATGCGTACACTACTTTATATTTTAAAACGTTACTGGTTCCGTAGAAAAAGAAATGTTGTTACTAATCCACATTGTTACAAAGAATATAATAAATAACTATCTTTTTATTACTAACTAGCTGTGCCCGCGACTTCGTCCGCGTGGAAAAGTTATTTTGGGTATCATTTATTTTTGCAAACAACATCCTCAGCTTTATAAATTATAGCTGTTATCCACGACTTTGTCCGCGTCATTTTCTGTCATTATTTTAGACAATTTAGTTTTTATGTTTTTGAAAGAACATAATTATTTTAAAGTAGGTACTTCTGCGTAAATTATATTTTTAGTTCTATTTTCTTGTGGCAGAAGAACATATTGGTTTTCTCCGCAACCTGATCTTGATTACGCGACATATAGCTGGCCGTATGAAAAGTAGTCTTGACCTAAATCAATTCCTACGTGTATAAATGTTTGCCCCTGTGATTTATTAACTGTAACGTATCGTAACTCGTAATCAAGAAAAAACAAACATATGGTAAATAATTAGGGAACTAATTATTTTTACCTGTATATGGTACCTACTTACGTAAATCGAATAAGATATATGTATAAATAGTAGTATTCCTGTAGATTCCAGATTAATTAAAATTAATTTAAATAACTTTTTTAAACTGAAAGTTAAAAAACAATAATTTGCCTCATATTTATACCTCTTTATTGACTTTAAAATTTATTTTACTTTACAGTTAAAAATGAAATATTTAAATAGGTATTTGTTGAAAGAGCTAGAGATTTTTGTAAGGGGATATTATTACGTGACGAAAATCTAACACCCACTCACCCTCCCCGTGACCAACAGAGGTATTTTATATTAAAACACTCCTCTCCCTGAAATGGTCACGTGGTTTTGGGTAAGGTTATGAGAATAAAACTTTTAATATAACTAAGACTCTTTAGACATTAATTATCACTTGCTTAACGATCAAGACTAACTTCCTATATGCCTATGCTAAATATGCCTCAGTGTTAAGTAAAAAATAATATTTAAGAACCATTGTCTTTATGTGCGTGCGGAACTCTAATGGACATTTGGCTTGCGTAGTTCATGTTTTAAAAGTAATCACTTTTGATTAATGCAGGTGTGGACAATATTTGTGCCAGGTTTTAGTAAACAATTTGTACTTACTAAGGACATTTCTACATAATTATATTTTTGCAGTAGGTAACTTACAGATTGGTGTGTATATGCCCTAAAGAAAAGAATACGATTATAACAATAGATGTTAAATATTTATATTATAGTAATCAAGGGAAGAATTTGTTTGAATGCGCAAATTTTTAACCTTCACAAAAAGAGGGGTGTTATTGGAATTACTTGTCAGATATTTTTATTTTTAACAGATTGAAGTAGCAAATGAGCATACGGTCTATGTGATGGTATCTGGGTAGGTACTACCTACTACCAATCGACAACTGTAAGCAACTTCATATTAGGGATGTTATAAATCTATCTGTAACTGTATCTGAAAATTTTCGGATAATTTCGGATAGAGAGGAAACCTTGATGAGTCGTGTTTAATATTTATTGTCGTCGTCTAATATTTATTGGATAGCTTTAATAATTATTGACATGACTGATTGTAATAGCAAATGGTAACATAGATGTGCCAAAATAATTACCTATTTTTACTTTACTTCAAAATCCTTAAAAATCCGTAACTGAAACTATCCGAAAATATCGGATAATTCGAAATAATTACATATCCGTATCCGAAACCGGTATAATATGATCCACATATACGTATCCAGATCCGTAATTTCACAACTTTAACATACCTACATAAGAGCAGTGATAGCCTAATGGTTGAAACTTGCCCTCTCAATCGGGAGGTCCGAGGTTCAAACCCAGGCTTATACATTAATTATCACTGCTTTTCGGTGACGGAAAACATCGTGAGCAAACCTACACACCCGATCGTTCTTTTTTAAAAAAAAAAGTTCTCGGAGGTGTGTGAAGTCCACCAATTCGCACTTGGCCAGCGCGGTGGAGTATGGCCTAAACTCTCTCATTCTGAGAGAAGACCCGTGCCCAGCAGTGGGACAATAATGGGTTGACGACGACATACCTACATTATATAGAACAAGGGTTCTTAACTCAATTACAGATTCGTTGCTACTCACGAGGACTACTTAAGATGTTCGCGTCATAAAAAAGCGAAGAACTGACAACCACATTCTTTTATCAAAACGCTAGAAACGCTTCGCGCTAGGAGTAGGTGTGGCGGTGGTACCTCCCCAATTGCACCAAATGACCATATACATTCTACCACCTTGAAAATATGCCTTAACCAAATTTACTCAACGTATTACTTAGGTATGAGTAGGTCACAGATTTTACTTAACATTAAAAATAGTACCTACGTAAGGCCTCCGAAGGCATTTTAAAATTAGCCAATTATTTAGGTACTTATAACAAGATATTATGATATTCAGTATGTTACCTACTCTACTGCGTGATTTTTTTCTCCTACCCAACATCCGCCGACCCCACAGTGAAACTGTTGATGGCTCTTCTCTCAGAATGAGACAATATTAGCAATGCCGTCTTTACCATAAAGGCACTTGGGGCCAGTGCCCTAGGCCCGCATCCTCAGAGAGCCCCGAGGGGCCGACAATATTTCTCACATTTAATCTCAAAATATTATGGTCGGGCATGGCATTACACTTTTCTCGTTCCACGAAAGTCGTCGGGGATTTGGAATGTAAAGAAAGTACATTATACTTGTGTGCGCAAGGGTCCCAGCAAAGTTTAAGACAGCCCTGAATATTAGGTCATAGTCTACCGCGCTGGCCAAATAGGAAGTGATAGACACACTAGGGATGTGGTGATGCCAACCCATTATTGTCACACTGCTGGGCACGGTTCTTCTCTCAGAATGAGAGAGTTATAGGCCATAGTCCATCGCGCCGACCAAGTGCGAATTAGTGAACTAGGAATGTAACAGATAACTAATTTCGAATCTGGATACGGAAAAGGTATAGGTAATGTTATACTGGTATTATTGAAATAGCAATCTCAACAATATAAGAAAAGAGTTTGTTTTTATACAGCTCGGTGTTAAAAAGAAGTAAACTAAAGTTTTAAACCATTTCAGAAAAAGGGGTGGCAGTGTTTTCTTATTTTTAATGACTTTAGAGTCTCATCTAAGCTTTATAAAAAAGCTAGGCTCCTTTCAGGATTTTTAATTTTTTTTGTGGAAAAGTCCTCGTGGACCCCTTCCTATCGGAGGAGCACGAAGGATACCCCTCGTCAGACTCTTAGAGACTAAAAAGTTCCTCTGGACATTCGGTTCCGTGTCACGAGAAAAAAAAACTCTTTCTACACTCATAGCCCCATAGTAGGATTTTCTCCTGTGTCGTGGGTGTCATGGACTCACAAAGACGAATACATAAACACTCAGACCCAGAACAAGAATCTAAACTCATCATTCAGATACCTGTCTGGCCGAGAATCAAACTCAGAACAACGAAATTTAAATAAAAATATCTTTGATCGGTACGTATTGAACGTTCTTCAGTTGTTCCAATCCTTCTAGAAACATAATTATGTTATTTCGTTAAAAAGTAGGTAAATGTAAAAGTCTGGGTGATATCAGTAATGTCATATTATTTTTAAACGCGGGTGAAGCCTTTTAATTGTAACCAAAAGCCTATGTCTAAAATTTAACTATCCAACTTAAAAAATGACGATATTCTATACAAATTTTCAACTCCTATTTTCCTTCCCTTTGATGTGGAATTTTCAAAAATGTTTATGAAGTAATTGCTTTTATAAAAGCCAGATCGTCGGAGATTGCTTACGAAGGGATCCGTACTATTTTATCTACTTGTATAAAAAACGCCATAATATTCACGTTTCTTGTATGGAAACCTCCTTAAATATTTCAAGCGACCACCTGTTGCCGTTTTTAATCTCAGTAAATAGTAACGTTGTATAGGTATTGTTCTATCACGGACAGACGACAGGAAGATGGATAAGTAGTCGAGTATTAGATATGATCCCTTTATTATCCCTTTATATATTACTATACCTTTTGGGTACGGAATCTTAAAAACGATCAATCATTTTTGGATGATGGATTGAATCATATGTATCTATTAATTAATTTTCAAATTAATTTTGATTCTTTATTTTTATCCTTTAGTTTTTATGTTGTTTTATTATTTATTATTTATTTTTTATAAGATGGAAGTAGTAAATGAGCATGCAGTTCACTAGGTGGTAAGTGGTCACTTTCGCCCACGGACATCCGAAAGCTCCATACAGACCGAGGATTGTTTCTGGAGTGAATCACAGGTGCGTTGTTATTCGTAAGGACTGAGATGGTGGCTTCATTTAAATGTAAACTGGCAACCACACCCTTCACATGCAAGAAATAGTTGTGGGAGTTGTACCTCACCGTATATGGTTCAATACCATATTTCCTGTATTTTCTTTATGTCGAGGGGGAAGCCTTCAAAAGATACCCTACGCCGTGGGAGTGACGCAGGGTTATGTGGGATTTTTCCCGCTCTAAAACCTCTCCGGTGCCCGTCCTCAGCACTGCAAAGACGAAGACGGGATCTCCAACGAGTGCAACCGGAGTCTTCTGAGCGCGTTGCCCCATCGGGCTCCACCCTGGTGAATGGCTGGGCCCGCTGCACCGTCTGGCCTTGAGACGATATGCGACCACACATACCACCGTCCTTCCCGGGGTCGACTGTCCGGGCGCCACTCTAGCTGCCCTCAACTCCGGAAGCCTCTTTTTAGTCGCCTCTTACGACAGGCAGAAGATACCATAGCCCTATTCCCAGATCCCGGAACTACAGGATCCCGGGTCCCTGAACGACCATATACTACTTATCACCTAGAACCTAAACAGTAATTGTTCTGTTGTACGTCGTAGATATCCTTCAAAATCTTATGAGATCTAAGATTTGTTGACGTAAATATCTCATTCTTAACTTAATATTTTAATAGTTTATTTAAAAAATAAACGAAATGCCTATTTAATTTTTCAATAGGAAGTAAAATGCTGATTTTTATAAAGCCTGCTTTAAAAAATGGTAAAAGTCACAAAGTAGTTGACTTTCCAAAGAGAGACGATTATGGTGGTGAGAGACGATATTGGATTATTATAATGTTAACAATTTTATCGGCAGGTTTTTTATATACCTACTTTCACATTCAAGCGTACAATTGACAAAATTACTTTCATAATGCTTAAAAAAAAGATCTTAGTGCAAAAAAATAGAGCTGAACGGCATAAGATACGAAACCATTTGAAATGATAACTTGAACGCATCGTATACGACTTCAAAAAGGAGAAGGTTCTCAATTCGGCCGGTATATATTTTTTATGTATGTACAAGGATTACTCCGCCGTTAGTGGTCCGATTTTGATTAATCTTTTTTTGACATCTCAAATATTTCTCATTAGTGATTTAACAAAATATTCGCATTTTTTTTCATATCCGCATTCGCAATGTTTTTTCGAATGTAACTGAATACGAAAAAGGTCACCTAATCTACACGAATTCCATCCTCCACCACCCTCTTCCTGAAAATAAACCTGGAGTAAAAAAACTGAATATTCGCATCCGCATTCGCGAATATCGGTATGTTCAATTAATGACATTCGTACATCCCACCTCGTTATGATTATGATTGTCACTTCACGTCGGCACAGAGTTGCCAAGTTAGGGGTTTTCCCCCCAAATTTAGGGGATAAAAAAGAAGGATGGAGTTTTTTTATTGATGTGCTATTTTTAGGGGTACTTTTAGGGGCTTTTATAACTTCAACATGTGTTTTTAAAGGGAAATCTCCCGCCAGACTACATGATCATGCCCGACGACGAAAAAAGAAGGTCATGACTACACCCGATGATCTTTATTTTTGGTCGTCATCGGGGAAAAACCTACGGCGTGATTCAGAAATACGGGATGTTGTCAGGAATTCCAATTCATTGTGGGGATTTTAGGGGTTTTTATGGAGGCTTTAGGGTGATACATTTTTGAAAGTTGGTAACCCTACTTCGGCTATTTGTCAGTTAGTATGTCAGTTGTCAATGTCACCGGTAGATAACTTTATTTTGGATTTTTATTAAAGTTTAACAAGTTCTGAACTCAATTAAATAAAGTTTAATAAAAAAAGTCGCAGTCGCAGTTGTTGTAGGTAAAGTCGCAGTTCTTGTATATATAAGTATCTTTTTCGCTATGTGGCTCTGTACCCCATAATTTATCCTCATGCTATAACTTATTTTTACTGTAATTATTTATATGTATATTTTAATTTGTAATAAGTAAAGAATATTTTTAACTTATTTCTTTTGATGGGAGTTATCAGAGGTCAACCTCTGCAGTCAGAGTGATTTGGGTTCATGACATGCTTCATATGAATATCGAAATATTAAAACTGCTTATTACTGCTCTTAACCAGCGAATGAAAACAGTCTTGTTATATCTCGATATTTTTTAAATTACATTCAGTCTGAAGTTTCCTCAGGACTGTGGACATCTTATAACCATATTAAAACAAAGGTCAATAAACTAGGTACTGGGAAGCTACAATTTGCTGGTTTTTATTCTCTGTATGAATAAAAAAAAAAAAAAAAAAAAAAAATTCATTTATTATTCATTTATTCTCTGTATAGTCCACCAATTCGCACTTGGCCAGCGCGGTGGACTATGGCCTAAACTCTCTCATTCTGAGAGAAGACCCGTGCTCAGCAGTAGGACAATAATGGGTTGACGATGACGATGATGATTCTCTGTATGACCATTTTTCTTTAAGTTACAACCTGGTGAAAATTTTCCAAAAATGGTGATTTTTTGTCACTCCCTCAATCTTTTTGCAAGATATATTTAAGTATAATTGACTAGCCATAACATGCTGTTTCATCTGTGTTTAAATGTAATGACCTTAATACTGCCTCCAATTTAATGAATTTTAAGATCCTTCTGTGCTGTTTCATGAAACAAGATAGCGTTTGAACACTCCTAGAACTAGACTTTAGTAAATTTGAATAAAAAATATACTGAGAATTTATTTTAAAATTGTTTGACTTTTAAGTAAACAGCTTACTGAATTCAAAGAGACATTTTAAATCAGTTTCTTACTCTTTGAGATCAGCATACAAACAAAGTCTATTTCAACATAACATATAGATATCAGTTGCCAGCTGCCGGTGTAGGTCACAGGTTGCTTGAGTTATCAGTTGAACTTGAACAATTTTTTATCAGACTTTACCACACTAAGTTATTACACTCAAACTTTTCAATCAGAAAATATTTTTTTTTATTTGACTGAAGTAGCAAACGAGCATGCAGCCCACTTGATGGTAAGTGGTCACTGCCGCTCATGGACATCTGTAATCAACTTCATACAGAACATGGGTTCTATCTGAAGTCAAACACAGATGCATTGCTACTCCCAAGGACTATGATGGTAGCATCATGTAAAAGTGTACCGGCAACCACGCCCTTCTATCGAAACGCAAGAAATGCTTCACGCTAGAAATAGGTGTGGCGGTGGTACTTCCCCGGTCGAACTACACTGGTTCTACCACCTTCATGTCAATTTTGCTTAGCATTGTTTTAGGTTTACTACATAAATTAATTTTTTAGTGCATATATATTTTTATCATCTGAAATTGATTTTCTTTTATGATTTGTTTTGGAATACCGTCAAGTATTATGTAAGCGAAGTTTCAGTAAGTTTTAAACTTCAATGTCCAATGTCGGCAAAAAAAACAATAACTCTCCTTTTTTACACTTAAGTAGGAATGGGTAATATTTACTTATAATTATTAAACATCATAAATATTTTTCTCTAGAAATGATGGACTAAATTTGCAATTGTTTTTTAAATTTATTTTTATTATATTATATAAATATTATGTATGTTGGACGACAATGGCAACCATTTAGATAACAATCCCTTGGATTCTAAACATGTATTTATGATGTTGCCAAGTTTCAAAAAGGTTGCCAAATTTGCCTACAGTTTCAATCATGCAGTTTCAACCTTACTTTGATAGAAATATAATATTTGGGTGTTAGTAATGACAAGTAACTTTAATTGTAATCCAAATCCTTAGGTACTTCAAAATTTCTTTGATGACATACAATAATTAAGATTTTTTTTTTGCAGAACTATGACATCAATAGAGTTGCAGTTTGATAAAATGGATGTTAACACTGATCTCGCCAGGGTACATCTTCCATGTTATATAAATGAGTTGTTTGATAAGTCATGTATTAAAACAAACCCAAGATATTTAAAAATTATTTACAAACAATAATTAGTACATGAACCATCGACATGCAAATATGGGATGATAAATGGCCATCCATTTTGTGGTTTTAAGCAATTTTTTTTATCATTTTAAATAGCAAATGCACGCAGTCCACCTGATGGTAAGTGGATACTGCCCTCCATGGATATCTATGTCCTCATCACCTATGTCCAAGAGTGGATTTCAATTTTACTGGATGGACGAATTCTATTATAGCCTACACAAATGGAGTCGCAAGTACTGCTAATATATAGATGATTTTATTTTCAGGAATATTTAAATAGCAATTATACATTCCACTGTTTTTGGCCTTGCGAAAAATCGAATATAGATTTTACAGTTGCAGACTGTAAAATATTTGGAGCAGAATATGTAGAATGCGCCCAGTTGCACGGACTTGAACCAAGTATACCCATAAAAAAAGGTGGAAGATATATTGGCCTGTCTAATAAACTTTCTGAAAATATCGATTTAATTTGTCAACTAGAGTATCTGATCAGACAGAAACCAATTCAGTCTACGAAATTGGAGTTACATATGGTTATAAAAAAACTACGCTACCAGATCGTACCTGAGGAAAATGCTGGTGTTACTAGTAAGTATATTTGTATCATGTGTGTGATTTTTATTAATTTTGTTCTCGAGTCGGAAAACTTCAAAGGTACCTGACGCCGTGGGAGCGACGCAGGCTTATGTGGTATTTTTACCGTACATAAAACCTCCCTCTATAGCCGTCTTCGGTGCTACAAGGAGGACTCCGAGATCTCCATAGGAGTCCGGCAACCGGAGTCCTCTGAGCGCGTTGCCCCTTCGCGCGCGCCTTCCAGGTAAGTGGTTGGGCGCACCGCTCCGTCTGGTCTTTATGACGGTATGCGACCACACATGCGAAGTAACGGCCAAATTCCTTTACCGAAATCTCGGTCTCTTATAGTAGTGCGATATAAATTATGTCGCACTTTCTGCTCTGTCCCTATGTATGCTTAGATCTTTAATACTACGTTACGGATTTTAATGCAGTTTTTTTAATAGCTAGATTGATTCTAGAGGAAGGTTTTTATGTTTAATACATGGATAATATAGAGGAGGAACACTGATAATTTTAGATTCTTTACTTTTAGGCGGAACTAAGTTCACCGGGTCAACTAGTAGATCTTTTTCACGTTAAGGTTTGTTCAACTTCTTCTTTTATAAAAAGAAGTGTTACCTATTCAGGTACATTATCTCTGTGTGACCCAACTTCAAAATAATTGTTTTATATTTCAGAAAGAATTTTGATGAATAATGACAGTCCATTGCTCAACCTCGGTTGCATATCCATGGCTCAAACAATAGACATAGTGGCTACGGAGAAAACAGCTATATTGTGTCACGTCATTTACAACATGTTGGATGAATTTGATAGGTGGGTTTTATAAAATGTTTCTCATGTTTATTTCATACTAGCTGCACCCCGCAGCTTCGCCCGCGTTAAAAAAATCAACGTATCGATTTTTCCATGGGAATAAGATATTCTTCCATAGTTAAAATTAGCTTATATGTTAATCCAGACTGTCAGCTAACTCCCTACTAAATTTTATGAAAATCGCTCCAGCCGTTTAGACTTGAAGAAGTAACAAACATACACACGCACAAACTTTCGCCTTTAAAATATTAGTATTAGTATGATTCTGTCTTTGGTAATCATTTTCTAGCGAATCATTGTCTAGTGAAATAGGGACATTTCGGACATTTACAGAAACGATGTTGTTTGATACTTTTAATGTACTTTATAGGTTAAACAGAGTTTACGCTTTCTAATTTGTCACCAAACACTATCCTAAGCAATTTAAGGTTTCATCATTTCACAATTTATTTATCGTTATATTGATTTTAGGAACACTTCAGTGAGAGTAACATTTGTGAAGGAAGTTGGCAACTTAACAAGCAGCTTCATAAAAAGTAAAGGTAAAATATTGTTTGTTCATAAACATGTTTAAGATTTAATAAAATGTAAATAATCATAAAATATAAGTTCAGTATTCACTAAAATACGAGACGGAAGATAATGAAAACAATTCAAATATATATTTCTTGAACTTAGCAAGTAAACTCGAGAGGTTCATTCAAGGTGGTAGAACCAGTGTAGTTCGACCGGGAAGTACCACCGCCACACCTATTTCTAGCGTGAAGCATTTCTTGCGTTTCGATAGAAGGGTGTGGTTGCCGGCACACTTTCACATGAGGCGACAATCATAGTCCTCAGGAGTAGCAACGCATCTTTGATTGTCTTCAGATGAAACCCATGTTCTGTATGTAGTTGATTACAGATGTCGCAGGTCGGCAGTGACCACTTACCATCAGGTGGACTGCATGCTCGTTTGCTACTTTAGCCAGATAAAGGTAGTGTGTAATTTCAATAGTAAATGTAATAAAACTTGCTTTTTTCAGTATTGTCAGCTGGTTGCATAGGAGCTGTGACCGCACAGTCGGACATAGATTCTGCTGTCGCTAAATTGCTTTCTGCACCACAAGGGGTAATTTAATAACTCTTACGCTATTTCGCATGTCAAATATTGGGTAGTTTAAAAAAGGCCGAAATAAAAATCGATGATCATGATGATGTTTTTGCTTGCCGATGTTGTATGTGTGTAACGCCTATTATCATTTGCCTAAGGGCTACGAAAAAACCAACCGTTCAAACTGTTTCAAGCGTCTGCGTAGAACTTTAAACACAAATTTTAGCGCTCCTAAAATTCACCTCTACGCTTGTACCGCACAGCGTAAAGCGACCGTTTTTTTTTGTTTTCGAGGGCCAAACCCATTTATGGCCAGCAAACAAGGCAAAAAACTTTCTTGTGCAATTTATTAATTGTATAACAATATTTTAATACATTAATGTTTTTATTCATTATTCAGGATATCTGGGGAATTCGGCGTATTCTGGTGCAGGAGAGCGCGATCGACCGATTCAAAAAAGCTATTTTTTGGAAGTGCAGGAAAGGCTCTGATATCGACACCGAACTAAAGTCTCGCTGCTCTGATTTCTACGTTTACGACGACAAAATATATTTGTACGAGTACGTCGGGAACCAAAGTGATAAAAATATCGTTAGAATTGAAGCGTTCAGGACGGTGAAGGAGTTGATCTCCTTACTAGAGTGTTACTCGCCGTTTTGCTTGTCGCTCTGGTCTAGCGATGTCGCGGAGAGCAACGAGATAGCTCTAGGTGTCGCCGCACCACTCGTGTGGGTGAACGACTATGGGGTAGGGACCGAACCAGCTCAGAGTTCTCAAGCATACTACTCGCATATCTCTACCGAACGGAATCCGAAACTAGACACAGTTTACCACGAGGTGAGCAAAGTACAGAAGGATTGGGCGAAGCTTACCACGGTTCAGCGCAAAAATAAAGTAAATAGTGTACTAGAAACGTTGCCCGCAGAAGAACGGAAAGCAATGTTTAATCTATGTCTTATGACCGAACCTAAAAGTAACAATTTCGCACACGTTACAACCAATAGCGTTGTCCTTGGAATCACTAAACCACGCACTATTTACACAGTAAGATGGCGTGCAGAAGATGCAGCCGTAAAAGATATTTTAGACCGACTTATTGATGGGAGTGGATTCTTAATATATTTCCCTAAGGCCGAAGTTGAAACAGATATGTCGAAAGATATGAAGATTGTAACTTCTCTGTCTTCGAACACGGGTTTGCCGATCCGAGTAATAGATGTCGAAGGAAATTTTGACACGATTCCGTTAGAGTATACCACAAGGGTGGTATACACCAGTTACGGCACAATATTCGCTAACTAATTATGAACAGAGATTTAATGTTTCGCACAATGAGATTAAAAAATATAAATTTTTTGTTCATAACCATTTTTTTAATATTTTATCGTTTTGCTGTATATCAAATATATCAGAGAAGTGACAGTACTACAGTAATATTTGCGGACAAAATGAGATATCTCTAAAAAGTTAAAATATGATGATTAGGTATGTATTCTATGTGTAATAATAATGTACCCTGCTCCGTTTCATTAATATATTGTGTGATTAATTGATTTCAATATAATCAGGGCTCAGTCTCGGTCCAGAATTTAAAAAAAATATACGTGACAAATAGATAACCTCTTTCCTTTGGGAAGTTGGTTAAAAATTAATACGGCCAATTGTGCCACAACGGAAAAGTAGGAACACAAACTCCTTACTACAAAGTAAAGGACATATTATTATATTGGCTCGACAATTATTTTGTGCAGATGTAAACCTGTAACTCCCAATTCTTGGTTACAAGAATTGAAAAAAATCGAAATCTTTTACATTCCATTACAAATATTTTTTATTAAAATGACTGAAAAATCAGGCCAAGCCTGGAATTCCAACGCGTTCTTCCATAGTATATTTTAATATCAATATACATAATTATAAATAATTTAAGTATAATGTGGTATAACAATCAGAATTATACATAAAATGATGTATACTGTATATTATATTTTTATATTGCCATAATCGATGTATTTAGTTATTTTTTTAATAATAAAAAGTTGTAAAAGTAGTAAAAGTGTTTTTTTTTTGTAATTCCCAATGACCCATTTGGTTAATGATCATTGTGTTAGTTGAATACTTGTGTATCGATGATATACAGGAGGATGCAGTTTTTTTTTGTTTTCGAGGGGGAAACCTTCAAAAGGTACCCGACGCCGTGGGAGCTACGCAGGGTTATGTGGCATTTTTACCGCACTAAAACCCCCCCGTTGGCCGTCCTCGGCGCTAAAAAGAGGACTCCGGGAACTCGGTCCGACCGCATCCGGAATCCTCTGAGCGCGTTGCCCCATCGGGCTCCTCCCAGATGGGTGGCTGGGCCCACCGCTCCGTCTAGTCTTTACGACGGTATGCGACCACATATACCACCGTCCTTCCCGGGATCGCCTGACCGAACGGTTCGAGCTCCTACTCTAGCCGCCTGCAACCCCGGAAGCCCTTTTTGTCGCCTCTTACGACAGGCAGGGGATGCCGTAGCCCTATTCTGATCCCGAAACTACAGGGACGAGTAAGATGCAGCTGCCCATCTCTTAGATCTTTGTCCAATACCTAGTTGCCACCCATGAAATTTACGGGAAGAGAGTGAGTGGGGCTATTCATGACCTACATGACTATGACATGAATGACTACACGACGCATTTCTATGCCTTAAAACTAACTTAACATAGTTATAGGTGGTAGAACCAGTGTAGTTTGCCCGGGGAAGTACCACCGCCATTTACCTATTTCTAGCGTGAAGCATTTTTCGTTTCGATGAAAGGGTTGCCGGCACTCATTTATATGAGGCGACCATCATAGTCCTCAGGAGTAGCAACGCATATGTAATTGACTTTAGATGGAACTTCATGTTCTATATGAAGTTGCTTACAGGAGTCCATGGGCGGCAGTGACCACTTACCATCAGGTGGACTGCAAGCTAGTTTGCTATTTCAATCTTATAAAAAAAAATTGAAAAATACAATATTAAAATTAGGCCTGGGCCATACTATGCCAAACTTAGACTGAGATAAAAATAAATCGGTTAAGCTGAAGTTACGATATTTCTGACCATGCTACAGATCCAATGTTGTCAATAGAATCAATCAATAGATCGGTTCACTGGCACTAACCTCGGTGGCCGTTAAAAATAGTCGCGACAAATGTCAGCTCTGTCAATCGTTCCAATTTCGAAAATCAAACAAACGAGAGGCCTACGTCGTAATGACGTTTACAAAGCGCGTTTATCAAACTGATAGTGCGAACCGATTTACATCCTTCCTTCGGGTATTATTATATTGAGGTCACGTGACTGAAACCGGGATGGTTCGAAATTAGTGGCAAAAGTCACCAATGAAAATGTCGAACATGGCGAGAAGTAAGCCCCAAGTGTACAGTGTTGGCAACTACCTGATGACTGGTAATGTGCTTGGCAAAGGACACTTCGCAAGAGTCGAGGAAGGCACGCACAGAATTATAGGGAAGAAGGTACCTATCAAATAAGTTTTTAGTACTAAGCACTTTTCCAGTGGCTTATTGTAGCCTTGGTCCATTCCGATTTAGTTCCCGAGGGTGCCGAGGATACTCTCAGATTGGGTTATAGTGCGCCGTTTAACAATAGTCTGTAAGTTACAGCATCTATATTAAATACACACCCTTTTTTAAAGATTTTAAAAGTTTTTGTGGTTCTACTTCTACAGTAGCTACCTACAGTTGAACAGTTTGTATTAAGTGATTTTAATATAAAAGGGCGTGGTATTATAAACTTCTTTAAAGTAAGAAAAATAGGGATTGTACTTACTGTGCGGGTAGTGATGTCACATACGTATGTAGGTAGTTATTGTAAACAAGCGTTTCCAACTTTAGTTAATGGTAAAGTAACGGTTATTTACTACATTGACAAGTTCGTTTGATTTTGATTATTATTTAATTTTATTCCGTTTATATCCGTTTGTGCGTTATGAACAATTTTGGAGATAAATAATCATTTTTCATCGGATTTGTAAACCGCAATAAACTAATGTTGCAATATTAGTTTTGGATATACAGAAAATAAGCTGCAGGATCAAAGTTCAATTTGTGAGGCTGAAGGGATGAATGTTTGATATTCATTAACACAAGAACTATTCGTCAAATTTTATTGTAACTGTATAGAATCAACACTTTACTAACTAGATACATCGGATATTGATAGCGCCAGTGGCTGCAGACTTCACGCACGAAGTGTACTAACATTAAGTTATCTTCGTTCCTCGTCAGGTGGCGATCAAGGTAATAGATTTGACTTGCATCAAGGAGGAGTACGCCCGGCGCAATTTACATCGCGAGCCGCGGGTAATGGCGCGGCTTCGGCACCCTTGTATCGCGGCACTTTACGAGACCATGATGGTACGTTATTATGAAAATGTTCGGTAAGGTTTCGTGTGTCCCGAGGTCCACTGGTTTCATATAATGATACTTTGAAAATAATCAAAAGTTTCACTGAAAACTACCTACGTTACATCAGTAGAATTTTAAAAATATTTAGAAGTTTAGTGGAAAATTAGGTTGTAATACTTAATAGATTAGATTAGGTAGTACTTAGTAGATTTAATAGTTTTGTTTCGACGGTAATATGAGCGATATCAGTTTGAATTTTAGCGTTTTAACTTTTTTTAAGGTTTCATAACTATTACTAACTGTTACCAGACAGACGGATTTAATGTACTAACAGAGGCTGTAAGTGAGGCAATTCTTGAGTTTTCTTAAAAATGTGTGGTTGCTGGCGCATATGGGGCGATCGTCTTAGTCATTGGGAGTAGCAATTCTGTGATTGACTTCATATGTCTCTGTTCAATGTGGAGTTGCTTGCAGATGTCCGTGGCGGCAGTGATTATTAATCATCAGGTGGATTCGAGTTACTGGCAGATGCCCATGGCGGCAGTGGTAACTTAACATCAGGTGGACTGCATGCTTTCCTTACTCGCTACTTGCTTTACGTCTTGCTCGTTTCATCCATCCATCATCCTTTAGATGTCCACTGCTGAATATAGGCCTTCCCTAAACAGCGCCACTCCAACCGGTCCTGTGCCCTCTGAATCCAACGGTTTCCCGCTGTTCTTCAGGTCATCGATCCACCTGGTCGACGTGTGCTCCTTTTGTCTAAACGTGGTCACCACTCGAGGACCTTTCTTCCCCATCGGATATCCCCGCGTGGCGCAGCGGTTACCGTACCCGTCTGACACGCAGTGGGTCCCGGGTTCGATTCCCGGCCAGACAAGTATCTGAATGATGAGTTTAGATTCTTTTTCTGGGTCTGGGTGTTTGTGTATTCGTCTTTGTGTGAGTCCACGGCACCCATGACACAGGAGAAAATCCTACTGTGGGGCTATGAGCGTAGAAAGCGTTTTTACTGTATGCTGTACACGCTTAAGCTTCTTCCTCGTTTACTCTACTTGAACATGTAGCACGGGCCGCGGCTGTACGTGGTGATGGAGGCGGCGGGCGGCGGCGATCTGTGCGCGCACGTGGTGGCGTCGCGGGGCGGCGCGCGCGGGCTGCCCGAGGCGCGCGCGCGCTCGCTCGCCGCGCAGCTCGTGTCCGCCGTGCGGCACATGCACGCGCGGGGAGTCGTGCATCGGTGAGTATGCAACTTTGTTAATAGTGTCCGACCGAATATTCGGTTTCGGTTGAGTTTCGGCAAAAATACGGGTTTAAACCTGCCGAAACTACGACCGAAACGGAAATTGCACTCGGGAGTTCTCGCGCTGTGATCGGTCATGTTCGGCGAGTTGAATACCGTACGTACCGGCCAAGCGACGGACATTTTATCGCGTTCAAGCGCTGAATCATGTATTGTAATGACTGTCTTGTGTTTGCAAGATGAAAAATAATGGACTGATGATTTTATAAAGGTTTTTTTTCTTTTTCCCTTAAAACTTGATCCTTGCAAGGAAGTTTCGGTTTCGGTTTCGGTCGAAAACTATTTGTTAATATCACTATTTGCGAGGTAGCAGAACGTATGTGGTTCGACCGGGGAAGTACCTCCACACCTATTTCTAGTTTAAAGCAGTACTTGCGTTTTGACAGATGGATGTGGTTGTCGGCTGACTTCTATATGGGGATAATAATATTATCTTAGTCTTTAGCAATCCTTTGTCTATCTGAAGTCGCGTTCAAGTGTCTATGGGTGGCAGTATGCTACTTCAATCGAATAAAAAAAATCATGGGCTATCTGCATACCTATGTTTTCTTTGAAAATGATTGCACATGAAATAGGTACACTATCGCCACAGTACCACGATAATTATTTAGTCTACAAATGTCAATGAAGACTCAAATTTACAAAGATAGATATTAATCTATTCAAGTTTCAACAAAGGTTTTTTTTTTCAGAGATTTGAAAATGGAAAACATTATGTTGGATTCTACAAAGCAGTTCATCAAGATCGTTGGTAATTTATTTTAAGTGCTTAATTACGATGAGGTATAATATATTTACATTAGTCAGCTTAGAGTAGGTTAAAAAGTATCTATTAATCTACTCTTATATATTATCTAAAAATATTTTTAGGCTTTGAACGACGGGCTTAGCATAGGCTTACAGGGCCGGATTTAGGGGAGGGTATTCGGGGTCTCCACAAAAGAGGGGTCCCCACACTAGACTTCGGAAGAAAACTTAGGTATAAATTCCGGCCAGTAAATACCTACTAGTACCTAACCATCTTTTCTTTGAATGTTTATATTATGCTAACTTTTGTGTTGTCTCTTTTTGTTTTCTCTTTACTTTACGTTGCATAAACATGTAAAATATGTATTATTGTATTAAAATTCAAAGCATTTTTAAAAAGTTTTAGAAATGGGTTACAACTTTTTATATTGGAGGGAAGGGGGAAGGGAGCCACGGGCCTCGAACGGTATAGTTGCGCCACTGATAATCTTAATAAATGTTTGAATTCATTCATTTTGAAGGGTTGATGTTCGTAATAAGCGAATGTTTTCGTCTCGTTATTGTAGATTTTGGGCTGTCGAATGTATGGAGCGCGGGCGGCGCGCTGCGTACCCAGTGCGGTTCGCTGGAGTACGCGGCGCCCGAGCTCTTCGTGGACGGTCGCCGCTACGGGCCGGAAGTGGACTTGTGGAGCATGTATGTACCTGTGCCGACGGGTACCTACCTATAAGTCTGATTATTTAATTGACTTTTTCTACCAAGTTTATTAGAAAAACGGACAATTTTCTATAGATCTTTGCTTTTCTAACACGAAGATCAATCGATAGATTACGTTTTAAGAAAACGTTTCGTTTGAAAGGAAGCATGTGAGTGTGTCGAAATATCGGCAAAAAAACCAAAAACCGCATGTTGTGAGGACCCGATGGTAAGTGGTCACTGCCACCATCAACATTCGTAAGCAACTGCATATAGAACAGGGGTACTATTTGAAGGAGTACTATATAAAAGGGCACACCAATCACAGATGCGTTGTTACTCGCCTACTATTAACATATTACGGTGAGCCGGCAACCACACCCCTTCAGCTTCACGCCAGAAAAACGTGTTGCTGTTTTATCTTCCATGTCGAATTACAATGGTTCTACCAATTTTCCATATTAAAATGCGTCAATTCCGCGATAACATTAGTGTATAAGTGGCAATGGGCCGGCTACGTCGCTCGTAGGAACGATAACCGATGGGGAAGAAAGGTCCTCGAGTGGCGACCACGTTAGGCAAAAGGAGCACAACCCCCCCTCCTAAGTGGACCGATGACCTGAAGAAGACAGCGGGAAACCGTTAGATTCAAATCAAAACAAATTTTATTTATTTTGGAATACAGGTACAATAACTTGCACAATGGGCACACAATATAAAACATTTAATAAAAACGATAATACGAAAATAATAAATAATGTGATGGATTTGACGACCCGCGTGGCGGAGCAGATACCATACCTGCCTGATGGCAATGGGTCCCGGGTTAGATTCCCGGTCAGACAGGTATCTGAATGATGAGTTTAGATTCATGTTCTGGGTCTAGGTGTTTGTGTATTCGTCTTGTGTGTATCCGTAGTACCCACGACACAGGAGAAAATCCTAGTGTGGGGGTGGGGCTATGATTGTAAAAAGCGTATTTTTTTATTCATAAGGCACATGACCGGTTGGAGTGGTGCCACTTATGTCCAGCAGCCTCAACTAAGTGTATAATCGTAAAGCGTGTTCCAGCGGCGTGATAGTGTACGGCATGGTGACGGGCGGGCTGCCGTTCGGCGCGGAGGGCGCGGAGCGCACGTCGCGGCCGCTGCTGCGCGCCGCCATCGCGCGCGGCTTCGGCCGCAAGCAGCACGCCGCGCTCGCCTTCGTCTCCAACGGTCAGCTAACACAACCCCCGTCGGGGTTTATTATTATTATCTGACTGAAGTAGCAAACGAGCATCAGGTGCGATGGTAAGTGGTCACTGCCGCCCAAACACATCTGTAATCAACTACATACAGAACATGGGTTCTATCTGAAGTCACAGACGCGTTGCTACTCCCGTTATTGTAATACGAAGTAGCAAACAATCATGTAGTCCACCTGGGTAAATGGTCACTTACGCAACCGTGGTCACAACTTCATACGGAACAAAAATTCTATCAAAAGTCAATCACAGATACGCTGCTACTCCCGAGAACTAAGATGGTCGCCTTATTTAATATTTATATAAGGCGACCATGCCTAAGCCGGCAAGCAGATTTCACCACCGACACGCAAAAACTACTTCACGCTAAAAATACCTAAGTGTGGCGGTGGTACCTCTCTGGTCGAACCGCATACACTCTACGACCTTTGTACCACGAAATAGCAAACGAGCATGCAGTCAACCTATGTAATGTTACAGTAATGTAATATCGGCATAATATCGAACAATAGATCTATGCCTAATTGTTATTTTGGTTGGTATTTTTTTAAATAAGCTTTTTTTCTTTATTTTGTCTTTACATAATTTAAATCTTTTATACAAAACTATCGGATGTCACATACAGGGCGTGATTTGCTTTTACATTTTTGGCAAATTAAAGTATGAAGTTTAAGTTTCATTACAACTGAAGGGGGAAAAATGTTATGCAAATTGCTACTAATGTAAGCTAATAAAATTTAAACACTGGCCATAACTATTGAAAAATAGATAAACATAAAAAAATATTTATTGAACATAAAGGATTAGAAGATAATATTACTTAACAATTGATAATAAAATTAAATAGACTTGCAACGGATACATTTTTAAAAGCGCCCGAGTACACCGAATACCGAATAGTTACCAAATATTCGTTGCAAGCCTAATCGTAACACAAATCACTACAAAAAATACGTAATTTTATGTGACAATTGTGTATGACTGAATTATGTTAATTGAATTTAAAAACTAAAAAATCCTGTACAAAACTATTACAATACCTTTATTTAAATTGTAGTACTTACCTAATAACTCCTCAGAACTGAAAAGTAACATGTTGAAATCGGCTATCAGTCATTATTCTTTGATTCCTCACTTAGTATAAAAAAAACCTTGCAAGATAGATTTAAACCCTTTTCCTGGGTCCGATTAAGCTAAAATTATGCTACACGTTTGGTTTGAATGACAATGCTCGATTAGCTTAGTGACGTATATTAAAAAAATAGATATAAATAAGAAAAAAGACAAACCCGCTGAGTTTCTTGCCGGATCTTCTCAGTTGAGGTCGTATTCCGATCCGGTGGTAGTGTAAGAAAAAAAATATAACTGACAATTTATAAGTGCCCCCGTAGGCCTATACAAAATAAAGACTTATCATTTCACATCATTGTAAATTCAATATGGCGGACGCAACAAGATGATAGGTCTTTATTTAGCCTCCATGAAATTATTATACCCATTATATTATAATGTCCATATCATGGGTATAATATTTTCATTCTAGGAAGAATATAAAAAAAAACAAATGTCGATATACAAGTTTGTTTTCAACTTTTTCGAATGTTTATTTGATTTGTATTTGGTTACAGATTCTTGGGCTACAATTTTACTGTTATTTATGTAGGTATCAATTTTACACGTATGGAGTTTCTTGCGTCGCTTTGTCTTCATGAGAAAATGCCCTTCGCAGTAGAGGAAGTTTGTAGACATATTTATAAGTTGCATATGGACAAACAAAAAATAGACTTAGATTTTTAATTTCATAGTGATAACTTAATACTATAAAATACATACAAAAATATAATTAAATCAACCTTCACGTAAAACCAAGTCATTAAATCGTCCTTGACATCTTACTTAACCATTGGCATTCGTTCAAACATATGCACCGTAATTATTCATTGTTTTTCCATCACTTTGTGCATAATGCAGTTGCTTCTGCAATCTGAAAAAAAAACAAAATACATTGATTGTTTAAAAATTTCTCAAACACCCTTTACAGATTTTATTTGGAAGTGAATTTAATGATTTAAGCAGTAAAATAAGTCAGTGTTATATGAAAGAGTTTTTTTCCTTTATTTACAGAAAATGTAATGCTGTGTGACTTTGAATCTTATGCTTTAATATATTTGGGATATCCAAAATGAAAAAAAAAAAAACAAAATTCCTAAGTGGAACTAGGGGGAAGCTAAGGGGAACTAGATTTGAGTAGCTAGGCAAAGAGCTGGCCATGTCTTTACAACGAAATTACCAAACTACAGTATTATGACTGCTCGACCTAAACCGTCTATTTCAGAATGTAAAACGTTCATCCAGCATTTGTTGGAGCCGCGAGTGGAGCTGCGCATGAAGATCGACGAGGCGGCGCGCCATCGCTGGCTGAAGCGGCCCGGCATGAGGATGAAGACACATCCCTTCGGCAATATCGACCCTAAGCTTAATAAAGAGGTAAGACGCTCACAAAGCCTCAAACGCCCATAACATCGTTCCACAAGAACGCGGTCGTTGTGGTCGCGGCGAATACATTACTCATGACGTCATGACTTACGCCCACGCGACGCTCACGACGACCCATCTAATAAGGTGGGTGGATGTGATCGTTCCACTAGAGATTATGTCAGTAACGCTCATAAGCTAGTGGAACGGGAAAAACCGCGGTCGTGAGCGTGAACTTTGTGAACGTCTAATGGAACGCACTCATAAGGTAACGTTGTGGAATTTTGATGTTTGAGTGTGTGTCAAATTTTACCTATTAAAAATAAATTGACTCTACTATAATGATGATTTCTATCACAGCCCCGTGATGGATTATATATAAACATCTTTTATATTGAATATTCGGTGCAGCCATTAACAAAAAATACATAAAATAATTTAATTCTTTTGCATAGATATACAAGCAAATATCGGAGCTATGTGGTCACACGCTGATGGATGTGATCGCGCAAATCAAGGCCGATCCTTTCGGAGCCATCGCCGGCATCTACAACATCAAGACCCACCTACACCAAATGCACGCTCCCCCCGGTACCGATTTGCTTTGGTCTTCGAACGCCCAAGAACCCCGATCGGTTTCACCCCCAGAATATCGACCAAGACACGAGTTTGAGCCGGAAATGCTGCACACAGATCGTACGAGATCGTTGACGACACCATCTCCGGAAAAGCAGAGTACGAATTCGATCAAGTCTCGACAGCAGAACGGAATTCCTAAGCCCTTGGACGTGCACGTAAACGGTGTTAAGAACGGGCTGACGAAGAGCACTTCAGTGGACCGATCGCAAATCAGTCAAAACACTCAAACGGAGTCAAAAATGCAGATAGCCAGGAGTAAGATCATGCAGAACTGTGTGAACAAGGCATCGCTCGGCTTGAAGAAGCCAATGTTCAGGCAGGAGAGCGGAGACGGCGTGAGTCCTAACCCGCGCCTGCCGAGCATCCACGAACATTCCAACACGGACCTGAACGAGGTGAAGCGGAACCTGCGGCGTGCTGGGAGACCTCCGTGCTTGCGGAAGGTGAGCCTCGATGAACCGAGGCTCGCCAGTTGTCCCAGTAAAACCTCTGACGCTAAGCGCTCAGAGTTCTACAGGCGCGCAGGGGATGGGTTGCCAAGGTGAGATAAATTTAATAAACATACGGAACGAATAAATAACCGTATCCCTTAAGTAAATCGGTTAATAAAATAGCTATTATGATATTTTAGTAATACGTGACGTGTTACATGATATAAAGCCGCTAGAATCCTTAGAGGTTCATGCCGGAGGGTTGAACACTGCATTTATTTCTGCAAAATAACAACAATAAGAGTTGCATTCAAGACATACTCATCACAGATGTTTCAACTTAGTCCAGGGATAGTAATACAATTAGCTCTAAATATTTTTGTTGTAACAATTATAACATTTACTGGATATTGAATTGCTTCAAATATTGACTTTTGGGACAGCTGGCGTGCCAGCGGCGTGCCGGCTCCCCCGCCTCGGATTCTACTGCAAAGCAACGCGACCACCATCAAACGAGCTTCTTTAGGGTAAATAAAAACATTATTGTACTAATTGAATGGCAAAACTTTGCGAGGTTAGATGTTTGTTACTCTGGCATGAAAAATCTACTAAATTTAGATAAAATTTGTTACACAAATAGTTTAATTTTGAATAACTCGTAAAATGCTCAGGTTATGTACAAGTGTCAAACGTGATCCAAGTGATACCGCAGGAATATCTAGTGTTTAAGTATATCTAACCTAAGTATATATAACCTACAGGTCTTTTACGATATCTTTTTGTTATAAATACTGCGAATTTCGTCCCGCCTAAAAGTAATGTCTTGAGTAGAGTGATTACTCTTATCTATAAAAAAACTATATTAAAATCTAAAGAGAAGTTTTGAAGATCTAACCATACATACAGACAGCGGCTAATCCATTTTGTTTTATACTATGGAGTGATTTAACGATAATTGTTAGAAGTGGTGTAAAAAAGTGCGTTATTTGAGATTTAAATAGATTTATTATTTTCCAGGAACATAGTTAGTCCTCACTCCTCTTCGAATAGTCACTGTAAGAGCGAGAGGGCAATGCCGGTAAGTATACTATCCTTGTTTTTTCGTACGGGAAAACAAAATAATACTTTCGCATTACGTTTGAATTTTAGGCACTTTCTTATAGCAAATGTTTATGAAAGGGGCTTCACATTAATGTTTTACTTATTAGAGCACGAAATCGTGACTTTAATGGCTGGACGATGGACTAAGGGCCGGCGCACATATGACGGAGCGCAGCGCAGCGCATGCCCGCGAAATTTTCTTAACGAATCACACACTAGCCGAAATTCGCGCTAATTACTGGGAGAATGCGCGCGGATGCGCGAGCATGCGCTGGAATATACTCGACAAACGGTCGTCATTCGTTTTGCAGTTTAAAGTAGTTTTAAAATGGCGGCTGCTGCCTGTGGCGTCGCTCCGGCGAGCCCAGCGGCGAGCGGCGACCGAAAGCGGACGCTCGCGGAGTAGCGCGTCGTGCGCGCGCGGTCGCGCTCCCGCGCTACCGCACGCATGTGGTCGCTTCCATGCTCCTCAGAAATAAATTGCTGTTATTTAATTTCGGATATTATTTCTAAAGGGACAATGACTATAATAGTTTGACAGCAAAAAATGCGCTGCGCTGCGCTCCGTCATATGAGTGCCGGCCCTAAGTACTACTCGACCAAAACAATTAGGCGCACGACAGTTGAACTAGCGATATCCCATCCCGATACGAAGTATATTCTATTACAAAATACCAAAAGTATGTAGGTATACCATTATTAAAACCTATACCATAGTGGTGTATGTTCAATAGTCGAGTATTTATTAAAGCACTTCCATGTGTTTAATATATTCGCAGACATGGAATATTTCCTTATTCGATTTTCGACATGGGAGACAGGAATACTGAGCCCAATACTCTTTTCTTGTTTAAAAAAAATGCATATTTTGAATGTAAGAGTCCTTTCTCCTCCACGAATAGTCTTTTTCCTACCCATTTTGAGCTTTATTGACGAATAATCAACTAATGTATTAATAACTTTAAAAATTCAACAATCACTCATTAAACTAACATTGTAACGAAATAACATTAAACACGTGCTGGCTAACGTAAATACCTAGACAATACACGACTGCACGTCACTAGGGGATTCGCGGGGAAAGAAGCGAGGTGCGGGGTTGGGAACCGCTTTTGTTTTATGCGCCTAATTGTTATGGTCGAGTAGTAAAAAATAGTAGTGCAAAGTGATTAATTCGATTCGGCGAAATTTTCATTTCGGTTCCTTGCGATATTGTGCGATATATCCTGTAATTGTGACCCCAATAGGTTAGAAGGTACCCTATTATCAAATTTATTATTCCATGTATTCCCCAGGTCGGGTGGTACTCCACGCGGAACGCTATAAGCAACGAGGCGACGCACCTGCACCGCCTGCGACGGACCGCCCCGATGAAGTAATGCGCGTTTGTCGGCCGTGATCCACTTTGTCGGATTTTGTCGGATTTCAACAATCAACTTTGACACTTACGACAAAATTGACAACGTACTTGAAAAATTGCCTAAGTGCTACTGAACGAATGTTAAAACGTGAAAAAGGCTAATTTTGTCTGATTTTTCACTTATTTTTAATAATACAGCATAACTTTGGATTTGACCTATAAGCACAATAATGACTAATTAATTTCCATGAGCGCCGACCAATTGGATCACATTATATTTTCGATGACTTGTACATTATGTTTTTAAGACTTTTCTTTCTTAAAATTATATACGTGCGAAACTCTGATGTAATTATAAGCGAATAAAAACGTTTTGCCACATTGTACGAGGCGTATAGTATAGTTTTTGGATGATTTTTATACTATTATGGCTGAAACTAAATAATAGAGTGACATGAAACACTGATACTTAAGTATTTTATTGAAAATATAAAGTTCACTTTTTTATATAAAAACTTTCTATATACGATACGTGTATATAGAAAGTATACGTATATATGAATGAGGAAATGCTATTTATTCATGCGTGTGTTGAATATTCAAATGTGTGTATAAATGTCTCACGCATGTGTGCGAAGTTAACATTGTACAGTCAGCAGCAAATTGTTAGTGACATTCAAACTGTCCACATTGTTAGATACAACCAAAGTGCTCAATAATATCGGCACAACCTACGTGTTCTAATTGTTGA
Organism: Spicauda simplicius; assembly: GCA_949699795.1. Taxonomy (NCBI): domain Eukaryota; kingdom Metazoa; phylum Arthropoda; class Insecta; order Lepidoptera; family Hesperiidae; genus Spicauda; species Spicauda simplicius. The sequence continues at coordinate 3,036,351 of OX453071.1, read as the reverse complement.
CAACATCTTAAACTTCCAAATAGAACGTTCATAAACTCAATGATGATTCCAATCAAATTGTCACAGTTCTGGCGTCAGTGGTAACCTAGCAACGCGACTGATAGTAAATATAGATACATTTTATAAAATTGTACCTTATGTTGCGGATATAAGGTTCCTGATCACTTACGGTATAAGACATGGTAATAATGACTCTTCTCTTTTCTCTTTTTTATATTAACAACTATCCTTTTCATATCTTGCAATGACGTCATTGACTGTCATTGTCATAGAATCGGTCTAGGGGAACAAGAGGCATGATAAGACAAGATGAGAGGACGGACGAGTAAGTCGGGTCATGACCACATACCAGAAACTAAACGCTTTTGCGAGATGGTGCTGCAGCCCATCAGAGGCTGCTTTCAATCAATGAACCATGACAGTTGATTTACAATCAAATTTAGTTTAAGTGCATAATTGATGTTTTGTCCTTAATAACTACGAAAACAAGTAAGAAATAGTATTGAATTGATGATTATTTTCTCTTTAGTCTTACCGTTATTTTATATTTTTTTAACATAGTAATTGGCGCAAGATGCATAAATGTCACGGGCACAATGGGATACACCATTATATTGTGTCCGTCAGGATGGCCGGTCACTACCCATATTTTACATCGAAATAGTTACTAAGAGTTGCTACCTAGTTGCTACCAGTTGCTACCAATCTTAAAATAATTGCTACCTTCGTATTAAAAAAAATAAACTGCTTTTTAAGGTGACCGGCCATTCTGACGTCAGGATGGCCGGTCACCATTCCAGTTAGAACAATCTGCGCAAATGATTGGAGTTTTTTTTTTACCAAGAGTTGCTACCAAATTGCTACCTTTTTTATACATCGTAATTGACCTCATAGCTGTTAAGGATAAAAAGATATTACAGATTTAATATTAAACGCCTGTACAACTAAATTAGCTAAGAGACCTCGTTTACAACCCTAATATAAATATAAAGTGCAAGTTGCGCCTGTGTAAAATACGAATATTGTATTTAACTTCGGATTTGCTAATTTAGTTGTACAGGCGTTTAATATTAAATCTGTAATATCTTTTTATCCTTAACAGCTATGAGGTCAATTACGATGTATAAAAAAGGTAGCAATTTGGTAGCAACTCTTGGTAAAAAAAAAACTGCAATCATTTGCGCAGATTGTTCTAACTGGAATGGTGACCGGCCATCCTGACGTCAGAATGGCCGGTCACCTTAAAAAGCAGTTTATTTTTTTAAATACGAAGGTAGCAATTATTTTAAGATTGGTAGCAACTGGTAGCAACTAGGTAGCAACTCTTAGTAACTATTTCGATGTAAAATATGGGTAGTGACCGGCCATCCTGACGGACACATTATATTGCATTCTAATAATTCTATCGACAGAGTTAGTATCTCATCCGGGCTCAATTGCGTCAAGTGTTGTTAATGTTCAGTATATGGAAACATACCCATATATTGCAGCTGAAATACTTACCACGTCAAGTTCTACAAACCTACCCTGGTCAAGAAAAAGAAGGCCTAAGTCCGCTCATAACACACTTGAAAAAGAACAAGCTCAATCGATTGATTCTTCTTCCTGTTCCCTCCGGAAATCAACGTTTGCCAGTCACACTATCTGATGCTGATTCACCACAATAACATAGTTCACAATTATTTGATGTGCAAAAAAGAAGTTCCTCAGAAATTCGTTTTCACATACGAGCTTAAAGTTATTCGATCGTAACTATCAAGGATGTTCAAATGGTTTCAAAGGATGTATATTTAAAAAAAAATAAAGACCGATGTATATTTTTACAAACAATATATTTTAGCTAAAATATTTTAGTTTTTCTGTTACCTCTACGGTTTTCTCATTTTTAAACTGATGAAAAGTAACTTCATTCAATTTTAAAATCTTAAATGAGATAAACAAATGTTAATATTATCATTGCTCGCACAGTAAGTGATCCTTACAACATATTCGCAACATAAAGTTTATTATTATAAAATGTACCTATATTTACGAATAGTCTCGTTGCTAGGTTACCACTGACGCCGGAGCTATTATCTTTGTGACAATTTGGGTGGTATTAAGAACGTCCTGTCATTTGGGAGTTTAAGATGTTGTCAACAATTAGAACACGTAGGTTGTGCCGATATTATTGAGCACTTTGGTTGTATCTAACAATGTGGACAGTTTGAATGTCACTAACAATTTGCTGCTGACTGTACATGTGTCTAGTGTGTGTTCCATCCGTGTAAGTTTTGAACGTGGGCGTAACGTGCTTGCTTCTGTTATTTTACATGCGTGTGTTGAGTAGGCGAGCAATGTACGTGTGCATTGAGTAAGCACCCTTTAAAATATTTTAAAATATACTAGTCAGTTCGTAAAAGTGCTGAAACAATTGTAAAAATAATTTCCCTATTTGTAAAAAAGTTAAAGCAAATGATAAATAATGTAATGTGTGTGTCGCAAGCGCGTACGGAATGTATTTGTGTGTATGTGCACGTATAAGTGTACACATGTATATCGTGAGCCATTACACACGGTCGGCGGTCAGTAGCTGGGCATGTGCGCGGGGTTGGCGGAGGCGGCGAGGCGCGTGTAGGTGGTGACGGCGCGCGGGCGCGGCGCGGCGCCGCCGGCCGGCTCGTTCTTGAACACCGCCACGCAGCGCCACTGGTTCATGTATTGCACTGGAACGATCACGGAAACGAATCACAACTCGCCGAATTATATGAATATACGTGTTATATGGTAGAGTTAGTTTAATTAAAGCAGCAAACGAGCAGTCCATCTGATGGTGAGTGGCAACTTCCGCTCATTGACAACTGTAAGCAAGTTAATTGAAACCAAAGGTTATATGTAAAGTCAATCACAGATACATTGCTTCTCTCGATAACTAAGATGGTCACCTCATATGGAAGTGAGCCAATAAACACACACTTCTACCGAAACGCAAACACTGGTTTACGCTTAAAATCAATGTGACGGTGGTATTTCCCCAATTCAACTATATGCGTTCCGCCACCTTAACCTTTTTGGAATATTTAGTAACTTGATTTTTTCCTTTTTGATTAATGTAACTTTTGAATCCATTACAAACACTAAGATTAAGTTTTGTTCTATGTAGACTACGACATTCTTTATTTTTTGTAACATGGTAGTGATGTAACGAATATTCGTATGTTTTTAGATATTCGCATTCGCAAGAATTGTGCAAATATTTAATTGCACTGCTTTGCAAAAAAAGGTCGCCAAATACCGATATCCAAATTGAAAGTAAAATGTTACTTGTCGAGCAAAATAATAAAATAGGTCGCCAAATATAGATCCTACAGGCCCCTCAAAGCACAGCTCACAGCTACTTCAAATTCGTGTGTCGGTATTTGCTTTCGCGAATCTAAAAATATTAACATTTGTTACATCACTACTACACATTTTTTTTTCAGACTGAAGTAGCAAACGAGCATGCAATCCACCTGATGGTAAGTGGTCACTGCTGCCGATCTGTAATCAACTACATACAGAACATGGGTTTCTCTACTCCCTACTGGGTGGTCTACTCCCGAGGACTATGATGGTCGCCAAAAGTGTGCCGGCAACCACAGCCATCTATCGAAAAGCAAAAAAAACTTAAAACGCTTTCTACACTCGTAGGAAGTCTCTACACATCTAGGACTCTCTACACATTAGGATTTTCTGCTATGTCGTGGGTGCCATGGACACACACAAAGACAAATACACAAGCCCCCAGACCCATAGCCAGAATCTCAACTCTCATTCAGATACCTGTCTGGCCGGAAATCGAACTCGGGACTCACTGCGCGTCAGCCCGGTGTGGTAACCGCTCGGCCAGGCGGGTCGTCAAATTCTTTACACTAGAAATAGGTGTGGCGATGGTACATTCTTGGTCGAACTACACTGGCTCTACCACGGTTACCCAACACTCACTCTTCCACAAGCGCACGCAGCAGTCGTCCCCGGAGGAGGCCAGCATGGTGCCCGTCACGTTCCAGCTGACGCGCCACACGCACGAGTAGTGGTCCTCGAAGGCCGCCATCACTTCGCACTTGAATCGCACCCCGCAACCGTTTGTCGATGTGCTTGATGATTCTCTGGCGGGGTAATAAGTTATTTAGCAAAATACTATAATTATAGGTTGCTTGATTGTCATAAATATTACTTCGTAGTAAGGAATAACAGGAGTTATTAATAGAAATAAACTTTCTATAGGTTGGTCAATTAGTGGATTATTTTTTTATCTGATTGAAGTAGCAAACGAACATGCAGTACACCCGATAGTAAGTGGTCACTGCCGCCCATGGATATCTGTAATCAACTTCATACAGAACATGGGTTCTATGTCTATCTGAAGTCAATCACAGATGCGTTGCTACTCCCGAGGACTATGATGTTCGCCTCATATAAAAGTGTGTCAGCAACCACACCCTTCCATCGAAACGCAAGAAATGCTTCACGCCAGAAATAGGTGTGGTGGTGGTACTTCCCCGATCGAATTACACTGGTTCTATCACCTTTTTGTGTTGATAAATTGTCTTGATAAATAATCTTTCATTGCAGCTTTTTATCCCCTTCAAATCGCTTAGAGATTGGTTATGGCAACAATATTAGTATGTATTAGATGGTAAAACAATAGATAAAAGCTAATAATAGAAAAGAAATTAAGTCATAGTTAAAGAATAGACTTGATCTAAAACACAATTATCAATTTTAAAGTTAACACCAGACCCACAGAGAATTGATAACCATAGACAATATTTTTTCAGAAATAATAAGATCATATTATTAAATTCCTATCGATAAAAAAAAAAGAAGTTAAACTTACGGCAACGGTTCAATTTTGATGATCCTAACGTCTTTAGTAGCGACTGCGAGCAAGTGGAACGAGCGGCCGAGGTTGGGGGCGAAGGCCAGGTCGTTGACTGGCTCCAGAACGGATGACAGGCAGTCTGTTCGAGTCCAGCGGCGAGACGCTTCGCTGTATCTGCGGATTAATCATGATCGTCATACAAACAAACGCACACGTCCGGGTCTTTGTGTGTAAATAAAAGTTACATTTTATTATTTATAAAGTTGTTGTAGTAAACGAGCATGCAGTCCACCTGGTAAGTGGCCACTACCGCTAATGTACATCCGTAAGCAACTTCACATAGAACATGTGTTCTATCTGAAGTCAATCAATATAAATGTTCTACCCCGAGAACTTAGATAAAAGTCTTATCGCCTCATATAAAAGTTTTCCGGCGACCACAACTGTTACCATTTTTCAATAGAGAATTCTTTAAGAGGACTCTGCAACTTTACAGATATTGCTGCTTGGATTGAATACTAGCATAAGAACCCTAATTTTAAATGTGAGCTAGGTAAAAATATAACAATGGTTTTATTCAATAAAAGACCTTAAAAAGAACTAAATATAACCAGGAAGTTAGTAACCGCAGTGTAGTTAAAACACCAAGTTTTCAACTCTAGGCCATTTTAAAATAAAGCTGTACCTTTAATTTCAAATTGATAACAAATGTAAAATAGTGCTTTATTTTCTCGTTTTTAAATAAATTTGGATACAAAATTAGGTACTCACTCATATATAAAGACTTTCCCATTACAACCTCCTTTATCATTTTGTACATTTGATGTGTTGCCTACGTTGGGTTCGTCACTGCCGACAGCCAGCATCGGTGGGTTTGTGTTTACTCTGAAACATTATAACTAATATGTCTAATGCACCAGTGAAAATAGGCGAACAAAGGGGGTGACACGAGGCAAGGGGGATGTGGAGACAGGAAATAAAAAGAATTTCATGTACTTTTCTAGTGTCTTATTTTATTCCAAATCCTCTATCTATAGCATCATATATGTATTAAGTATGTTTGTAAATTATTTTTATTCTTAACTAGTTGACCCCGCGAACTTCGCATAAAAGTAAGAAATCTAAAATTATCGGTATTTCTCCTATGTATTATACATAAAACCTTCCTTTCGACTCACTTGACAAAGAAACTGCATTAAAATTCAAAGCGTAGTTTTAAGGATCTAAGCATACATAGGGACAGACAGCGGGAAGCAACTTTGTGTTATACTATGTAGTGATTAATCAAAGTATTACGATAAGTGAAAATATTTAAAAAAACTTTATATTACCATTTGTTTGTAGACCACTATTTAATCTATAACATTTACTTATAAAATTGTAGAGCTTGCATGATACCTGGATAAAGATGGATTCCATGATAAGCAGCTGATTGAAACCTTTGTTGGGATTTCATGCTGCAACGTCCATTGTGCTAAGTTCATTACATCTGGTGCTTCATATATTCTAAAAAATAAATAATCAATCAATTATTTGTTATACATTTGAAACTAAAACCTTTCATTGCACTTTACAATATGTAATCACAGTTACATTAGTAAAGAATAGACATGTTTATAAGAACTAGTCACATGTCGCATCAGTCGAAATTCTACCGTAATTTAAATTAATAAACTAAACTTCATATTGTCCAAAGTAGTACAAATATTTGTCAAATTCAAATAAAATATAATAATTTTTAAGTAATTTTAAACGCGCCCGTTAAATATAAAAAGAGGTTTTATTAGCTAAGCTGCATTTAAAAGCAGTATTTTGACTAAGACATCGGACATGAATTGAATTTTCTATATCGTTTATTATGTATGTGTTTGTGACAAATGCGCGGCAGTGTGTTTAATGTGCTTTTAGTTGATTTTATGTATGATATATGCATCATTTGAAAAAAATATTAACATTCCTCAGACCTTCTCTACATCCACTATAACCGTGCAAAGTTTCATACTAATCCGTCCATAGCATATTATTTAAAAATGCACCACAAGTTTTTGCTTCATGTATTAATATAGAGATTGTAATAAAGCATAACAAGTAACATTACGAAAAATGACATAACAATCCAGTGTTTACATTGACAACATAAAATACTTTTCGTGTTTTGCAGATCCAAAACTAAAAGTTGAATTTTCATACATAAAGCATTATATACCTTATAATACCGTCGGCTGAACATGTGACTAGTAAGAGCCCCAGATGCTTGGGTCCAAATTTAACATCAGTCACTGAGGTCCTTGAATCAACCAGGTTCGACCTCTTTACCCAGGTACGGAGACCCTTCTCGGAACCTGATGCTGTTGTGTCACCTGTAAATAAAAATTAAGCTGTTTTGACATGCTTTTTTGTGATAGAAGTAATATTAGTATAAGATCCATGTGTGACTCAACCCTAAGATGCGTTCCTTTGATTCATCTTTTGAAGCAATATGACTGTATTTGTAAAACGCAAATATACTGATACGTCATCAACCCATTACTGTACCACTGCTGAGCACGGGTCTTCTCTCAGGATGAGAGAGTTTTAGGCCATAGTATACTGTGTTGGCCAAGTGCGAAATGGTGGACTGCACACACCCCTGAGAACATTTTTTTAATGAAGATCTTAGGTTTGAAGCTTTCTTAACGATGTTTAGCTTCAATGAAAAGCAGTTATAATTAATTTCTAATATGCACATAATTTGAGAAAAATCACTGGTGCCAGCCTGGGTTTGAACCTCGAACCTCCTGATTAAGAGGGGATGTTTCAACCATTAGGCTATCACTGTTCATACTGATACAAATAGACATAAAAACTAAAAAAATTACCCAACCATGCATAAATGGAAAAAATTTATGTAAATGTGTGTTTACTTTTACGTTTTGAAACCCCAACATACCAACTTCCTCCCATATAGCAGCAGTGCGGTCAAATGAGCAGGTGGCCAGCACTTGCCCAAACTCTGGATGTGCCCAAGTGACCTTCCATACGGAGCCGTGGTGTGCCTTCCAGCTGCCTGTGAGCCGCCAGCCTCCTTTTCCATCTGTATCCCATACCTGAAATGTGTGTACCTTAATTATTGATAAGCCAAACTTATAAATATAATTGTATAGCTTTTTACATCAGGGAAGCATAGAAGAATACTTTCCAGGCCTGCCAGTCATGGTCAAAAGTTTGCAAATAGTAATGGGAAAAAATCATATTTGGTCCTTGTGACACATTGTATAAGCTTGTGTTCTTGATAGTTCATAAGTGGTTAGGAGGAAAAATAGAATTTAGCTTTTACGCATTCATAATCCATGATACGTAAGCTCTGTAGTAGAATTTTGCATAATAGGGAAGATTTAAGCCATAGTACCTAAGGTAGAACAAAATCTACTTATCAGGGAGATAAGGTTTATCAAGTCCTTGGTCTATGTATCAGACTTGGCATGCATATTATTGCACACCAGAATATTCTCCTGTGCCATGGATGCCATATGTATAATATTTGGCACATACACATAGACACTCAGACCCTGAACAGGAATTCAACTTCATCATTCAGAGATTTGCTTGACCTGGGATCGAACCCATTGTATGTTAGACCCGCTCCGCGGTGGTGGTCGTCTTGGCCCCTTCGCACACAGGGACACTCAAATCTTTTACACTTGAAGACCTTAGTGCAAGCGACTGCCGCAATACAAATCCATTGTGTTTCGTACACAAGTCACGTCATCTTAATGTATTTGTATGGCGGTAGTCGCTTGGAGACTTAAGCCGTCGAGTATCGAAGATTTGTGTAGTGTTACATATGGAAACAAAACAACATTCTAACCTTAACATACTGGTCACTCGAGCAAGTGGCCATTCTTTCGCCGTAGAAATCGTACGCGACATCGTGGATCAGGTCTTTGTGGTCGGCGATTATGATTTGCGACTCGAATAAATTATTTACCGCCAAGTCGCCCATTTTGATCAAATAAAAAACTAAAGTTATCCGCAACAACAAAAGAGACAAGTATTAACGAACTTCAACTGTCACTGTCAATAACTTACTGTCAGATTAAGTTTTTCCAACACTTCTTCCTACCTTTGATTCTTTCTTTTTAATCTTGCTTTATTTATTTTACCTTTTAGTCTATTTCTCATCTATGAACCGATGTAATTATTATTAAATTGAATGTTAATTTTCGGTAAACTGTACCATACTGCACTTAGTAAATATTTTAATCAACTTCTGTGGATCTGAGTCAACTTATCGTTTATAAATATACGTTTATGTAAAAAACTGCGATGTAAATATTCACTGTTCATTAACACATTACATTTTGGGAAAGTAAAAAAAATACATGATTACTAGCCTATATTAAACGTATTTAATAAAAATAAAGCAATATGTATACACTTATATTATTATTAGGTAACAAATGCAAACATTCACAACAATATTACACATACACAGACTTTTCAACCAATATAAAGCACAATAGTAACAAATTATGTCAATTAACAATTTCATTATTATATTTTGGGGCAACATTTTAATCAATTGGCACTATATATATTTATCTAATGTTTTAGTAACAGTAAACAGACATGCAATGCTTGATGTTAAGCATTCTGAACACTCTCATAGAAAACTTCATATAATGAGTTTGTTTGCCTTTTAAGACAAGAATGCTAGTATCTGTTTATTACTAATAACAAATCTAATATCAGTTAAAGCAACATGAGTAGTCTGATTACTAAAACTACTAGATATTAATTGGGGCAATCCATCACAATTTAAAATTTCATAATCAATTTTGATTTGAGATTCATTAGAATTAATTTGTGTATGTTATTTCCTCTGATACATTCACAACAAACTCTGTTGAGCCTTCAATTGGTCTAATTGCAATGCGAGTTTTCTATTTGTTTCTAATAACGCTGATTGATTTTGCATCACACTTTGCATTTGCTCATTCATACTTGTGAGTTGCTTCTCCAAATATAATTTTTGTTTTGTCAATGCCATCATAATGTGAAGGAAATAATTACGATTATCATCAGCTACGTCTGATAATGTTAGCTTAATGAAATCTTTGAGTTCATCTACAACTTTTGGGTCCATACCAACATGATTATTATTTAGCTGCTTCAGATTAGACAAATTAATATTTGAGCACTTGGCATCATCTGTGACACCATTTAAGACACATATTGGTGAGGGAAGGACAAAATTTTCAGCTGTCCTACTATTTAATGGCGTTGATACTTTGCTAATGTTTTTCTCAACATCCAATTGACGGTATCTCATTTCGTGCCTGTCACTCTTCCTCTCAAACTCTGTTGATTTGTTAGCATCTTCATCAAAGTCAACATTTGATTTATCGAGACCCATCATTACAAGAAAAGAATCTGCTGCTTGATTATTATCTCCAGCCACAGGCACTTCTAGACTGGTTTTTGGTGGCGTATCATTGATGAAAAACACATCTGACGTTCTTGTGCGGACTGGTGAGTGAACTTTTTGTGGTGAATGGATATCCACCTCCTCTCGAAGGCTTACTTCCGTTGATAATGTCTTCTTCCTTATTGGTTGAAAGGCTATTTTCCTTACTTCCTCCTCGTGACCTTTTAATACTTTGTGTGGGTTGGTTAGGTCTCTCAAATCATATATTAGTATATGTCCAGATTTTGCGCCAAGTGCAACTTGGTTCTCTGAGTTCATTGCTATTGATGTTAATGTATATGATGTACGGATTGTGGATACAACATTTTGTAACCTAATATCATATACATTCATGATTCTGTCGTATCCACTGGACAGCAGGACATCTTTGTTGATGAGAGAAAATGCAAAGTCACTGACAGGCGATGCATGGATGTTTTCAAAGAATGCTTTGTCCTTATTTGTAGTGATATCTCTAAGTACAATGTGGCCTTCATCTGTTGCAAGGCCTATGAGAGATCTGGACTCATGGTGGAATTTCATTGCTGAAATGCTCTTTGAACAAGGTAATTTTATTGTTAGCACTGGAATATTTGAGACGAGACCATAAATTACTGTGTCCCCATTCTGTAGGGTGCTTGCTAAGCTGGTATTCTTGGCATTGTAGCTGATGAAGTTAACGCTTGACTGTTGTGATGGGCTTGGAAATGTCTTAGTGATCGTTTTATTCTTAGTATCCCAGATCATAACATTACCACTTTTGGTACCAATGGCAATGTTGCGGTGGCCCTCCCGATGGAAGCTTGCGGACCAAGTATCTTTGAGAGGTATGTGCTGCAAGCTCCTAATGTCATGGTCAGCTGGACTTAATATCTCTATTAGGCCTTTCGCATTCACCTGGAAGTATATAATAATATTTTTAATTTAACATTAATTGGTACAAAACACCATTAAGCATTTGAGAAAAAAAATGTATTTAGTATAATTACGCCTAAAGATTATGAACAGTGACTGATTAATATTTTTCTGATATAATTACATAGAGTTCAGTGAATTAAAGTAATTAAATAAATCTCATAAGATATTAAGAGATTTAATGTAATCAACATTGTAATTTGTTTACCAACTAAGATACACATCAAATGTATCTTAGTCGTTAAACGAATTATATTGCATTGTTCAAATTTGAAACCGTGATTCCTGGCACACCCAATAGGTAATTGACCTGCCTATACAAGCAATATGTACACAATTATGTCATAAACTTTTTGGTTAAAGAGTTCAGATAAATCTCATCTATCGGATTAGTATTAGTGTAAATTACCTGTAATATGTATTTACTGTCGTCGCTCCAAGAAATATCTCTCATAATTCCATCATAGCACCCATAAGATTTTTTCAGATCCCAACTGTTTGTATCGTAAAGTAATAACCGCGAACTAACGGACGACAAATACATATTAGCTGTTTATTTAAATGGACTCATGAAAAATAATAAATAAGCTGAATTGAATTTTATTCCGTTAGTTATTTAGACTTCGAAAAAAAGTCGCCGAAACGATCACAGGAAACATAAAATTTTGACATTTCAAAACAATGCACATTGCCAGCATATGATTTATGTTATGACAAGGTGTACGTTGCCATATATTTTTTTCACATATTTTGTGAGACTATAGAAAGTGAAATTCTTAAACGTACGAAAATTAAATCTCACTTTTAAAATTCAATAATGCAATGACTGAATGTAATAAGAACTTAAAATGCCATATTAATTAAATTTATAATCCGAAGAATTTTGATAATTACTTATTTGACTGTGACATTACACAACAAGACATTGACATTTTTGTAATTTTTGACATTTATCTGTTACCTCTGACGTGTACTATACAAGATTTTTTTCGCTGTTCTAATAAAATCGTGGTTAGTTTTGAGATTTACGAAGAAATCTAGAAGTAAGTACAGCATAATATTCTCTCCGCAGCATTTAACAACATTTATTAATTTAGTATCACAATAAACGTTCTTCTTTCTAAAGCCGGCACAAACATAGTAACCTTGTTTGTGTTTCTTTTCCTTTCGTTTTCGATTTTTTTTAATTTCATTATGTTCTAATTCCCAATCTTTTTTTTTCAGATCTAGATTGTGTCAACATGATTACCGACATTCAGCTGGCTGTGTTCTCCAACATTCTAGGGGTTTCAATATTCTTGCTGGTGATTTTGTATCACTATATTAGCGCGAACAGCTCGAAATAAAGGTATACTATGTTTTTTTACATTGCCGTCAACCTATTATTATTCCACTACCTATATGTTTTCTCTGAGTGAGAGGAAACACATAAGCAGTCTCTCATCTTAGGCCATAGCTCACCACACTGCTCAAGTGCAATTTCGTAGACTACACACTGTAAACACGTCTTAGAACTTTTTTTTTAGGAACACAGATGCAAAGGATCCCACACCTGAGAATTCTTTAAAAATGAAGTTATGTAAATTAGGTTTTTTAAATGTCATGTTTTGTATGACTGGGGATGTTGTATAAGTTGACCAATTTTGAAGAATTCCACAAAAAGGATTACTAAAATATAGTCATGAACACTTTTCATATTACACATATATTTTTTTATTTATTTCACATTTATTTTTCTGACAATCTTTTTAATTTACTGTTTTATACTTGGGAGTTCTGAATCAAAGATTAAAGTATTGTATATATAGTTCAACAGACTAAGATGTTTGACTATGATTTACCATAATAAAATAATTCTCGATGTATACAACAGGTGCTTTTTGACATGTTACACTTTTTATTATGTCAGTGAAATGTTGCAAAATAATAAGACAATTCCCCTCGAAACTGTTACGAAATGTTAAACTGCTGTTTCTAAGCTTGTTAAACCCATTTATCATATTTATAATGCATTACTATCATTAAATGTTATTCTGTTTGTTTCAGATGTATCCATAATTTATATTACTACAATGTAACTTAAGACATAAATATAAGCTTTTCCCTCAGATATTGTTTTATTTCCAATCATACCATTAACTTATAATTCCCTGATCAGTAGAGTACTCCTTATGTATATTATACAAAACAGTCAATACATCTTCCAATATATATGCAGTTTGCTACATTATATGAGGAATAGGTAGGCCCTATTAATAATGATAAATAATGATGGTTAAATGTAAAAAATCCAGTGTTGCAAAGTACTGTAGAAGATTCTTATACACGGGGGTGATACTATATGCCGCGAATACAGAAATTGTGAATGACCTGCAGTGGTCCATCAAAGCAGACGCAAAAGTTCTTTCTAATGTATGTGTCGGTACAAGTAAAAGATTAGGAGCATTGGTCCAATCTTTTTACTTGTAAGTATTATGTCGGCGAATAAAGAGATTCTTAGTCGCATGTGATCACAATTTTTGAACGTGAATACTGAGAATGCGAATGTGGTAATAGAAGCGAAAAAATGGTGCTATTCGAGAGCTTTTCTATACCAAGAAATATTTTTGTTAGCAATTGAATACAACGCCATCTGTATCTGACGCGCGTACTTATTCCGCCGTATGTTGTTATGGTACTGAGTACTCTTCTCTTCAAATGTTTATATGTGGCTAAAGCTCCCGAGAGGTCACTGTTTAACAGTTACCAAGTTTAAATTACCAGTCTATAATCGCTAAATATAATTAATAGTTAAAAGGTTGTCAAGCCAACTATAACGCTTTATTATGGAAATAATCCTTATGTGCCCAGGGCCACTTATTGGCTAAAGACTGCCCTGATACACTTACCTATCATATTCTTTTAATTGAATGCGTCTGAAGGAGAGTAAAGTATCGATTTTCGAGCTTATGCATGTTTGTATTTGTATGTATGTCCAATTTTTTGACGAATTGCATGCGCTTGACGGATTGAAACATCGCAATTTTGTTTGACCATGGAAACATAATTGATTATACTTTTTTTAAGAAACTTTAGCTGAGTATTTTTAAATTATCGGAAAAATATGGGTATCAAATAAAAGCTTTCTACACGCATAGCCCCACACTAGGATTTTATCCTGTGTCGTGGGTACCATGGACATACACAAGACGAATACACAAACACCCAGACCCAGAACATGAATCTAAACTCATCACTCAGATGCCTGTCTGGACGGGAATCGAACCCGGGACCCATTGCGCGTCAGACCGGTATGGTAACCGTTCTGCCACGCGGGACGTCAATAGATTACTACAACAAAATATCAATAGGTATATCAATTTAATTACTATTTTGACGCAAAATACTCATAAGGAAGGAACAAGAATCCATATGTTTTTGTTTTTCTTTTTTGTATATATGTACATTTTGTAAATAGTTTTTTTTTTAATTTTGTTAAATCTAATTAAATGAACCGTATTGTTAATTGTATTAAAAATAAATAAATATGTAAATAAATGACGTCCTATAAAAAAAAGAAATTCTTATTAAAGAATCCAGATTGCTTAAAGAAAATTATCTCAAACTGAAGTCTATCAATCGTTCAAGCAGTTGAGTTTTTTTAATAATTCAACAATGTAACTTGTAAAAATCAGGCTCCAATTTCTCCCTAGGGTAACCGATGTTGAAATTTTTCGCTTCATTACCACACCTTGTCTGGCTGTGCGAGTTTGCCCATAAATTACGCACGACACAGCCCACAATGGGGAATCGAAGCTGCAATTTGGCTTGCGTGTGTAAACACGCCGCGTTCGACGCCACCGTGCTTAGGGAGACTACTCATGAGACGATACATGAAGAATAATGGCAATTGTCTGTACTGGCTTAAAAATAATGCATTTAAAGTGGTGCCAACCCATTATTGTCCCACTGCTGGGCACGGGTCTTCTCTCAGAGTGAGAGAGTTTTAAGCTATAATTCACCGCGCTGGCCAAGTGTGAATTGGTGGACCTCACACACCTCCGAGAACTTTTTTTCAAAAGAACTCTCGGGTGTGTACGTTTCCTCAAGATGGTTTCCTTTACCGAAAAGCAGTGATAATTAATTTCTAATATGCACATAATTTAGACAAAGTGATAGCCTGGCTCTGAACCTGGACCTCCCGATCGAGAAGGCTAGTTTATTAGGCTATCACTGCTCTAAAATATGTATGTATAAAATATTTATTTAGGTAGTCAGCCTTTTAATATAGGATGGATTAGGTTAGGTTGGAGCTTAAACTCGCTTCGGCAGTACATATACTAAAATTGGAACGATACAGAGAAGATTAGCATGGCCCCTGCGCAAGGATGACACGCAAAGTCGTGAAGCGTTCCACATTTTTTTTTCACCCTGTAGTCGGGGAGTAGAATACGGCTACGGTATCCCCTGCCTTTCGCAAGAGGTGACTAACGGGGCCTCTGGGGTTGCGGACGGTTAGAGTGGGAGCTCGAACCGTCCAACAAGCAACCCCGAGAAGGACGGTGGGATGTGTGGCTGCATCTCGCCGTAAGCACCGGATAGTGAAGGGGGATGGTACACGTCCCCCAAGAGATGAGCCCGTGAGGGGCGTTGCGCTAGAGGACACCGGTTCGTTCCGTTGGAGTTTCCGAGTCCCCTACTACAAGCGCTGAGGAAGGCCACCGAGGAGGTTTTAGTGGGTAAAAATCCCACATAACTCGGGGTCTCTCCCAAGACTTCGGGGTACCTTTTGAAGGTTTCCTCCCCGTAACAAAAAAAAAAGGTTGGAGCTTAAAAGAAAAAAAAAAGCGAGCGAGTGCGCCCTGTTCGTATAAATTATGCTGTGTTTATGCTAATCCTTAATTTGTGATTTAAGTTGAGGTTAAATTAATAAATGCAAATGTGTATGCACGCAGCGCGGATGAACAGGGCGTAATCGCTCGCAGGGCGCTGCCGCGCCCTACTCGCTTAGTTTTTGTTTAT
Source organism: Spicauda simplicius (assembly GCA_949699795.1). Lineage (NCBI taxonomy): Eukaryota > Metazoa > Arthropoda > Insecta > Lepidoptera > Hesperiidae > Spicauda > Spicauda simplicius. The sequence goes on along the minus strand of OX453071.1, from coordinate 3,020,146 downwards.
CTTTTATATTCTAACTTAATCTAATCCATCCTATATAAAGAACCTGACCATACTCCTGCATCATCATGGTAAGGTATTCACATTCGAACTCGTCGAAGCAGTTTTAACTGAGTACCTACTTTTGACAAAACGCGTCTAGCGAGAACTAGTTTTAACTAGAGAAAACGCGTTTGGGAGTAGCAAGGCATCTGTAATTTAATTTAGATAGACCTCTTGTTCTGTATGAAGTTTCTGATGGTAAATGATAACTGCCATCAGGTCAGGAACTGAATGGTCGATATCCATACATTCAACAACTATCATCTGTAGCTATAACATTGAAAGTGTTTTTTCTACCTACCTAGATATCACGCTCATGTAAGTAATCATAATTGTAAATAAATAATCTATAAACTTAACGTAAAAATTGTCACTTTCACAACACTAAAAAGGATTTGATTCGGTGAATGTGCAATCTCTACGAGGGCTCGAGATTCGGCCGAGTAAGAGTAAAATTTATTGGACCCTGGGACCGTAGAGCATGTTAATTCTAATAGCTACCCTACCACTGGGAAAATGTCATTAATTAGGCTCTTCGGTTTTTCTTTCGTCGATCGCTACAATGTTCTATGCGTAGAAGGTTACGTTTTTGATTGTAGGTAATAGAAGTCTGATATATATATTTTATTTGAAGCACATACTCAATACAGCGAAGTACTATTTTGGGGCAATTTCTGTTTTATTGGGCGCAGATGAGACCCCACATAGAGTAGGGACTTTGCTACTGCCTGCAACTTTGGACATGGGCGTTACAATAACAACTTATCCAGTTGACTACGTTTAAAAACTTGATGTTACAAACGTCAATGACCGTAATATATACGGGCGTCTAGGATCTTTTGAGTGTTCGGTCATCTTTACCTTTGCTGTTTTTCTGTGACCGATTATGAACAACTGGATTAAAAATATGGCAAATGAAAGAAGAAATATAACAACAAGAATTTAAACCTGCATCATGATTTAACGGACCTACGTTAAATAACTTTCCATTAAATAAGAAAATTTATCAATTTTGAGTTACATTGCTTTAAAATTTATATATGATGATAGGTGAAATCTTGTGTTCCGTTTTTAAGATACTTGCCGCAGACGGAGGAGTGTGAAATTACGCACGGTAATAGTTGATGTAGAGAAGGATTACGCAATGCTAATATTTTTTTCAAATTATGCATAAAACGTACATAACACACACAATACCATACATTTGACACAAACACATACATAACATACATACATACACAACGTCAAAAATGTCAGATGTCTTTGTCAAAATAACCGATATTGCTTCATTTAAAAGCAATAGCCTCTTTTTACCTTGAATTGGTGTGTTCAAAATAAGTTGAACATTAATACAATTTGTTTGGATTTGAAGAATATTCGTGATACTTTCGACAGTCTGATATTTAGTTTTAGAATTTAAATTACAGTTGCGACGGGTAACTAGTCAAATTTATTATGTCTAGATCTATATGAACAAACTAAATTTGTCGAAATACAATACGTTTTGTTTTGTAGGCAGTGTACTTTTCTCAATTCTGTTTTATTTAGTTTCAACGCCAACCACACTTAGAATAAGAGGAAATAACACTTTGGAGCGTAATAAAGTAACTATTTCGTATTTTCTGGTACTCGGAACAAAGCTTGTTATTGCAGATATTGCGGAGTAAACAGTGTAAGAGGTTCAAGATAACTTCAGATCTTTTATTAGTCGTAAAAGACATACTCATCAAACAAATAAGGCTGGCGTCAACGAGTCAACAACACAACAATTATGATTTCGTAAACATGATATAGACTAATTATCTTTATGTAAGAAGTTTTTTTATGAGCCACATGAAGCTTTAAGACTGACTCATAACCGCAACGCAGAACCAGGGGATAGTATTATCTTTTGGATTTTGATGTCTGATTGAAGTAGCAAATGAGCATGCAGTCCATCTTATGGAAGGTGGTCATTGCCCCCTATGGACATCTGTATATGCTAAGCAACTTCATATAGAACATGGGTTCTCTCTGAAGTCAATCACAGACGCGTTGCTACACTCTATAACTGAAATGATCGCCTTGTATAACAGCGAGTAGATGATGTTATGTGAGTGTTCATAAGAAAGATATTTACAAATTCGTCACCTAAGGTAGGGTTGTCCAGCCTACATGCGATCAAGGGTCAAATTGTTACATAGAGTTAAGGGCTACAGAAACAAATATCTATGTGATTGTTTGCCGTAATACTAATATGGAGGTGAAAAAAAAAACGTCATGAATAGCATGCTGCGGGCCGCTTTAAACAGCATCGTAAGAGGTTGAGCAGAGCATATTAGGGTACCTATACATCGCATCGGTGAATTTAAAGAGGGAACCTAAGCCCAAAATGTAACATTTCGTGGCATAATACTTAAATGCTTTAGTCTCTGACTGTCTTTTTAGGCCAACAAAGTCATTGCGAAATCCCGGCTACGCCAGTGCTAAAGCGTAATCAGAAGTCAAGATTCCAAATTACGATATGGCGTAATGAAGTTTCTCTAACGCCCCATATTCCGTTCATCTCGAGCATTTTATATGAACGGTTAAAATGAACTAGTGCGACTATTCGGTTGTGAGCCGGCGTTTTACGACCCCATCTTATTACGTTGGGGCTCCTGTGCCGTTAAAGGCTGTGTACACGGCCACGGGAATATTTTGGAAATTACTACCCCACTGTTGAGGTTGAATCGTTAGATTTTTTTACTACATTGAAGCTGCAAACGAGCATGCATTCGACTCGATGATGACCACTTCCGTCCATGGACATCTCATTGAAAAATGTATTTATTTATTTTATTTCAAGAATGAGTAATGGAATAAGTTCGGTTCAAATCTGATAGCACCACAGCTGTGCTCTTAGTACAAGGTTATCGCGTTTCCTCAAAACAATAATTGTTTACGTTCACGCTTATCACTACAAAGGTCTACATTAGGACCGAAAACGAAAACAATTATTAGAAGAAATGTAATGAGCTAGTATTAAAGGTAGGTAGGTACATATCCCAGGTCTGTAAAACTTCTATAAATAGACCGTTTAAGAGTGACACACACTGGGCCTAATTAGTGCTTAAGGTTTTTTTTTTAATAAAATTGAAATGACAAACGAGGCAATGACATTTCACCAAGTGAACTGCATGTTCACCAGGTGGAATGTCATTGCCGCCTATGGACATCTGTAAGCAACTTCATACAGAACAGTGGTTCTATCTGAAGTTAATCACAGTTGCGTTGCTACTCCCGAGGACTAAGATGGTCGCTTCATGTAAAAGTGATCCGCCAAACACGCTTCCATCGAAACGCAAAAACTGTTTCACGCTAGAAATAGGTGTGGCGGTGGGACCTCCCCGGTCGAACTACACTGATTCTGTCGTCTGGTTTATAAGAGGGACTAGATGGGTTTAAACAGATGAGGTAGACGAATTTAAAGCTCACATGATAGAACTATATTCCACGCTGGATATAATATTTAATAGGTATAGATACATAATTGTAAGTTAAGAAGCATGCAGTCTATCTGGTAATAATTGAGCTTTCCCTTACTTTTTAGAAAAAATGCACAGATAAAAGTTTTACAAAATGATTGAAAGAACATAGTTCCACCGAAGAGGTAGGTACTCGTACTACTACTCATATTTCCATTGTGAAGCAGTTGCCTGTCGGTGGAAGGAAGTTGCTGCCATATAACTTTTATGTGAGGCGATCGTGTCAGTCCTCTGAAGTAGCAATGCAGCTTTTTTTATCTGATTGCAGTAGCAAACGAGCATGCAGTCCACCTGTTGGTAAGTGGTCACTACCGCTTATGGACATCTGTAATCAACTTTATACAGAATATGGGTTTTATCTGAAGTCAATCACAGGTGCGTTGCTATTCCCGGGGATAATGATGGTCGCCTCATATAAAAATTCAGAAATCTGGCCGAGGATTACGCCCGGAATCCGTTGCGTGTCAGACCGGATTGGTAAACACGCTTTCTACACTCATAGCCCCACACTACGATTTTCTCCTATGATGTGGGTACCATGGACAAACACAAAGACGAATACACAAACACCCAGACCCAGGACAGGAATCTAAACTGATCATTCAGATACCTGTCTAGCTGGGAATCGAATCCGGAACCCATTGCGCATCAGACCGGTACGGTACGCTTGGCCACGCGGGTCGTCAAAGTTAAAAGTAGGCATTTCCCACGTGTACACGACTCCTTACGGCATCCACCGTTTACGTTAACGTCGAACGCATCGTAAAGCAGCGACGTTGCGCTTCAACGTAAATACTCTACTTTACTACCGCTATAATGAATTGAATATTAGATACGCTGAATATATAACGCGAATTTGCTAGTATTGTAGCTTTTACAGCGGTTAAATATTTTGCAAGGTTAATAAGGTTTAAGGAATGATTATGGTAGGTGGGAAGTACCACTGCCAAACCTATTTTTTTCATCTAATTAAAGTAGCAAACGAGCATGCAATCCACCTGATGTTAATTGATCACTGCCGCCCATGGACATCTGTAAGCAACTTCATATGGAACATGGGTTATTCTGAAGTTAATTACAGATGTGTTGCCAGTCCCGAGGATTATGATGGTCGCTTCATATTAAACGCGTGCCGGCAACCACACCCTTTCGTCGAAACGCCAGACATACTTTACGGTAGAAATAGGTGTGGCGGTGGTACTTACCCGGTCGAACTACACTGGTTCTACCACCTGTAGATTTTTTATATTATTTCTTGCATGTAACAATTTTTGCGTTTCGGAAGTGTATGTTGCCGGCACACATTTATAAAAATTCTATTGGGGCCCTATATAATGTACTAGGTTTCAAACCAAATTATTTATTGCAAAACTTCTCAAATCATTTTGATATCATTTTTTCACTTTATTGCACTGAGGCATCCAGACCTCTATATTCAGCACTGGATGTATTACTTATGAGGGCTTAATTAGAACGCCTTCTGTAGCCATTCCTCATTCACAATACTCTTAAAACATCGCAAGGCTAACACATTATTAGGCAGACATAGGTATGGAGGACCCGAAAAGGTCTAACTTTTTGATAGCTCAATTTTAAATCTTAAAACGTCCCTGAAAATATCTAGGGTTCAAAGAACACCAAACCGTGCTCGGCCATGCACGCAGACCAAGTTCGTTAATTACTATAAAAGCATTGTTTTGAGGGCTGTGTTTAGCCGTTCCCCGAGCTACGAACACGTCGGCATTTCCCGCAAATGTACAGGCATTTTTGTAAGCTTGCATTTCGGTATCCATAATTACTCTGCTCACCCTCCCTCTTTTAATTAAGACCAAGACTTGTTTATTATCTTTTTGTAACTCCATAGCGCGACAGTTTTTTTCAACCGAAACTGAATTAAAGGTATTAAAATGTTTCGCTTTTAAATGCGGGCGAGTGGTGGAATTTTTAACTTCCCGGTCATTATATTTAACTGGTGACCTGCACTTGTAATTACTTCTTAAGTATCTGCAAACATTTTCATTTCAAAGCGTAAAATATTTTGTAAAGAAAATCGACAGAACAGTTAGGTTTTCTTGAAGTTAGAGCTAACTATGTATTTATGGTTAAGAAAGTACCTACATTGTTAACAGAACTCTTCGTACTTCGAATAATTTATTGGTACCTACCTATGTAATTTTGTAAGACTAATTATATACTTTCATAACTCTCACTCATACCGTTTATTAAAACAGTAGGGTATTCGTTATAAAACTCGGTTAAAAATGGAGACACAGTTTTAATACAGATCCCCATCAACCCATTATTGTCCCACTGCTGGGCACGGGTCTTCTCTCAGAATGAGAGAGTTTAGGCCATAGTCCACCGCGCTGGCCAAGTGCGAATTGGTGGACAACAGATACAGATACAGATATTAATACAGATAGATACTAAAAATATGTAGCGCTTAGTTATGGCCGTAGTACCACGATCAGAACATAAAGTCTGACTTATATATCATGGATTCATAAAATTAAAACGTATTTATACACTTTCCTTTTATATTACTCAGAAAACGGGCTGTGAAAGTGTTATATATTTATGAGCGACCGCAAAAACGCTGCTTAGTAAATATCTGAAGCTAGCTGAAAATTCTCTTTGAGAAGACGTTAAGAAACCAATTTTCTCATGCGTAGCTCTTTTTGATAGGGTTAATAATGTATGTTGTTTATTTCATACCGCTTTTATATTCCCACTTTATGTTTATTTTGATAAAGTATAACGAATATCGTGTATGGAAAAACGAAAACTCTGTATTCGGTTCATTTTTAATGAGAGTAGCGATTTCTGAAAATAATTCGGTTGAATACTGAGGGATATTGAAAATGGGTTGTTCATAGTAACTCAACTAATCAATTACACAGTTAAATTGTTATTGCAAGGAGAGGACCTGGAGAGGTGGACCTGTTTTTTTTTTTTTTGTTTTCGAGGGGGAAACCTTCAAAAGGTACCTGACGCCGTGGGAGCGACGCAGGGTTATGTGGGATTTTTACCGCACTAAAACCCCCCCGGTGGCCGTCCTCGGCGCTGAAAAGGAGGACTCCGGGATCTCGAAACGACTTCAACCGGAATCCTCCGAGCGCGTTGCCCCATCGGGTTCCTCCCAGAGGGCTGGGCCCACCGCTCCGTCTAGTCTTTAGGAGAGGTGGACCTACCACACCTATTATTAACGTGAAGCGGTTATCGTATTTAGTTGGGAGAAAAATTACTACAACATGACATCTAATATTTTTTGGTTTATAATAGTAGCTAGTGTTAGATGTTAATGAATTTGATTTGAAGAGTGTGGCTAGGCTGACAACAAAAGTGACACATGTTATATTTCAGTTCATGCTTTTCCAAAATATCTACATTTTCACTTCAAATTAGCTGAAATATAGATGTTATAAGTTCTTTTTTTTTTATTTGACTGAAGTGGCAAACGAGCATGCAGTCCACCTGATGGTAAGTGGTCACTGCCGCCCATGAACATCTGTAATCAACTTCATATAGAACATGGGTTCCATCTGAAGTTAATCACAGATGCGTTGCCTCTCCCGAGGACTATGATGGTCGCCTCATGTGAAAGTGTGCCGGCAACCACACCCTTCTATCGAAACGCGAGAAATGCTTCACGCTAGAAATAGGTGTGGCGCTGGTACTTCCCCGGTTGAACTACACTGGTTCTACCACCTTGAAAGTAATATCAATTAATTAATTCAATTAGTTGAAGAATTTCATTCAGTCGCTTTCGTTCCCATTCATCGAATATGAAGTAGATTTTATATAACAATCTCTTTAAAGCAATACCACAACAAGTTTCGTAATTTTTAGCCAGCTGAGTTGTGCGATTTGTAAGCAGTGATAGCCTAATGGTTAAAACTTGGTCCCACAAATTAAGGGTTTAAGGTAAATCACAGGCTACAGGATTTTTCTAAAGTGCTGTGCTGCTGTGCGTATTCGAAATTAAATATCATTGTTTTACGTTGAAGGGACATCGTGAGAAAACCACCACGAAAATAGACACTCTTGAAACCAAAGTTTTCGAAGGTATCTAGTATCAATTCGCAAATGGGCAGCGCGGTGGACTATGATTTAAACTTTCTCATTTTGAAAGGATGCCCGTCCCCAGCTATGGAACTATAATAAGTTAACAACAAACCACCTTATACGGTTACATCAAGCGTATGTATCATATAAAATACGCTGGCGACAGTTAGTGCTTCGATATTACGAGTTTTGTTTATCCCCCAAGAAAAATATGAGGGCATGATTATTGTCACAAGCAGAGCTCGTTACCAATGCAAATGAGGGTCGTTTAAAGCGAAATTAAGAGGGAAAAAAGCAATAATTATTTGCTACTGAACCGAATTTAATTTCGCCGCAGTCATCGTGCTCTTCGCAATAAAACAGTAATTAATCGCTCCGATTCTTTTTTTCGCGAAATTAAAATGTCCGCGCGTAATGGCCGTGGATATTTGGCGAATAAAATATTGGGGTATGCTCTGTTCATATCAGTGGGGCGAGCGGGAGACGGTGTCGCTTTCGTGGCGTATGTATTAGTTTAGCTAAGAACTCATACATCGTTTTGCTATTTTGTTTCGAAAATCGAAGTGAAAAACCTACTGTTCACCTCGTTGTAAACAGTCAGTGCTGTCTATATAAAACTGTAATGATGTTTGATGGCGGTATGTACACAGTGGCGTAGCTAAGCGTGGGCGTAGTGGCCATCGCCCACAGCCTCGTACAGTAAGGGGCCTCACGAAGTCTCTTTGGAGGAGGAGGTGGAAGCATTTTCAAGGGTACCATCCAATGGAATCATACAATTTGTTTTTTCTCTTTGAAAATACCATGTCGATTTTTGGGGTATACAATTTCTATTTTTTTTGTAAACAATAAGACCTTTCTCACTATCATGAGTGTGTTGCATCAAAGCATGTTTGTTACAATAGATTTACTGGATAAATTTTGGGAACTATAGAAAAGAGGCCTCGCTGATAACAGTTCGTCCACGTCTACATTAGTCCGCGCTACGCCAATGTAAGTGCAACGTGGTCACAATCGCCCATGGATATCTGTTAACTTAAAATTGTACAGCGGTTGTACATTAAAAATGAATGCGTTGATATTCCCGAGTATTAAGATGGTCTTTTCGTAAGATGGTCTCGTAAGTGAACATTGCTTTAAGCTAGAAATAGGTGTTGCGGTGGTACCACTTCCAGTACAACTAGTTAAAAGTTAATAGCTATTGTAAATTCCACTAAAGATCATTAATGATAATAAACATATGAAATAGAATAAGAAGAGGTAACCTTACGAGCTTTTATTTAGATCGTACATTCTTCAAGGATGGTAATAATTCATCGGAACATTTTTATATATTTTGTTTTACGATTAAAGTAGCAAGCAAACCATTAGGTTGTAAGTAGTCATCCCTGTAGTTCCGAGATTAGAATAGGGCTACGGCATCCTCTGCCTTTCGTAAGCCTGTTTTACCGCACTAAAACCTCCGGGGGGTTTTAGTGCGGTAAGAATCCCACACAACTCTGCGTTGCTCCCAAGGCGTCGGGTACCTTTTCAAGGTTTCTCCCCTCAAAAACAAAAAAAAAAGATTGCGAGTAAAAGATTGTTAGTAGTCACTACTGCCCTTGGACATTAGTAAGCATTAGCATTAGTAAGCAAATTCATACAGAACAAGGGTTCTATCTGTAGTTAATCAAAGATGCTTTGCTATGACCGAGGTCTAATATGTACCTACCGATACATGCAACATACAATACCTTTTTCATACATTTCGTAACGTTTCATGATCGTAACGTAATCGAAACCGCCACATGCACACATGCCTTAACGTTGAGAAATAATTTGGGCAGGAAACCCTAGAGGCATTGGATATATTTGTTAATGAAGCGAAAGAAGCAAATTTTCCGATACGTCCGATTTATTGTCGGAATTCTCCGGTTCGAATAATAAAGCAATATAAAGCGTGGAATCTCTGATATTACGGAGTCTTATCACGTGCGTCGTAATTACTGTACAATTAACTACAAATAAAACTGCATGTTTATGCAGATGTAGGTAATGAAGAGTTCGGAAACGAGTGGCTCTCAATCAATATTTTTTATTAAAGTACGTATATTCTGTTCGTGCTTTCAGTGTTAAAGTAATTTAAATGATTATTGCAGAAAAATTTCTTTTTGCGCATTTGAGAAAAATAATGGGAGGATTTTTTTACAAAACCCATGTATTGCGGCCGCCATCTCGAAAATATGATGTAAATATTTTTAAGCTTTATTCCTCGCACAGAAAATCAGTAAAAACATTTAGTCTTTATTTACATTTCAAATCAAAAAATGGGTTTAACTTATCATTATTCTTTGCGACCCAAAAAATATAATTGCTTCCTCTGACCTTTGCAACCTCAATCGTAACTTGTCTATCAATATTAGTAGATAGTCCAATTCGCACTTGGCCAGCGCGGTGGACTATGGCCTATACCTCTCTCATTCCGACAGAAGACCCGTGCCCAGCAGTGGGACAATAATGGGTTGACGACAAGTGGTCTTATAGGTGTGTATTTATATATATAAGTACACACCTTTACTTATATATATATGTGTACATATATAAGTACTTTACTTATATATAAGTACACACCTTTAAGATGTATAACACATTGACGACTGTAGGGAAAATATGGCACTGTTACAATAGTACCGCTGCGGTGCAACTACGAATTTTTACACCGATCTCATTCGATAACTTACGATAACTGTATCTGAAATATCATTATTCGAGATCTCAAATCCTTTCGTCTCTCTCGGGACGCGGGGAATACATTGAGTGCCTACCTGGCTTAATATCGGTAGCTACGGTATCTGCCTTTGCGACTGTGGAACTGGCGCCCAAGAGATAAGCGACAACGATTTGAGAGTTGTAACTTGGAAGTGTTCGTGATATTAGTAGTATTTCTAAGGAAGTGAATTTAAACAAATATTTAATCCTACAAGCCATTTGTTTGCACGAAAAAAATACTGTACAATTACTTTTACAACTAATATACTACTACTACTGATAAATTAAAATAAACATGGAATATGAGCGTTTCTTTCACTATAGATACCTTTCTGGGTGGAAGATTAATTTTTTTAAAAGTCTATAGCTTATCCAAATAATTGTAGAGTGAAGCTGTACTTGCGTTTCGATGAAAGGGTTGCCGGCAGATTTTTTATATAGGGCGACAATCATTAGATAGAAACCCTGTTCTATATGATGTTGCTTCAGATGACCATCAGGTGGACTGCATGCTCGTTTGCAACTCAATCTTATATAAAAATAATTGTTTATCTCTAACTTCATTTATAAACCACTTACATAATAGTTTATTCTTCTTTTCGTGCGTTAATTTTATGGGGTTTTAACGCTAATTCAGTTTTATAAAACAGGCAATTATATAAATCACTTTTTTCATTAAGATTAGATTAAGATTGAAAGATTTTGACTATTAAAAAGCTGAATGTTGCAGAATGCACTATTACAAGTGAAGTTCAAACGCAATCGCTAGTTCTCATGCCTCAGCGCACACACTAAAGACGTGAAGCAAGCAGCGGATATGAGCTAGGGGCGGATATTGCAACACTCGCAGGTACATTCGGTTTCAGTGTAAACTACCCGCATTTGGTTATGAATGCCGTTCAGACGCGTCGGCTTGTAAACGTTTTATTTTATCTACTACCTTCGTGTTTGTGTTTGTTATTGACAACCATTTTTAAACATTTCACCGTCGCGGATTCTTACATTTTGGCCCAACTTTTATTTATTTCCTTGATTTCCTTTTATGCTTATTTTTTACCTTTATTGATAAAATTTACATATGTCCGATATTTCAATATGTATATAATATTTAAAATAATAACATTACACCCAGACACTTTATTATCCGAATAACAGAATTATCCATTACAAATTTATATTTTATTATTGATTTATCATTAGTCACAATAGGACTAAAATTTGGATAGCAGACCAATGCCGGTCTAAGTCAACATTGAAAGCCTAAACATGGGGACATTACCGTGAAATACGGCCGAGAACCATTCGGTTCAAACTCCGCTGTGCAATTTATAACCTCGTAAATCAAGCTTATTCATAGGTGTTTTGTACATGTGAATCCCGTATCATACGAGTAAATATATATGCAGAGGGTAAACTACATTTATCATCGTTATTTGTAGTATTCATGCCTACGCGTGTTTAAAACACGCAACTCTGTAGTGAGATTTAAGCTGTATGTTGCTATAGTTTATTTTGAATTCAGATTCAGGAATGAGCCCAATAAAATAAAATTAAAGTGTCTGTGGCTTCAAGTTCACATTAAAATTTAACAGATTTTTTACTAAATTTAAGTATATCTGATAAAAATAAATAGTACCTGCTCTTACCCGCGGTTTCGCCCGCACGGTCAAAGGGAATTAACATTAGCATTTGATAGCGTGATTCAGAACTTGCAAATGAATTTTACTAACGCCATCTATAAAAAACGTTTGGAACTACTAAATATGTATCAACTAACAAAACATCGATATTCTGCTGTGAATGAAAGATGGCGGTAAAAAGTAGTCTACGTCACTCTCCCCTCCTTCTCCCAGCATATAAAGCATATCATATAATAGCTATGTGGTGACGTGAAAGAGGAATCAACAAACACACTTTCACATTTATATTATTAGTATAGATATAGATTAGTATAGATTGATATAGATAAAGAACTGAAAATAAAAGTTATAGAACACCTTTCGAACTAGTCGTAAAACACAACAGCCCTAATTATGAGATATCATATATTAATTTTTCATAGGCTTTTTTTAAACTTTAAATAAAAAGCTTTTATTTAACTTGCAATGTTGTTTAATATAATGACATTGAATTATGTGTATGGCGATTCATCCGTATATTATTTTTATGTAGCCCTGAACATAGGCATAAACACTCAACATTTCGTATCTCTGCATTGTCGTATATTCCCGAGCTATATAACACTTGGCGTTGGTCATTAGTCGGGACGAATCGGAGAATGTTGAATTAAAAAGGACCCATCGGGAAAAACATGGACGCTAGAGGATTTTAAAATTAAATTACGAAGGAATTAATGATTCGGCTGCATGGGTCTGCGTTAGCCGAGAAATTAAGATGGTTTGTCGATTCGAATTGTTTATAAATCTCGATTTGTGCATCGTAAATTGTATTCATTGTCTACATATTTTATGCTATGTTATTCCTGCGACTTCGCTCGCTTCGGTAACTTATTTCTTTACTAGGGTAATGAGTATCTTCGTCCCTATAGCTCCGGGATCAGAATAGGGCTACGGCATCCCCTGCCTGTCGTAAGAGGCGACTAAAAGGGGCTTCCGGGGTTGCAGACGGCTAGAGTGGGAGCTTGAACCGTTCGGTCAGGTAATCCCGTGAAGGACGGCGATATATGTGGTCGCATACCGTCGTAAAGACAAGACGGAGCGGTGGACCCAGCCACCAATCTGGGAGGAGCCCGATGGGGCAACGCGCTCGGAGGATTTCGGTTGAAGTCGTTTCGAGATCCTGGAGTCCTCCTTTTTAGCGCCGAAGAAGGCCACCGGGGGGGTTTTAGTGCGGTAAAAATCCCACATAACCCTGCGTCGCTCCCACGGCGTCGGGTACCTTTTGAAAGTTTCCCGCTCGAGAACAAAAAAAAGGGTAATGAGTATCTTATGAATTGATTTACGTCATATACCTACTATTTGTGTACCAAATTTTAGTGAAAACTGACTGACTTTTGCGTGAAAAAGTAACAAACACCTACAACTTTGCAGACTGTCACATTATAATAATAATACCTAATATTGATAATATTAATTAATTATTTGCGAATTTTAGACAAATATTTTCGCAAAATTGATCAATTTTAACATTTAGTGGGTATTTACAAGTTACACTGCAATTTAATTAATTTATTGAAGATGTTCTGACATAGTTATACGGGCCGTGGTCGTGGCTAAATAATAAATACTAAGCTTAAGAATTCCCCTTACTTTAAAAAAAATGTGAATTTGTAAATACATAAGTTCACTAATTACACGCATTTCATTATACATGTAATTTAACATTGTTTTAGAAATTTGGTTTCTTTTTGATTTATATTATAAACAAAACAAGTAGGTATAACTTTGATTTTTTTTTTTTTTTTTTTTTTTTCTTTATTGGTTCACTAAACTGGACATTACACATTAATACAAATATAAGTTCAACTACTTTCTGGAAATTATTTTTTAGTGGTAAGTCCTTCTAGAAGTGAACACCACATGCATTTATATATTTTTTTTTTGTTACACTTCAGAAATACAAAGCAAATTCTTTAAAAAGATATTAATTAACAAAGGTTAGACCAATATAATTATGTACTTAAAAATAATATTAATAAAAACTAAATTTATGTATCTAATTGACAGCTGTTATTCGATTTTAGTGAAATAAAAAACTGTTTAATTGACGATATTGATTCACCAAAAATATCAACGTCGCTGCAAATCTTGTTGTATGCTGAGTATATTCGATATAAGGGAGAATGTTGTCCATAATTTGTGCGACAGATCGGTAGTTTGAATGTTGTTCTATTATGAAGGCGGCTATTAGGGCGTGGGACAGCTAAATTAATTTTGTAAAGTAGATCAGGACTATCGATTTTACCGGTGATTAACTTGTGCAAATACACGATATCAGCAATGTTACGCCTTTCTTCCAGTGACATCATTTTAAAGTGCCCAAGTCTAGATTCGTAAGATTTTAAATTACGACAAAGATTATTTGAGTAAGAGAGGTGATAGAGAAATTGTTTTTGAAGTCTTTCTAGTCGATGGATATGCACCGCGTACGTCGGACTCCAGACCGGACTGCAATACTCCAACAAGGATCTAACGTAACAATTAAAAAGTAGAATGGGAATTTCAAAATCTTTGAAAAATTTGGTTTGACGTAAAACGAAACCACCCAAACGAGCTCCTTTCTTGGTAATTGAATCGATGTGCTCACGAAAGTTGAGCCTGGAGTCAACAACAACACCAAGGTCGCGGATGCTAGAAACTTCGCTGATAATTTCGTTATCGATATAGTAGCTACCCGACGTAGGACTCTTTTTTCTTGAGAATTTTAGGTGATAACATTTTGAAGCATTCATTTTCATAAAGTTCTTTGAACACCAGCTGCTTATAGCACCAAGGTCATTTTGTAAAGATCTTATATCATCTTGGCTTCTTATGGTTCTATATAGCTTAAGGTCGTCAGCAAACATTAGGTAATTGGATGTTATGCATGGGCCCAAATCATTGATAAAAACAAGAAAAAACAGAGGACCTAAATGTGAACCTTGGGGCACGCCAGACGGGACTGTTTTTGGTGTAGATTTGAACCCTCTTACTGACACTAATTGAGACCGGTTTTGGAGGTAAGACTCACACCATCTAAGCAAAGAACCACATATACCTGCATGGCCTAGTTTTTTGACAAGCAATGTATGATTAACCACGTCGAATGCTTTAGAAAAATCAGTATAGATCGCATGAACTTCGTGCTTATTTTCTAATGCGCTAATTATATCGCTGACATAACGTAGAAGGTTTGACGTAGTTGACCTGCCTGGCAAGAACCCGTGCTGATGGTCATCAAAAAAAGATTTCAAATGGTAGTAGATTCTTTTGTGAACAAGGGCTTCAAATAATTTTCCAAAAGCAGATAAAATAGATATAGGT
Source organism: Spicauda simplicius (assembly GCA_949699795.1). Taxonomy (NCBI): domain Eukaryota; kingdom Metazoa; phylum Arthropoda; class Insecta; order Lepidoptera; family Hesperiidae; genus Spicauda; species Spicauda simplicius. Next base: position 3,004,809 of record OX453071.1, on the reverse strand, counting down.
CTGTAGTTTGATATGTCATTTTGATCTCCTCTTTTGTGGATAGGCGTGACATATGCAACTTTCCATTTAGTCGGAAAAATGCCACAATAGAGAGATTTGTTAAAAATGTAATGTAGTGGTTCAGTGAGCTGTGATGCACAATTTTTCAGGAACAATGGAGGGATACTATCGGGGCCAGGTCCTTTGTTTGTATCAAGTTGATCCAAAGAGTCAGAAATCTCCGATTCTGAAATAAGCATCGATGATATTGTCCCATGAATATTTGTTTGCTCGTCAGTTATCAGTGAAGATGTTGGAGCATTATCATTCCTATATATCGAAGAGAAATATTCGGAAAATAGTTCGCATATTTCTTGACCTCCCTGTGCAATACTTGTATTAAAAAACATTTCATCTGGAATAGCGTTGGTGTTAGATCTGACGGATTTAATAAAGGTCCAGAAGAATTTGGGATCTTTTTTAATATGTTTTTTGACATCTGCTTTGAATGTATTTAAACATAATTGCATACTTTTATCACATCGTTCTCTAAGCATTTGATAAGTTAACAGGTCTCTAGGATTTTTATACTTTTTATATTTATTATGAAATTTAGCTTTTTCTTTCAAGCTTCTTTGTAAAGAGCGGCTGAACCAAATAGGATACTTATTACTATTTTTACGTATTGGTGTATGTTTATAAATAATAGGATTTATTAAATCATAGAAGACATCCACAGCTTCATCAATTGCCTGGTTCGTTGTAAAATGTTCCCTCCAATTAATAAGATCTAGTTCCTCTCTAATCATTTTATAATTTGATTTGTAAAAATTTAAAGCAGTTGTTTTATTTATTTTTGAGGACTTGTGCGAGACGGATTTTAGAGAGATAGATAAGGCAGGATGATATTTATCTTCGTCAACTAAGGGGGTATCACTCTTAGATACTGAGAAGGAGGCAGCCGAATTTGTAAATACTAAATCAAGCATTCGTCCATTCTCGTTATATACTCCATTGACTTGATGGAGGCCAGCGAGGAAAGTCGTATCGGTAAGTAGGCTATCAGTAGTATTGATTGTGTTAGTTGGTAGTAATCTATTTAAGTTTAAATCGTGTTTCCATTCTATATTGGGTAGATTAAAGTCTCCAGCCAGCAAGAATAGGGATTTTGTAGGTATTTTGTGTTGAATTACGTCGAATATATTCAATACTAGGTTATTGAGTCGGGTGTATGTTATTGGAGGAGGAAGATAAACTAGGCAAACATAGAGGTAAATCCCTTGGTTAAGCTTCATGCGAATCCAGAGATCTTCACTCTCTGATTCCCAATTGGTTTTACGTATGGGTTCATATTTATTTAAAGCTGCGAATAAAACGCCGCCACCATCACTTTTGATGGAGGATGTATGAGAACGATCACGCCTGAAAATCGTGTATCTATTATCAATTATCTCATGATCAAATACTGAATCATTAAGCCAAGTCTCTGTCAAAAGAACAACATCCAAATCTAATTTAAGTGCATTGATTAGGATTGTATTAGTTTTGGTCCTTAGACCTCTAACATTTTGGTATAAAATATTTAAATTATTACATTTTAAGGTTGGATTTAGTAACGGAGACATATGATTGTTTACTTAAAGAGATTCTAAAAACTTCAAATCTTTAACTATAAAGCTCTTAGAATTAACGTCTTTTCTAATAAATATGCGCCCGTTGCGGACCCAAACAAATTGGTAGTTTTTATCTTTTGCAACCTTGCGGACTGCAGCGTGCAGCTGTTTGTTTGAAGGTGATAGATGTTCGCAGACGTATATGGGCTTTTTTTCACCGCCTAGACCTAAGTGCGATGTATTGAGTTTATCGCTTTCGTGAGACTTGTTAAAGGCCTTGACTGCAGCTATTACTCTGTCTCGAACTAGTGGACTAGACAGTCTTACAACAATAGAGCGAGGTCTGGTGGACTGTTGATTGACCTTTGCCACGCGATGAAAGTTTAGCAACTCGTGTTCCGGCAGCTTGCAGTCTATTGTCGTCGTGAGCTCGTGCAAGATTGTTCTCAAATTTTCTGATTTACGTTCTGGAATACACTGAATTTCCAAGTTACAATCGCGCGATGACTGTTCAAAGTGATTTAATCTATTGTTCAAGTCAGATACTTGAGATTGCAAAACCTTGTTTTCGTGCTCCAAATCCCCAACTTTCTTAATTTCTATATCGAGAGCGTTTTTAAGTTGGTCGTACTTAGAGGTCATGTGATTTACACTTTCAGTGAGTTCTTCGATTTTGCTACGAGTGTCTGAACTTTCAACTGAAAAATTGTTTCTAATATCCACAAGAAGTCGTGCTAAAGACTCTTCCAATTTCTTATCTATGTATTGTTTCAGATCTTCGTTACTATTGTCGTGAGGAGAGTTAAATGTCGGTGTTGTATTGGATCCGTCCGACGGCGGGGTGATATACTTCTCTACTTGTTTTTCAGAAGACTTACAGTCTGAGCACTTCCACGCTCCTTTATATGCTCGTGATTCTTTGGAGAAATTATCAGGTGATATGCCTAAGCACTGGTAATGAAAGCTGGATTTGCACTTAGAACAGATTTTTAGGTCAATGCTTTTAATTTGCTTCGTGCATTTAACGCAGACGCCCATTTTACAAATAAAATAATATTTTTTTAATATTTTTCCCCACACTTGGGTACTTTTCAGCACAGTGGCAACACTTGCTGTGTCAGTAATGACTTTTGTTATGTCAGGTAAGGTTGACACTTGTCAGGATTGACACTTGACGTTGGAGATTTGACTTTGATACCACGATATTTCGGTCACTTGAGGGTACTTCGGTTTACTTGGTAAAGAAGGTAGAAAATTCCAACTTATCTTTAACGAAATTAAAGATTTCCACTGGAGTACACTATTAGATAACAATATCCTCGTTGAATTGCACAGTTTTAGACACTTTGTCAACACTATGAATTAGAACTTCTACGGATTTCTATATTTAATTGAAAATAACTTGGGAGCGAAGTGTAAACAATAACAGTGTTGCCAACTCACCAATTCAATTGATTTGATTGAATCTTTGAATATTTGGTATTAGGTATGTTTTATTAATATTATTTTACCTTCAGATTTGCAATTTTCTACGAGTACTAATAAAATTGCGTCTCATAATTATTAAATTATTTTTACTATAATTTAAAAAAGCTCTTCATAAAATTATAAAACATTTTCAAAAAGCACTAACTGTGGTTTTCATCCACTTTAACTTACTTTGAGGTATAGAACTGGGCTAACATAACGAGGTCAATGCAAACTTTGAGTATTTTCAAACCCCAATCGCTTTATTTAATAAAACACTTCATCCCGGAACCTATCAGCGTTTCTAACAAAAAATGGGCCCCACTTTTACAGCACTCACTAAAACTTTTTTATGGCTGGCAACACTCGTAAAAGGTATAAATAAAATATAGCGCGGCAACACTGACAGGGTGGCGGGGTATGGCAATAATTTCCACGTTTTTGGCGATCCGAGAGCTTGCCTTTTCGATTATAATTTATAGCGAGGACTGAGGCCTGGCTGGTTTCGTTATAGAAGCGTATAAAATGTCATAAATACTGTCGTAAAATTGTTTGCCCGCTCCGCAATCAGATCACGTCGCCCGAACATGGTTACCGATAAAACGTAACGTGGAAAACAAGAAGTTGTTAATTATGGGTTCAAAGGTATTGGTGCTTTAGTCAAGATTAGGTGATTGGGTAAACATGTTTTGAGTTCTAAATGACTGGATGTTAACTTTTTAGCGTAAACAAACTTACGGCTCCTGTCAGTTTAAGATAGGTACATTTCTTTTTGAGCGAGTTTAAAAATGGGACAGGTTCTCAATTTGTGTTTTATTATGTGCGTTACTTCATAACATACTAGGTGTAAAGATTTCGATTATCTATACCTTTTATCTCCAAAAACTGGTGCTTATTATGAGATCCTGTATTAACTTCAATGACATAGTATTTAACAAGTAGGTTTTGAGTCATCCGTAATAATATGTATATAATTGACTTCGATTAAGCTGATCGGTGAACATCGTAGTTTATCAAGGCAGTGCCTTATTAGTTTCGTGATATTATGATGACACTGAGCAAAGTTAGTGATACCTATTATATAACTAAGGTTCGTACGTATAAAAAATACCGTCACCAAAATGGTAAAAACTACAATAAAACACCCGACTTCGATGATTGAAAAAAGCGAAATTAATTTTAATAATGATATGTACTGTATTTGTAACGTAAATAAATAATGTAACGCTGACTTCAGCGTTCATATTAAACAAAGTTTTCTCGTCGTGATCCATTAAAATATGCTATGATGAGCGTCTACTTACTACTACGTTCTGAGCTAATATTCATTTTGTTTTTACTTATTTTGCTCTGTTGTATGGTGTTAGACTTGAACAGCACCACTCCCTTTCTTTCCGCGGATATCGGAGGAGACTAAGGGATAGGTAAAGCACCACCGTCTTCGCGCATTCGTACCAGCAACATCTACTGCCATCACGCATGCCAGACTCGGTGACCGTTAACAAAACCCCCTTTTTTATCTGACTGAACTAGCAAACGAGCATGCAGTCCACCTGATGGTAAGTGGTCACTGCCGCTCATGGACATCTGTAATCAACTACATACAGAACATGGGTTTCATATGAAGTCGATCACAGATTGCTACTCTCGAGGACTATGATGGTCGCCTCATGTGAAAGTGTGCCGGCAACTACACCCTTTTATCGAAACGCAAGAAATGCTTCACGCTGGAAATAGGTGTGGCGGTGGTAATTCCCCGGTCAAACTACACTAGTTCTACCCCTGTTAAAAGTGGCCCGTATCTAGTGGAGTTGCCCTTAAAGGACCGGGTGAAGTATTTCTATATCGATAAGACCCTAAATTATAATGTAATTAACGTAAATACCCAACGAATTAAAACCATTTTCTTTTTACTTCGAATTCTTTTTACTTATAATTTTATTTCGTTCCATGAAAGTCCCGACTCAAAGTCTAAGTTATTTTAGTTCTACTTACGTCAACCAAAAGTCTAGGTTGTAACGTTTGAAATGTATCGCTTTAGTTGCGAAAATTCGCTTACAAAGTCCCTAATTAGCGAGTGACGTGGTTGCGAACGAATTGAATAGCAAGCGGTTGTAAAGAAAACGTCGCTACAACTCTGCACTCGTCATATTACCAGCTTTTAACTGGAAACGAATTGAATGACGTAATAACGTGGTTATATCTTACCCGACTGCGTCGAAAAGAGGATGTTTATCAAGCGTATGTATGTATGTATGCCCTTTTACATGCCTCACATTGTCGTTTTTTTCTACAAATGTACAATGAGGCAGAAGATATTTTTTTAAAAAGCTTGTTTTTTTGTTACGTCAAATAAGTTTAACTTCTAACACACACACACACACACACACTCTTTTCCCATTTAATTTTAATGCAACTATCAACATTTTTGTCTATTACGGTTACGATCTACACAAAGAGCTGTGCACGTTTCATATTTTGAGAATGCATTATGACATTATACACCAAAAGCGATAATCGCGTAACGCTTATCGTTTGCAATGGAGCAAGCCCTACGACGCCTTGCTACTAATTAGGCGGATAGTGTCAACCTTTCAACTTTCGGGTTACTAAGCAACCGGGGTTAACAGGTTAACAATATGTTAGTTAACCATTCATCACGTTATAAAATGAAATGGAGTGAGTAATTCGAATTTTTCAACTTCGTGAAGCTTTTAGAATAACTACGTTTCAAAAGATTTTTCATGGTATTTGCAGTTAGACTAAATTATAGTAGGGAATGAAAAATTGGAGAAAATAATAGTCCTTTATTCAGATATACATAAAATTTGTGTAATACTAAATGAGCCATAATTCAGACTTACTATTTTTGAAGGAGATGAAAATATTGATGTTTGTCAGTGCCAACATCATCAATACATTCGGTCCATGAAATGTACCATTAGATAGTAACTTTGTTGGTTGTTAGATACACTATGTTTTTCAATGAATATCGTATTGAACCATGTCCTTTTTATGTTTGCAAAACGGATTCAAATAAGCCCATTATTTCGTCAAATGTAAGAGACGGTACGGGAGCTAAGTTTTATTTTTCATGTAAAAAAACAAGAAGGTAGAATACATAAATACTTAGATATACATGGTCGAATCAATTATAAAGAAAAAATACATGAATATTTTTATATAATAGTATCTTGCTTTCAATTTATTTAAATATAATAAGTACACAATTACAATAAAAATAAAATAGTCATTTATATAACACTTTGCACGCCGAAATGGCAAAACAAGAGGATCTTCTTTTCAAAAGACATACACCATACATTTTTACCTTATTTATCAAATAAAGATTTTTGATTTGATTTGACAAAATACTCAGGAAGATTGGTTTCCCGGTGGTAGTGTTGGAAAGTACAGTGTGTCCAATTTGACAATTTTATTTGCCTTCTAGGTCTGTACAAAATGTTCCTGTAGCCTCGGGGTCAGAATAGGGCTACGGTTAGTGCGGTAAAAATCCCACATAACCCTGCGTCGCTCCCACGGCGTCGGGTACCTTTTGAAGGTTTCCCCCTCGAAAACAAAAAAAAAACGGTCTGTACAAAATAAAGACATCATTCCAATATAAGTGCAGCTATATCAAAGGTTTCTATTATAACGTTATATAAACTTGAAATACGTGAAAGGCGAGGCTTATAAAGCGATTACGATGGTGCTCCAACTACCCTGCTACTTACTGAAACCTGAATGGAATGAAAAATCGCGATACTCCCACAAAAACGCCCAAAGTGGGCTCCGTTCGGCCATAATGAGCTAAAACCCTTTACGCTAAAAGGTCTAAGTAGTTTGGTCCCTTTCTGTTTCAACCCACCTTATAAACGATGGATAGAGATTTTTGGGCGCGGTAAAGCGAATTGCATTGAATCTGCCTTAGTGGGAATCATTTCGGATAAAATGTAAAAACTCTAAAAAGTATTCCGATGTTATAACAAGCTACTATTATTTGTTATAATAAAAATACTTTATTGCCTTAAGCCATACAGGTTGGAAAATTATAAAGTAAAAAAAGTGTACTGTTATATTCGTCAAAAGGCAGAAGGCGGTGGCTCAGCGTTTGCTGACACAGGACAGAGATCCCATGCAGTGCTGTTTTTCAGCCGTATCTTTGTCCCTATTATGTTATTGCGCCTTATGTGTAGAAATAATATGTTTGGTACATGGTTTAAAATTTCATACAAAATTTACCGCAAACCTAAGGCAGGTTTTAATAAATGGAAGATTTGCTCTCTGCTTTCTGCGCTTTTAGTATTTTGATTTTATACTTTAATTCATACATAGTACTTTAATCCTACATGAATTGATGTAATGCAGGACATTAATTTGTTATTTCGAGATGTGTATTTTGGGGATTGAGGGATTTTTACTATCCCTTAAATAACAGTAAGGGCAGTAGTAAGAGTAAAGAATTTACAGTCATCGGACAGATCTCAAAATTTTGGGAAATTGTCTATTGTTTAACAAAATTAAAAAAGATAATTCCGTTTAAGAAAAAGATTAACTTAAATGTTGCATTCATATAATGATGGTGCGTTTAAGCAACTTTCGAACACATTTTTTTATAAGATTGAAGTAGCAAACGAGCATGCATTCCACCTGATGGTAAGTGATCACTGCCACCCATAGACATCTGTAAGCAGCTCCATATAGAACAAGGTTTCAATCTGAAGTCAATCAAAGATGCGTTGCCATTGTCGACGACTAAGATGGTCGCCTCATATAAAAGTGAGCCGGTAACCACCGCGTCCACCGAAACGCAAGAAGTGTTTCACGCTAGAAATAAGTGTAGAGGTGGTATCTACCAATCAAACCATCGTTCTACTAGCTTTTCTATTTGTACATCTCACACAGACTTTTCTGTGTGAAATGTACATATAAACAAACATTAGAGATCTGTTTCACCTTGAAAAGGGATCATTATACAGACTTACAATTATATCAAGTATCTTTCGACTCGTTAGTTCTTACATGTGCGACGCCGGCACGGACCATTAAAAATGTTTTCACATTTGTTTTTCCTTTGCATATCAGGAACCGCACTCGAGACGTTTCAAAGCAGCTTCCTCTTTAGAACCTTCGCCAAAAATAAACAGGTTAGCGCCTAACGTCGGTTGTCGCTATAAGCAATGGGCGAGCATGTGCAGTATCGCAACGATATCGACTTTGCTGTCGAAAATCACGACTATTATGTTACAGTATGTATGTGTTATAGTTTTCACAATAAAACACGTGAAACACAAGACGTGTTTGATGTGTTTTATTTTGTTTACTTATCATAAGAGCATGTAAAGTGGAATGAGGTGTAGAACGCGTATGCTTCAATCGCAGAGCTATTTGTAGCGCGAAGCTGTTCTTGCGTTGCGCTGGAAGGGTGTAGGTGCGCTCAAGGTGGTAGAACCAGTGTAGTTCGACTGGGGAAGTACTACCGCCACACCTATTTTATAGCGTGCAGCATTTCTTGCGTTTTTATGGAAGGGTGTGGTTGTCGGCACACTTTCACATGAGGCGACCATCATAGTCCTCGGGAGTAGCAACGCATCTGTGATTGACTTCACATGGAACCCATGTTCTGTATAAAGTTGATTACAGATATCCATGAGCGGCAGTGACCACTTACCATCAGGTGGACTGCATACTCGTTTTCTATTTCAGTCAGATAAAAAAGGTGTTTCTTTCTTTCATATGCAACGTATCTGTGATTGACTTCAGATCGAACTCTTCTTCTATACAAAGTTGAATACAAATGTCCATGGACGGCACTGACTACTACTAAATTTAATTGAATGTATTGAAAATACTCATATATTTTTAGGCCGTATCTCGAAGTACTTCGTAAGTAAGTCATTATTTCATTACCATACTGTATCAAAGGTGAATACCATTTATTGTTATGTTATACTTATTTTTTAGCGCAGCTGTAAGTAGTACAGCGAGTAATCACTAAAAATACGCATTCTTAACTTATTTTTACTTACCCTTTATGAAAACATGAAAAAAATAAAATTAATCATTTAATAAACGTGATCATTTTTTTAACTTCTATTTCAAATGCTTTCTCTTGCTGTGTATGCAAGAAATCGTCCGCTGTAATTCGATTACAACTTGTTTGACCTACAAAAAGAAAGGAGTCGAAAAATAAATAAAAAGTATCAGTAACGAGCTTGAAAGTGGTACCGCGCGGTCTAGAGGCTAGACTCAAAGCGCTTCCGATCGCCCGGGCAAGTGCCATGCGAGCTTAGGTTATGTTCATACTAGCGACACCTTACCGAAATGTTCTTTGCAAACTAATTGCGATAAAAATGTTTTGTTAGGAGCAATATTGACGTCTATTGAATCATTAAAATAAATGATTTCAACTTCCTTACCGGGTCTTAAGTAACTTTTTTTATTGCTGCAGTTACAGTATATGAAATGAAATGAAATGATATAAAATGTCTTTATTTTGCCTAGGCCTACGGAGGTACTTACAAATTGTCAGGTACACATATATATTTTTTACACTACCACCGGATCGGAACACGACCTCAACTGAGAAGATCCGGCAAGAAACTCAGTGGGTTTGTCTTTTTTCTTTGTATATCTTTTTTTATTGGCATATTGTTTTTATATTGGTTTTAAAAGTTAGCTCCAGTATCTTGCCTTATGTATATGACTTTTACCTTTATGTATATGACTGTATCCGCATTATAATTGAATTGAATTTGAGAACTATTTATGCTACTTTATACAACATCCGATGCAATCGCCCGGGCAAGCGCCATGCGAGCTTGAGTATTATTCATACTAGCGGCACCTATTACCGATATGCACCTTGCAAACTAATTACCATAAAAATCTTTTCAACCGACTGCGTCAGAAGGAGGGTAATGTTTTTGAGCTTATGTATGTATTAGTGACGTAATGACATTCCGACATTCACGAATTCGAATGCGATTATTTTTGCAGTTTTCGACGTAGGAGCCGGAGGGCAAGAGAGGGTAAGTTTCAACCATACGATTTTATAATTCCGGCTGTCTTGAATATAAGGCATGGTTTGTAGGCATAGTGGTAGAGAGGAAAAACGTCTGTGATCAGCTATACGTGGAATCTGTTCTACATGGAGTCAGTTATTGATTGCCACGGACAGCAGTAGCCACTTAGCACCAGGTTGACGACAAGCTCGTTTGTTACTTGGATCTTATAATCAGGATTTCGTCGCTCATAACCCCACACTACGATTTTCTCCTGTGTCGTGGGTACCATGGACACACACAAGACGAATACACAAACACCCAGACCCAGAACATGAATCTAATCTCATCATTCAGATACCTGTCTAGCCGGGAATCGAACCCGTGACCCATTGTGCGTCAGACCGGTATGGTAACCGCTCTGCCACGCGGGTCGTCATTAAATAGATGAAGTTACTTTGTCGATTTTTGATGAAATCTCGTTCTCCTAAGTATCTCACGTAATTAAGGGACTCTTAATAACAATACGAGTTATTATGAAGCAAGCCTTACTCATGTTACAAAATCGTTCCAAGTAGCTCTCGAGGAGTAAAGTAGGCGATTGTTTCCGTCGCTGTAAGAGGATGTGTAGGTAGCTTCTAAGAACGATAACTGCCACTTAAAATGTTTATTTTCCTGTAAAGATGTACAAATTAATTTCTAAGCTGCTTATTTTCTTTAGGTAACAGAACAATTGGAATTTTTATTTTTGTGTTCATGTAAATATTCATTTGTTTAGAATATTTTTGTTAGGTATCGCAAGTACGTATAAAACTCCATTTTGTAAAGTTAAAACAGTAAAATTTTAAAGTGGTAGGACCTTCCTTTTTTCTTTTTTTTTTTGTTTTAGAGGGGGAAACTTTCAAAAAGCACCCAACACCCGCACTAAAACCCCCCCGGTGGCCGACCTCGACGCTGCGAAGAGAACGCCGGGAACTCCAATTGACCGCCGCCGGTGTCCTCAGCGTGTGCCCCATCGAGCTCTTCCATGGTGGGCGTGAACTGCTCACCGCACCTTCTGGTTTTTGCGGCAACATGCAACCACACATGCCGCCGTTCTTCCCGGGGTCACTTGACCGGACGGTTCGAGCTCCCACTCCGCAGCCGCAGCCCGCAACCCCGGAAGCCTCTTTTAGTCGCCTGGCAAAAAGGCAGAGGGTACCGTAGTCCTATTCTGGTCCCGAAAATACAGGGACACAAAGTGGTAGGACCTACCGTTGTTTTAGACTAGAGCAAGTTCTAGGTAACACCACCACAACTATTTCTGCATAATAACGGAACACCACTTAACAAGTTTTTTGTTCTGATCTGGATTCGATGGAAGGGTGTGGTTGCCGGCACACTTAATATGAGGCGCCCATCATAGTCCTCGGGAGTAGCAACGCATCTGTGATTGACTTCAGATGGAACATATGTTCTGTATGATGTTGACTACAGACGAAACGCAAGAAATGCTTCGCGCTAAAAATAGGTATACATTAAAATAACCTTATGATATCATTCGCGTTTTGAATACCCATCCTTACCATGCCATAAGAGTACGTGAAATCCGACTATGTTATAAGGATCATTTCCCAAATTCTGGAAAGCAGCCGCACGTAGGGTTAGCTAAGCCACCTGCAGGGCTGCCACTTGAATATTTAGCAGGTTGAAGGATAAATGGGATACGTCGGGGCAAATTCTAGTGTGTTTTAATATTCGACTGGATTTTAAACTTTTTTGTGACACTCGAGGGAGGAACTTTGGCGTGTGATTGTTATCATAGATTTCCTTAAATAAATTATAATACGTACAGAGTAATACATATGTCTTTTTATATAATATATAAAATAAATTAATATATACGTATTACTTACTATTTAGTATGAATAGCAAGGGTTTCTGATGAAATTGCACATAATGATATGACCATAATATAACCTGACATAACTGAGTAACAGTAATTTTGAAAAAAAATAACCCTTGCATAGATAATTGCTAAGATATTTACTTTTACTTATTATAGCAGAGCTTTACCTGCAAAATTTTTAAAGGTACAACCAAGAAAAGCCTATACATACTTATTGTATGTTGGAAGCAACCACAAAGGATTTCAATAATTCACCCTTAAAGGAGTATAATGTTTGTATCATTATGTATCGTATTCGCATACGTCAAGTAACAGCTAATATTCAATGTAGGACTTGAAATAGTAGTTTAAGACTTTAGACTTTATGCCTATTGCAAGGAACTTTTAGGAGTAAAAAATAAAGTTCAAACGCCGGCTTACTTCATCGTCTTTCTTTTAGCATTCTTCACACAACTCGTGGAACATAGTGTCGCTAATTATCGTTTCCTTAGTACAAGTACTTAGTGAAGAAACGTGATAAACTCGTACTCCGAAAGAATACTACGTGTATAAAAGAAATGCGGTTTAAACACTCATGTTTCATACCTCTCATACCTCAGGTATGCCCGAAGCGCCATGACATGAAGAATGATATGCTATGATATGAAAAAGGGTGCGAAAAGAGCTCTCTTTCAAAGCCGGCGATGCATTGGCGACTCCTCTGGTGTTGCGAATGTCCATAGGCGACGGAGACTACTTTCCATCAGTTAGCCCGTCTGCCTTATCGTTAGGTTAAAGTATAAAAAAATGTTGCCGTTCTCTACTTCGGTAGTAAGGAAAAGGGTTGTCGATGTAAGTTTCTATAAACCTATGCACAAGCCCGTGCCGTCCCTACTCATTTGAGCCGGTTCAGCGTCAAAAAGCCGTGTTGACTCAACAAGTCTGTCTAAGGACTCAGCTCGGAGATCAGTTAAATGCTCCACGCTGTGGTCGATACTTGCGGGAAATCTAAAATTTAAGATTTCTATTATTTTTGGAAAAGTGAAAATTTTAAAGTTTATGTTAGGTTCTTTCAAATTTATATGCTTTTTTATATATTAACATCTCTCGTCAACCCTTGGTTGTCCCACTGCTAGGCAAGGGTCTTCTCTCAGAATGAGAGAGTTCAGGCCATAGTCGACCGCGCTGGCCAAGTGCGAATTGGTGGACATATATATTAACATGTTTGAGTGGAAACACGGTTTTTGTCATTTGATTTGAACACATTTGAGACGGCTGTGCAGTAACTGACGAAGTATAACTATTCTCATATGGCTTCTAAAATTTGAATACCGGTGATATATTAACAATTTTTTTTAATGTTATGTGTCGCCCTAATATATGTAGTACCTTTCGTCTGGTGAAGATTGTAAGAGACCATTAAGAATTGAAGTCCAAGAGAGGGGCATCTTCTTGAGAATTATTCAGCCACGATCACTAACGATCACTAACATTTATAGGTAGGAAAAACTAACGCTAAAATTAAGTAGGTCTACGTTAACCTAGAAAGCTAAAGAATAGTTGAATAGATACGCAATAAAATAAGTAAGTCGCCGCTAAAGCCATCCTTAGCTCAAGGGTCACAAACGAGTAACGAACCATAAAACTGGAGGGAGTCATGTAAAAAATTAGAGGACATACAATAATTGACTTTGTGTAATAAAACTACACATGCGTGTAAGAACTACTCAAACTGCCCCTAACATTGAGCCACCGTGCTCATCTAACTGGCCTATAAACAATTCTTACAAGCTGTTCTGACATCAACTTGGATTGTGAAACCTTATTACGACTACAAAAGGACTCTTATACAGTTTTTGGTAAGCAAATATAAGGTGGTCTTAGTGTAGTTTCACAAATTTGTATTTGCTGTCGATATAACGCGTGGTAATGGAAAAATAGGCTTTATGACATTATAATTAGAGAGTGAGCGTATTCTTTTAACAGCAAAGTGTTAGTCGGATACCGTTCGTACAGCTGGTAGTTACTGCAGAAGTAAACATGGCGGGCTGGTTTTACCGTCTATTAATTTGCTAATTGCAAACTACACTGGATATGGTTGATTTGTGGATAATCAAATTTTATGAACAAATCTATAGTATGTATATGCTTGGTTAGTGTTCTATTGGGATTAGATTGATCCTTATTGTAAATTCAGTGTCATTTGCTTTGACGTTGAGGGAAATATTATGAGGAAATTGTCATGCTTGATCTGTAAAATTCCCAAAGATGTGTTTTTTATAATTTGGATGTAACATACGAGCAAGTACCTTCGTTTAGGTTCGAGGTTTACTGTCGAAGATTAAGTTTGTGAACACAGTTGCCGAACCGATTAATGACAATATTTTTTTTATTAATAATCATAATAAATTAGATTACTTTTCACATCTCAATGCATATTTATAAGCCATTGTTATTATCCTAAAATTATATTACAGGCTATAGTCTTTCAACGGATATTTAAAAGACTATTGATGAGTTCCGCCGTGACCACGATCCATGTAACTGGGTCGTAATATAAAAAAAAACACTTTTCTTTACATATTAAAATATATTAAATACTTAATAATATTCGTCTAAATCATATATTACAGACCATTGTCTTTAAAAGTCGATCTAAAAGACTATTGATTACATTCCCGATGCTCCGCTGGAGAAACTTCCTGAACCAACTAATTACCCCTCGATTGAAAGTTGTGAAGAAGTCGCCCGTTGCAAAGAAATTTAAAAGAATCTTGGCCTTTTATAAGTTTTGATGCCTCGTTTTCCTTTTAGTTGTAGTAACTGTTTCTGATATTATAGATAGTTTAAGAGCTAGTAGCACCAAAATAGTTCGACTGGGGAGGTACGACCGCTAAACTTGATCTTGTTCTTTGATTCGTTGGAGGGATATGGTAAATGACTTACCTATAAGGTGATCTGAGGACAGGAGACAGGACAGTGGGAACGTCAGATGATCACTGTTCATGGCCACTTATCAGCTGCTGGACTGCCAACTCGTTCCTTACTTCCATATTACGAAAAATGTCTTGTTTTTGCGATTGTAACGATTTCAAACATATGCATTTTTGCCTAGTACCAGTGGTGCTACCGTTTTTTCAATCTGCAGGGTAAGTTAAAGGAGATTTTTTTTATTTTTTTTTTGACTGAAGTAGCAAACGAGCATGCAGTTCACCTGAGGTAAATGGTCACTGCCGCTCATGGACATCTGTTATCAATTTCATACAGAACATGGGTTCTATCTGAAGTCGAACACAGATGCGTTGCTACTCCCGAGGACTATGATGGTCGCCTCATGTAAAACTGTGCCGGCAACCACACATTTATGTAAAAGTTGTTTCAACTTTTGAGTAGCAAACCTTCTGTGGGTATTCTATGTAATGAGTCTAATCGTATGGGTTATGTATAATGTGTTCATGATTATCAGACACCATTTATTATCAGGTCTTCATTCTATAAATCTCATTCCAAAATCGAAACACGCCATTTTTAAACTCAAATCCAGTTCCGTACAATATAAAATATCAAGCCAAAACACTTTTTAGCTCCAAAACCCTTACAACGTTAATATAACCTTTTTTCATTTAGCTACGAGGCGAGATGGTAATTGATTACATGTCCGGCAACTTCTGGCGCCAACTAATTAACGCTCGATTACAACTTGTAAAGAGGTCCGGGAAGAATTTTCAACTTTTTCCCGGATGCAATTTTTTAAAATACATTTTCGTTTTGCTGCTTTAAAACTGAATGTCGCCAGCCAAAAAATTATGGTCAACTAATGCCACCGTGTGAAATAAAATAAGAAAATCATTTGATTTTAAATATCGGGATGTTTTACCCCTTAAAAAGAAAGATAAAAAGGTCTCTGGTTACCCGAAAATTTATATATATTTTCATATGCCTCCACGTATTATCCTAACTCTTATAAGTAATTGGTCTTGTGAAAAGTTACAAAGGCTTATGCTATTAATTGTTCTCAGGTGGTTCACGAGAAATAATAGAATTTTGCTTTTACTGTTGCATGCCTCGTGGTATATATTTTGTATCTAATTAAAGTAGATTGTAGTCCACGTAATGATAAGAGGCTACAGCTACCCATGGATATCTGTAAACAACTTCATATATAACTTGGGTTGTATCTTAAGTTAATGAAAGATGCCGTTCCCATTGTTGATTAAGATGGTCACCTCATATGAAAGTGTACCGGCAACCACACCCTTTCATCAAAACGCAAGAACTGCTTCACGCTGCCAATAAGGGTGGCGGTAGTACCTCTCAAATCAAAATACACTGGTTTTACCATTTGATAAATGATAATTATATGAGGTCGCAAGTAAAAATACATAAGCTTTAAAGTCGGGAGGATTTTATTCGAAGTATGTTTTCAAATCGCAGTCCCCTAATTCTCTTACCAACCTGATTTAACAATGACTATTCTTGTCGAGAAACGTAAAAAGGAGTATAAATAAAATAAATAATGTATCAACTTATTTAACAATGTATTTTTATAAACAATTGTTATTAAAATGGAGTATTTTTTTCAATCATTCTGATGGTAGATGATCAATCCCACAGTTAAATCACATATCAAATTCAGTTCACCTATATTTACAGGTCACAAAATGGCATTACACACGTTCATATTCCACTTCAATAATTAAAAAAGTAATATGACCACCTACTCTTCCTTTATGTTCATAAGCAATCAAATGCAGATAGATGTGGCGATAGTACCACGGGGGTTATTTTTTAATGTTCAGGCAGCAAATGAGTATTCAGTCTAATTGACATGACATTGACATCGGTAACCAAGCACACACAATCAGGTCTTATCTAAAGTGGGCAACAGCTTGGTTGCTACTCCTGAGGATTAAGTTGGAATGTTTTGGATCCTATCACATTCTTCAAATCAGAATTTTGAATTCAGCGGTTGCCCACCTTCTTCGTGTCATCAGTCCGAAGAACTAGGGGGGAAGCGGTTTTAAATACTTTTGCCCAGACGTGGTTTCATAGGTCTGTCTTACGAATGATGTGAGCTGTGCCGGTATCTATGTTTCTCCTAAGAATCTCATCACCACGAATTCTGTAGCGTAGGGAAATACCAAGTATAGCTCTCTCTATAGTTTGCTGAGAGACTTAGTACTTGCGGATGAGGCTGACAAAGTAAGACCATGTTGTAGATATATAAAAAATATTCAAATCAGAACAAAATTAACAAAGCTGTTGTTTTCGATCCTGGCTAGGCGTAGGCCTCCTCTCAGAATGAGTGTTATATATTTTATATCACACACTTTTCAGGACTTTTTTATAAACGTGGTGGGTTTCCTCACGATGTTTTCCTTGTTAGAAAGTCAGTAATCATTTATTTCTGATACGCAAATTATTTTAGAAATAAATTTAAACGTTGTTGCCGAGCAGAATGAAGGCCCTATTGCCACACTTAGTGGCAATGGTGCCAATGATTAGAAGTTTTTTTTTTTTTTTATTTGACTGAAGTAACAAACGAGCATGCAGTCCACCTGATGGTAAGTGGTCACCGCCGCCCATGGACATCTGTAATCAACTTCATACAAAACTTGGGTTCCATCTGAAATCAATCACAGAAGCGTTGCTACTCCTGAGGACTATGATGGTCGCCTCATGTGAAAGTGTGCCGGCAACCACACCCTTCTATCGAAACGCAAGAAATGCTTCACGCTAGAAATAGGTGTGGCGGTGGTACTTCCCCGGTCGAACAACACTGGTTCTACCACCTTTGAAAGTATGAAAGGTTCTATCACCTACCGCTACCAAGTTTAAACTTTATCACATGTTGTACAAATACTGTATATATGGAACGATGTTATTCCAATCATCGGGAGGTTAAGTGGCAATTAAGGGTATAAAGCTATCTTAATTGCACGTAATTATCGACCATCTGTTCGGGAAAGCTTTGCCGATAAATTAATACGGAAACCTATTTATATGTATTCAGATTTTGAATGTTATCATGTTTTATGTTTGGATTTTTTTTATTTGTTATCGAATGTCATCGACAAAGTGCTTCATAAGATTTCTCTCTTTATTTCTATCATATAGTATATTGTAGAAGGCATAATAAAACAAAGTTAAAAAGAATACGAAAATAAAATACTAACTTTGTGATCGCTGACCTTAAATATGCATTAGTTATGTTTTAGAGTTATGTCCTTCACAATATACACGTTGCATCATGTCAATAAATGCTTTTTTCGCCCTCTAATACTGATTGTAGCGCTTCTGATGCTTGCTCGGAACAAGTATCCTTTTTTTGTTCTCGAGGGGGAAACCTTCAAAAGGTACCCGACGCCGTGGGAGCGACGCAGGGTTATGTGAGATTTTTACCGCAATAAAACTCCAAAGGAACGCTATCGGAATCCTCTGAGCAGGTTGCCCCATTGGGCTCCTCCCTGATGGGTGGCTGGGCCCACCGCTCCGTTAAGTCTTTACGACGGTATGCGACCACACATACCGCCGTCCTTCTCGGGATCGCCTGACCGAACGGTTCGAGCTCCCACTCTAGCCACCCGCCCCCTCTTAGATGTGGATCTGTCGTTATACCTATTTCTGCCTAATACCTTCTACATGTACCTACCAAGGGATAGAAATACTGTGTGTATTACTTTCTATGGGCCTTTGTAGCCTGAACTAAATAAATAAATATAAATATAAAAATTTGGATACCTGGGGCATTCTCAGTCGTCAAGGGCAGTAAAAATCAGTAGCCATCTCCGCTTGGATTTCACTATGGTTTCATTGCAGATGTCCACGTCAGTAGGCACTTACCATAAAGTGTACTGCATGCTCGTTAATTACTTTTATACTATAAAAAAGGAATTATGTGGTACATTGACGTGGGGTGGATGTGCGTGTCTCCGGGCAATTTTACACGTCCGTCCGTTACGATTATGACAGTTAATTATGTGTCATGTGTGTCCGACATTACCGTGTTATTGCGTTAAATTATATAATAACAAAAGCGTAATGTGTAACTGAATTATGGAGTAAAATTGTTGTTTTTAAAATCTCAATTTTGAATAGTACTATAGATATAGAATATGGACATGTTTATGTGTACTGGATTATCATAAATATAATATGAATTACAGTACTAAACAAGTATACTCCAGACACTAAAAGCGCTTCTTACCTGCATTTAATATAACTCATACGTACATTTTTTTTTATTTAAACCTAACAATAAGGCTGACTGGTACGTTGACTACTTCCCATCAGGTTAGGATGGAAAGTATCCACCGTCGCCTATGAACATTCGGAACACCTGAGGAGTCCTGAGGAGGAGGAGGAGGAGGAGGAGGAGGAGGAGGAGGAGGAGGAGGAGGAGGAGGATGAGGAGGAGGAGGAGGAGGAGGAGGAGGAGAGGAGGAGAGCCCGGTGTCCTATATTATTCAGATTAAAATATTGGTGAAATTTGCATTACAGTGTTACTTTTAAGTAAAGCACTTGAATAATTTATTTAGGTTAAACTTATCCTCAATAATAAGTAATGCGAAAAAATAATGCTTTATTACACAACAATTCTTCTTTCGCATTAGTGTTGTTTACATAGTTGTGAGTAATTCGATCACGTGATGTTTTTAAGTTAATTTATATGCATGTGTTTCGTCATTTACTCATTTTTTTTATAAGATTGAAGTAGCAAACGAGGATGCAGTCCACCTGATGGTCACCACCGCCCGTGAACATCTATAAGCAACTTCATACAAAACATGGGGCTCTATCTGAAGTCAATCACAGATGCGTCGCTACTCCCGAGGACTAAGATGATCGCCTCATATTAAAGTGTAACGTAAATAATTTAGTAATATAGTTAATATTTCACTATGTTTTGTTACGTAGAACAATTAGATGAAATAATATCAAAGGGTAGTGAATGTACCCTTATAAAAGTTTAAGGGCACTCACGTGTCGAAGAAGCCTTATAAACGCTTCATTTTCACTATTGTTACGAAATGAACTCGTGTAAATCATTGTAGAAAGTTTTGGAAGCAGTAAAGCGATCATTTGTAATAATTTCGCTTTGATGATAATTGGTTTGTATTGTTTACGTGTCACGTGGAAATTAGGTATTCACTTCGATCATTGTTCGTGGTTTTGGTGTATGTATTAGGCTTTAATATTATCCTACTATCATACTAAATACTAAATGCTACGATCCAAAATAGAATTATATTTATGATGATTGAAATGAAGTGAAATGAAATGAAATGTCTTTATTTTGCGTAGGCCTATGGAGGCACTTACAAATTGTCAGTTACATATATATTTTTTTTACACTACCACCGGATCGGATCGGATTGTATGTCGTTAAGTTAATTAAGTGAGAATTATGAAAGACTAGCTAAACCCCGCAGAATCGCCTGCTTTAAAATGATGTATCGATTGTCCCGTAGGAATACGATATTTTCTCACAGTAATTAGTAGTAGATTAACATAAATGCCACTTATATGTTAATCCAGAGTATCAGCTCCCCACCAAATTTTATGAAAATCACTCCAGCCATTTAAACGTGAAGACGTAACAAACATACACACTCACAAACTTTCGCCTTTATAATATTAGTATGAAATATGATTATACATAAGCTACAGTGTTTTCGGAATCAGGAAGTATTCAGCATATTTTAACAATGGTAGAATTCTTTCTAAATGGACTACTAAAAATGTCTATTTTCAGATAGACATTTTTATTTCTAGTCGTGTCTTATGTCGTTTCGTGTAAAATCATGTTGTTGTATTGTGTAAAATCGCTTACGAACAGAAAAGACACATATTTTGAGGTTTAAGAAAACTTTATTTCCCATTAAGAATAATACAAAACACTACAATACAAGACAATAATACAATAATACAAATTTACACTACACACACACACACACACACACTAAGTTTACGCGTACATGAGCGTGTTTTAACCGACATAAAAGCAATAGGTAGGTAGAGTTACATTTTTTAAAAAAGATTACTATATTATTATTTTCACAATCATATGATTGTAAAAAGTAAAAAATCCTCAAATCGTTACATTTATTGCTAGCCAGAATCCAAATTAACCACACAATAGCGTTTCGAAACCAGCGCACATACCTGTCATCCGCGCAAAGCGTTTTTGCGGAGCGGAAATCGAATCCTGAACCGTTCGAGCGGAAGACAATCACGCTACTCACTGAGCCAAAAACACGGGTGCATACTGTGACCACTGACCCGTGCCGCCACATAGTTTGTAAATGATTGAAAATATTAGATAACTTTTAGTAACGATCCATGTGGACGAGTGTTTGCAATAGTTTGATGTTAGTAAGTATTAGGTTGGATGAGCAAGCAGTGATAGCGTAATGGTTGAAACTTGCCCTCTCGATCGGGAGGTCCGAGGTTGAAACCCAGGCACGCACCACTTATTTTTCTAAAGTTATGTGCGTATTAGAAATTAATTATCACTGCTTTTTGGTGAAGGAAAACAACGTGAGGAAATATACACACCTGAGGGTTCTTTAAAAAATAATTCTCGGGGGTGTGTGAAATCCACCAATTCGCAAGAGGGGGGGTTTAAGTACTTTTGCCCAAACGTGGTCTCACAGGTTATCAGTCTTACGAATTATGTGAGCTATGTCGATAACTATTTTTCTCCTAAGGATAGGGAAATACCAAGTATAGCTCTCTCTATAGTTTGCTGAGAGACTTTGTATAATGCGGTTGAGGCATATAAAAAGTAATGTACACTATCATCCATACCTTAAACAAGATCGAAGTTCATCATTTATGGTCAGCATCGAATTGGACCCTCTACGCTTCATACTGGTGACCGCTACAGCACATTAATAACCGTGTCAAGAAATATAAAATTCGTAGCAGGCGCTACGACTTTTCGTAGCCGTAAATATACTAGCTACTACGTTCTACTAACATTATTATGCAACAATGTGAATTGACATAAATCCCCAATTGGCATAAAAAAGTTGTTGTCATAGTTCTTTCGTGGTGCACCGCATTTGTGATTGACTACAGTTTGCACTACTATTCTATATGAAGTTTACTATGGAGGTCCATAGGCAAATGACCTATTACTATCAGGTGGACTGCTGCTACTTTGCTACTTCAAGCTTATAAAAAGTTTCTATAAAGAATTATTTATAACCTCAATAAAATTCGTGTTATTCACTTATCCGGGTAAACAGCTTTACTTGGCAGAGTACATCTTCCGAACTTTAATAAACAAAAAATATGTATTGTTGTTTTGGTACGGACAGCAAAACAAACTACACTGCTGGTTTTCTGGCCAATTTATTTTATTAACAAAGAAACAAGTCGCTAACTATAACCATCATTTACTCAGTACATTGGTCACAATGGCGGGACAATCGTAAACCGAAGGATATGGCGAAAAGTAAACATATAAAAAATATTATGAACTCCGGAGCTGATATAAAAACTAATGTGCCATACATGTCGCGGTTACGTTGATTATCCTGACTTTACCGAGTAGAAACGCTCCTGTACGGTCAACAACAAAAGTTCTGTAATAGGGTTCTATATTGCCATTTCATCTTATTACCCGCCTGCGACAAAATGAATGTAGTGTTATTCGAGCACGTGTACGCGTATGTTTAAAGAAATATACATAATCTATGTTTGGGTGTATATATATCCATTTCTATGGCAGGTGCTACAACTGAAACGGTTTGACGGATTATGATATATGAGCTATCATTGGAATGGTTTCAGTTTGCAGTGACACAGGCTATTTACAAGTAGTAAAAAATTGTACATAGATCCTTCGAAGTATATACAATATATATACATTAGAGATACATTTATCCTACTAGTGACCTTATTTACTGCATGACCTGAAGAAGACAGCGGGAAACCGTTGGATTCAGAGGGCACAGGACCGGTTGGAGTGGCGTCATTTAGAGGAGGCCTTAGTTCAACAGTGGATAACAAAAGGCTGATGGATGGATGGATGGAGACTAAATCTATCCATCCATAATTGAAGGAGTGTACCCTGGTACACTGGTACACTGACACAGGATGTATGCTAATAATGGCGAGATATTGTGAGGCAAGCTACATCAGCCATCCAAAGGACTACTTGACGACCACGACGCTCTGTCAAGAGCGTGACGACTAAGAATAAGAAGAAAATAGGTGCGGCGTTGATAGCTTTCAGTCGTCATACTCATTCGCACTCCGTCAAACTGGCTATAAGTTTCGACCGACCGTTGAAATAATTTTGTTTTAGCTTTAAAAAATGCACCGCTTTTCCTTTTCTTATGATAACTCCTTAGTCCACTGTTCACCAATTCGCACTTGGCCAGCGCGGTGGACTATGGCCTATAACTCTCTCATTCCGAGAGGAGACCCGTGCCCAGCAGTGGGACAATAATGGGTTGACGATGAGTTGACCCGACGAGCTTCGTTACGCCTAATAGTCAGCGATCTAAAATTATCAGTGTTTCTCTACTATACTATACATGTATTATACATAAAAACCTTCCTCTTGAATCACTCTATCTATTAAAAAACTGCATCAAAATCCGTAGTTTATTATTAAAGATCTAAGCATAGAGTCAAACAGCGGGAAACGACTTTGTTTTATACTATGTAGTGAACACCTGTAAGGCGGAAGGTTTATTGGTCTGATATGCAGAGAATTCTGGGTTCACGCCCCTACCATACGGATATCTGAATTATGAATAAATATAATTTAGATTTCTCTTTTGGACATGGGTGTTTGTGTATTCATTTTCATGAGTATTCATGGCACCCACGACATAATAAGTTCTATTGTGGGGATATGTTTGTAGTAAGTGTTATATTTAACAATACCGTTCACGAATTCGAAAAATTTCTGCTATTTTTTCCGTTGCGTGATTCCGCGCTTGGTTGATATTCTTTACAGAGTCTAGACAAAAATTTAAGTTTGTGACAGGAAAAAAGAATAGTAAGACGTTGGATCTAATTTATTTAAGCAAGTGTGGATTAGTAGTTGGTTTTACAAATTTGAGTCGTATTCCGTGCTCCCAAAATGAATTTGGTGTAGTTTTGGTAATATTTCAAACAATTATAGGATATTTTATTACTATTAATTATTTTTATTGTAATCTATTATTTACTTACCTTCCAGGGTAGAAACGTATGTGTGGCCAAGTTCAGGTAAGACTCTCTATAATCAACTTATGACCAAATGATCTTGGGGCCTGTTAACATCAGGACCGCATGCTCCATATCAATATAATAATATGTATGAATGTACATATACATAAAAACACATAAAATTATATATAAGTTTAAAAAAAACATAACTTTAAAGGCATAAAATGACATGAATAACATTTTTGTATGCGACTGTCCGCGATTTTCCGGTCTATATAAATATCAGCCCAGGAACTGACGGCTAATTTCCTGCAAAATACAACTCGTACCGAGGAAAGTAAAAAGTGAAGTTGGATAATAAATCGGTTTTATGTCATCGGTGATAAAAAAGTTTTTTAATCAATCCACTTATACGAGAATATTTATGCCGATGGCGTGCTAAGTCATTCAAAAGACGCGACGCCGATTGTTTTTGTCGCTGTAAACATTTTAACGAGACTTCCTTATCTGATCAGGGTGTATACGTAAACAAAACGGGGTATTATTTTAATATACTCCTGCTATATAGTTGCAAGGTGATAAGCACTAATCAATGTTCACTTTTGCAGCCAGTAAGCATGTTTATGACCCTGTAAAAACAGGTTGTCTTAATTTCAATTAATTGTGAAATTGGTTCACGAAAAGTCTCAATAGAATATTAATACTATTTGCATCTCCTAGAATCACTGCACTAGGCTCCAGCCTACCTGGTAAATTCTCCACAGATGTGCATCTAATCGCCATATTTTTTGCTTCTTTTATGTATCAGATTGAACGATGGTAAGTGGTTTCTGCCATGGACATAATATGTTAGCAATTTTATATAATACTAGCCTTTGCCTTTTGTATAAAACCTATGGGAACATCAACTTCATGTTTTTAAAATTTTCAAAGTATAAAAAGAGTTATTGTGGGTTATACATAAAATATAGACATATGCTGTCGCGGACTTTTATTTAGATCTATGTGAGCCAAACAATCCCACGGTATATTATATTTGGATATCTCCAACGGTTTAGGCAGCGTACGCGAAGATAGCTCTCAGAGGACAACTTTTTTTGCGACTAACCGGATATTTCTCGTTATATTATAACCTAATTACAAAAAAATCGGTATAAATTATAGTGCATGTGTTATTCTGATGTATAACCTATACTACTGTAAAGTTTCAACCAAATCCGTTGAGTAGTTTTTGCGTGAAAGAATAACAAACACACATACATCGCTACTTAAGTGATAAGGCCGCCTATTGTACCTTAAAATATATTTAAATGTCATATTTGTTATATGAATTTTTATGGTGTACAATAAAGAGTTTTTGTATTGTATTGTATTGTACATCCATCCTTCGGATTTATAATATTAGTAGGACGAAGTTTTGTAACTGAAGTCAATCACAGATATGCTTTGCTACTTCCGAGGACTAAGATTGTTGCCTCATAGAAAAGTGAGCTGGACATCGTAACCTTCCAATAAAACGCAAAAATTGCTGCGAGCTTGAAATAATTGTAGCTCTAGTACCTCCCCGGTCGAATTACACTGGTTCTACCACCTTGTGAATAATCTCGCAATGTACTGTGGACTGCCTATATGAAGAATAAATAGGTATGAGATAAATACGGAGGTCTGCAGAAATATTGAGGGGCTATTTAATGTTATAAAAAGTGTAAGACGATTTCTACCTCGAAAACAAATCAAAATTTCATAATTTTGCGAAATATTTCCGGTCGTAAATTTTGCCCGATTCTCTATGAAAACAAAACAATATTTTTGTGTGATCACACCGCCCACCTGTTGTTACCACACACATAACTCAAGACGTATCTGTAACCGAATTCATTTACTATGAACCAGAATATAACCGTCTCCCTGGCATCAGGTGGTCTGCGAGCTCGATTGATTTCAATAAAAATAAATGCATAAAATCAGTGGTTGGTAGGAATTTTCTCGTACTTGTTGGAATGGAATGAATCTTTCTTGGTGCCGTCTTCCAGTGAAATTTACTGCCGGTCGCGTTGATTGCTCGATTCCTTACGAATATTAGGTATGTTATGTAAAATAAGCTGAGGCATAGCTAAGCGATTTATTACTTTTACTCATGTACATGGTATGACTTTGATCATTTTCACGGTGTGACCGTAATATTTAATGTTTTTTTTATACGATAGAAAGAAGATATCTAACACCGTTTTTATTTAAGAATGGAGGACTTATTTGAGAGCTCAGATGAACTCTTTGCATCATGGTAGAACAAAGGTTCAACCGAAGAAATACCTATTTCTAGCGTGAAGTAGTTCTAACGTTTCGTTAAAAGTCTATGGTGGTGGTAGTTTTGCCATATATATTTCTATCGTAAACCAATTCTTCCTGTCGGTGGCGAGATACTTGTAAACTTATAAATGAGGCGAGTCCTCAGAAGTTCCAAAACATTTATGATTGACTTCTAATATGAAGTTGCTTACCATATATGATATATGAAGATGTCCATTGGCTACAGTGACCAATTCGCTTCAGATGGACTGACTCGAAAATATAAATAGCTTTGGAATAGCGCTGAGCCTTAAAGGTTTTTAATAAAGCGTAAAGTTGAATTAAATAACTTAGAGCTATCAAATTCAGTGGTCGCCAACCTTTAGGCTGCACGGTCGAACAATAAGGAATGGAAAGTTTACGTCAAATTATTCGATTTTTCGTCCTCTAATCAGACGTCGGCCATTGTTGGAGGCGTTATGGCCGCGAGGCTGTCGTTTATCACGCTGAATGGGGCCTGTAACGACTTTGCCTCTGTTTAGACTGTATGGGACGTCGTGGACGGCGATTTTGGCAAGGTAAGTGCCTATATTACATATCTTTGGGGCAGTTACATCGCTAATGTAATGTTTTGGGCGCAAGATTTTTTATAGTTTTGCTTGAAGGTTACATAGATGTAAGGTTTGCTGTTGATATATTTTTGAGCTATTCGGGCACGCAAATTCAATAATTTTCATGTTTATGTAGTACTAGCTTTTGCCCGCGGCTTCGCTCGCGTGGAATTTAGTCTGCCACATAAAGTTTGTAAGGTGGTAGAGCAATGGTTCAACCAGGGAGTTATCACCGCCGCACCTATTTCTACCGTGAAGAAGTTCTTGTTTCATTAGAAGGGTGTGGCTGCCGGCTCTCTTTTATATGAGGCGATCATCAAAGTCCTCGAGAGTAGCAACGCATCTGTGATTGACTTCAGATTGAACCCTTGCCTTACTTCCTAAATCTGTGTGTTCAAATTTCAAATCACAGGCACGTATATTAATTTGAATTAGTTTTGTCGGCAACGGATATTAATACTTATTCTGAAATTAAAAGTTTTAAGAAAGGGTCTCAAAACGCGTGACGGTTACCAACGCGCAGTTGGCTAGCGTGGTCAACTACGACCTAAACTACTGCTAATCTGACATATGTGCCGAGTTGTGTAACATTAAAAGGTCGATGACGATTGAATAACATATCTAACCTTTTCCACTGTTTCATTCTTAGTGACCTTTTTTTGTCGAGGGGGAAACCTTTAAAAGGTACTATACGCCGTGGGAGCGACGCAGGGTTATGTGGGATTCTTATCGCACCAGGACTCCGGGATCTTCAAAGGAACGCAACTGGAGTCCTCTGAGTGCATTGCCCCATCGGGCTCCTCCCAAGTGAGCGGCTGGGCGAAAGCCCCCTTTTAGTCGCCTCTTAGCACAGACAGGGGATACCGTAGCCTTATTCTGATCCCGGAACTACAGGGACGTCATTCACATCGACCTTTCCCATTTTGCTCCGTGATTTATAACCATTTAAATATTAATTTCATAGAACTTCGTTGTATACGGCGGCGGCACACGGCGCGTACTGCCGGTCAATCAATTGAGTACGCAATATGTTATACTCGTAATATCTTCTAAACTACATATCCAATTTACATGGTGTAAAAAGTAGATTTAATCTGTATGAGATGCTTGATTTTTTGAAATCATTTATTTTGATAAGGATTAATATTTAGTTTGTATAAAACCCATGGAAACATCAACTTCATATTTTTTAAATTTTCAAAATATAAAAAGAGTTATTGTGGGTTATACATAAAATATAGATATATGCTGTCGCGGACTTTTATTTAGATCTATGTGAGCCAAACAATTCCACCGTACATTATATTTGGATATCTCCAACGGTTTAGGCAGCGTACGCGAAGATAGCTCTCAGAGGACAATTTTTTTTGCGACTAATCTGATATTTCTCGTTGTAGTATAACCTTATTACAAAAAAATCGGTATAAATTATAGTCCATGTGTTATTCTGATGTATAACCTCTACTACTGTAAAGTTTCAACCAAATCCGTTCAGTAGTTTTTGTGTGAAAGAATAACAAACACACATACATCCTCACAAACTTTCGCATTTATAATATTAGTAGGATTTATAATATTAGTAGGATGTTTATTTATGGATTTTTGTCCTTTCCCTTTTTATGAATAATTATTTCTGTTCCTTCGATGATTCTTTTACGGTTTAAAGTAAGCCACTTCAGATCAGCTTTAAGTATAGATTGAGTCCATAAATAAGAAAAAAGTATACAAAAACGTATATGAATTATGAATGTATATGAATTATGGTTATACCAAGTAGTAGAACTAGTCTAGTTTAACAAGAGAGGCATCATCCCCACATCTATGTCTAGCGTAAAACGCTCTTGCGTTTCGGTGGAAGGGTAAGGTTGCCGGCTCACTTATATGTGAGACAACCATCTTACTCGGTAGCAACGCATCTGTATTGACGTTATATATAATCTTTGTTGAGTATGAAGTCGCTTACAAAAATTCGACGACAGTAAACACTTGCCATAAGGCGGACTGCATGGCCATTGCTTTTTCAATCTGAAAAAAAATTATTATGTCTGTTTTTATGTATTCTCCGTGTACAAAAACTTATAAATAAAATAAATAAATGATTATTTATTACTTTAGCATAGTTAGGCTTTTATATCCAAGCTTTTGATCAAATAATACTCCCAGTTTCGTATATAAAGGCGAATACTGAATACGAATGCACGTGCATAAAGCTTATAAGATTACAGCAACACCCATTTGCAGCTTTATTTGGTGGCTTTCAATTATTCTGGACGCGG
Organism: Spicauda simplicius; assembly: GCA_949699795.1. Taxonomy (NCBI): domain Eukaryota; kingdom Metazoa; phylum Arthropoda; class Insecta; order Lepidoptera; family Hesperiidae; genus Spicauda; species Spicauda simplicius. The sequence goes on along the minus strand of OX453071.1, from coordinate 2,975,532 downwards.
TCTAGCACAGGCGAGTTGCGATTTGTAGTCACAAAGCGGAATATGGACGAACAAACGAACATCTATGTTTTAACACAGAAATATAGTTTGATCACGTTATCATAGAAATTTTGAACTATTTTTTTATTTTTTTATTTAACCATTTATTTCAGACAATATAAACATCTATAAATGAGTATAATTGAATACAGAGGTCCATATCATATATACCTTACAGACGAACATATATATTAATATATACTTATAACTAAATATAATATATACTCATAACTAATACTATATTAAGTGTCGTCAACACATTATTGTCCCACTGCTTGGCACGGGTCTTCTCTCAGAATGAGAGAGTATTAGGCCACAGTCCACCGCGCGGGCCAAGTGCGGTTTGGTGGACTTCACACACCTCCGAAAACTTTTTTTTAAGATCTTGCGGTTGTGTAGGTTTTCTCACGATGTTTTCCTTAACCGAAAAAAGTAGTAATTAATGTCTAATACGCACGTTATTTTAGAAAAATCTGTGGTGCGTGCCTGGGTTTGAACCTCGGACCTCCCAATCGAGAGGGCAAGTTTCGACCATTAGGCTATCACTGCTCGACAATGGGTTGACGAGACTTGAGTGGATAAGTGGAGTGAGTGGAATTTATTTGTATCAATAGACATATATTGATGCGTTGATGTACGAGTTATTCTCATCTGAGAGAACTAAGAAAAAACTATAAGAAAGGAAATATCAGATTCCTAAGTAAGTTTTATTCTTGTTAACTAAATTCAGTCATCGCCAAATAAAATGTTTGTAAAACACAAATTATACTAGCACATAAAACATAATTGAAAGAGAACTAACATATAGGATACGTAAAATAAAATAAAAACGCTTTCTACACTCATAGCCCCACAGTAGGATTTTCTCTTGTGTCGTGGGTACCATGGACACACACAAGACTAATACACAAACACCCAGATCCAGAACAAGAATCTAAACTCATCATGCAGATACCTGTCCGGCCGGGAATCGAACCCGGGACCCACTGCGTGTCAGACCGGTATGGCAACCGCTGCGCTACGCGGGTCGTCAACAAATATTTAACCGAAACAAGAATATTTTTATGTAATTTATACACGTCACTGAATTTTTCAGCAGAAAAAAGAGAAGGGACAATGAACTTACAAACGAGTCCGAAGACCATTTTAAATAAGACCTTGGATAGTACGGGATATCTACCTGACATCTATCACGTTTATGCTTTCAGGACTAAGAGTAAACCTTATTTTTGCCGTTCTTCTTTTTATTTTGGCGGGTATGTCGTCGTTGTATATGTGCCAACAGTGATGTATCAAGTTATATCTGTCGGACGGGAGTTAATAGTTGATGCAGGTGGATAAATATAAATACATGGGTATCGCGCTCAGAGGACTCCGCTTGTCTGTTGGAGATCCTGGAGTCCTCTGGACGCAGCGGTGAGGACGGCTACCGGGGGGGTTTTAGTGCGGTAAGAATCTCACATAACCCGCGTCGCTCCCACGGCATCGGGTACCTTTTTAAAGTTTCTCCCTCGAGAACAATAAAAAAGGTGGACAAATATGACCATATCCATAATCCAGGTCAGAAACTATCTGTATTCTTGCGTAAACGAGTAACAATGACATAAATCCTTACAAGCTTCCTCATTTATTTATTATTAATAACATAAGATTATATCGATATCCCACTTTTACCGTAACACTTAGCTGCTCTGTGTAGTAAGTCAATAAGCTTGTTAAAATTTCGCGGAGCGTAACGTGTTTGAGTTTAATCCTCTTGACGCGGTTATGCGTCCGCCTTCAGCAAGCTATTCGTCGGCCATCGCTTATTCGACCGACGAGCGAACTTCGACAGCGGCTCTGGAGCTCAGAAAAAGCGAATTGATGCGGTATATTGGGGAGCGTTCAAGTATTACGTAATGCAATTTTTGAATTCAGACCGCAGAATGCAATTTTTGATTCAGGAGTTTAGCAAAATGTTACATTGGGGAGAGCCCCAATGTAACATTTTGCTACACTCCTTTCTCCCTCCCTGAACTGTGGCAGCAAGTCGCTGTGGCCGTATATTGATTAAATCTATATATTAATACGTGAAGCAAAAACTTTTAATTCGTTCTTAAGATACTTGCCACAGACGGAGGAGTATGAAATTACTCACGGTTATAGTTGATGTAGAGAAGGATTACGCAATGCTAATTTTTTTTCAATCTTACTATGAAAATAGTTAACGTCACAAATGTCAGATGTCTGTGTCAAAATACCCGCTATTGCATTTAAATGCAGCTTAGTTAATTAAACCTCTTTTTATCTTTAACGGGTGCGTTTAAAATAACTTGAAAATTATTACAATTTATTTGTATTTGAGAAATACTCGTGCTACTATGAACAATATGAATAGTTTTTTAATGTTAAATACGCTCGAATTTCAACCGTTGCGACGGGTGACTAGTAAGTACAAACACGTTACACGTTATATAGCGTTGTTCAAACCCCCTTCTTCCTCTCCTGTATCGCATCGTAACGATTGACAAGACCCCTTTAACCGCTATATTGCGTTACATAATACTTGAATGCTCCTTTGGATATTTGCCGCCCAAACTAGATTTAATTCCAATTTCATATTTCTATTCCTGAACGTTGAAAAGAAATGCCTCAAATTAAATTCGTCTTATCACGTCTTTGAAAATAAATTACAGCCGCGTTACACTCTTATCGAAAAAATTGCTTGGATATTATTTGCCTTCAAATATGATTGAAGTTCTACATAAAATTGGCCTCAGGTGCTTTGTTACATCTGAGAATTGAGATAGATAGCCTTGAAAAAGCATCTACAAATAAAAACGTAGCAACATTACACTGCCGATGTAATCTAAAAAATGTATGACGGAGTTTTAGCGGGTAATAAAGGGCAAAGTTTCGCTAAGAATAAACCATAATTAGTTAATTTTACTTTGTTTTACACTTAATAATATCATTTAAATCGTTTTTAGTACTAAGTAGCAAAAATGTCTAGCAAATGATATGAACAATTAGAACGCCATGCCCATTAAATAAAATACATTAGCTGGCTAATAGACTATATTTTATTTGTAAAACGTACAGCGATTTAAGACAAATTAAAACTCTCATGGTAAGTGTTGAAAGTGCCCAACGGTGGAAACTCATGGATTACCGCGTCCATTAAAAATGGTTCCTCGGTCCAACCTCGAATGGGTCGACGCTGTGAATATTTTCACTCAGTTTGCTTTGACGGCTGCGGACGGTTGAAATGAGCGTAGCTTTAGGATGCACCTTCATGGGTTAGTAGCAAATGTACGTATAAATGTGGATGTTAAGTTTCTGGGGAACACTGTGACATCATATATGTATGTGGAAGGGACAGAAGGGTATTTAGAAAAATGATCAAGCGAAGCTGTCAACAGCTGTCAACTGTCAGCTGGAAGCAACATTTTTGACAAAACGAGCTAGTCCATTGAAATGTTACAATTTAAGGTCCAAATATTGGATTTTTTAGTGGACGCAATTTTATTCTTGGGACATGTGTAGGGGGTCAATAGAAGCTTAACCTCAAGTTTGTGGGGTCGCCACCCTTGTCTCCCGGCCACCATCTTGGAAAATACTTTTTTCGCGATATCTCGGAAACTATGCATCTTACAAAAAATGGTAAGATCATAATTTGTAGCAAATTGTTTTGACTACAAATATGTTAAGGTAAGTTTTTGCCCTAAGTTAAAAAATTAAAGAAGTTACAAGCAATAAAGTAAGATTTATTTTTCTTCCAATCTTGTAGATGATCTTTTGAGGATTTTTTCCTTATATATGTATAGTCTAAAAATAATATACTAATATAATATTCGAAATTTGCTTTCACTTTTGAAAAAGAAGTGCTACCTATTTCTCAGGGCAGCAGGGAGGTGGCTCGCTAGCTGCCGACGCTGAATTAAAGTATTTGGAGTCTAAATTTTAGACCATCATCCAATCAAACCAGGTAGCATTGTAGCATTAATAATCCTATTTAGGGTTTCGTAGGGAGCCCACGGCATCCGCTTATTCGGGTTACATTTAAAAATATTTATGTTGTAAGTCTTTTAAAATGATTTTTGTAGAAGTAACGAACAGGGACATTTATAATAAATTCTACATTACGCTACAGTTTTACCTCCGTTTGCCTCAAATGCGTTGTTCTGTCCTGAGGACTTATAATGTCTTCTTGCCACGCTTATCAGATCAGAACACATCTGAGTTTAACAGTGTTGAGTGCTATAATTCGTACCTTTTTTGATAAAATAGAAATAACTCAAAATTTATGTTTCGCCGTGTGGTGTCGGTCTCTTGAATAGCACCACTCCCTCTCTTCCCGTGGATGTCGTAGGAGGCGACTAAGGGACATTAAACCAGATGATGGGCAGCAGCATCACTCTGAGAACTTTTAAATATACTGCGGTCACCAACACGCACAGCCAAGCGCGGTGACTATGGCAAAACCCCTTAATGGAAGCTCCAATAAAACCACGGCCCCCAGTCCCCGGCAGCCCCGCTATTCCTGGCTATGGTAGCGGTCACGGTTACGGCGGGGCAGGGGGTGCTAAGAATCTCCGGCAGAGATCGAGCTACCACAACCGACGACTTCTGCACCTGGCAACATATAACACCAGGACTCTGAGAAGTGATGAGAAGATATATGAGCTGGAAGAAGAGGTAGACAAGCTAAACTGGAGTATTATAGGATTGTCTGAAGTCCGAAGACAGGGGGAGGACACGATGATCCTTAAATCTGGTAACTTGTTCTACCACCGGGAGGGCGAACATCTGTCCCAAGGTGGTGTCGGGTTCTTCGTCAACAGGTCCCTTGTCAACAACGTCGTGGAGATCAAGAGTGTGTCGTCCAGGGTAGCATACCTTATACTCAGAGTATCCAAGAGGTACTCGTTGAAGGTCATACAGGTATATGCGCCGACATCGACACACTCCGACGACGAGGTTGAGGTTATGTATGAGGATATATCCAAAGCCATACATACCTCAAAATCGTACTTCACAGTTGTGATGGGGGATTTCAACGCAAAGCTGGGCGTTCAATGTGGCGATGAGTTGAAGGTAGGGCCCTTTGGCATTGGTAATCGGAACCATCGAGGCCATTTGCTGGCTAACTTCTTGGAAAAGGAGGGATTCTACATGATGAACTCCTTCTTCAAGAAGAAGCCTCAAAGGAAATGGACCTGGATGAGTCCCGATGGTACTACCAAAAACGAGATTGACTTCATACTGGCAGACAAGCGGCACATATTTAACGATGTCTCTGTGATCAACAGGTTCAAGACCGGAAGTGATCACCGGATGGTTAGGGGCACGTTAAATATCAAGATGAAGCTGGAACGGTCCCGCCTTATGAGGTCAATACTCCGTCCAAGATCTTGTCAAATCCAGGGCTCTGAAGACTTTCAACTCGAGCTACGCAATCGCCTGGAATGCCTAGACAATTGCGTTGATGTTGACGAAATAAACACCAAGTTGGTAGAAACTGCCCATGAGGTAGGGTCGAAGTACTATGAGACCCCCTCCAATAGAAGTACTCAAAGACTGTCGGTCCAAACTCTGGAACTCATGGCACAACGGCGGGCAATGTGTGTGCAGTCTCCAGCTTCATTGTCGAAGTTCAGGCGGCTCAACGCGCAAATCTCTAACAGGATGCGACGCGACCTTCGTCTCTTTAATGCAAATCGCATTAAAGAGCAAATTGAGCGAAACAAGGGCTCCAAGGTCTTCGCAAGGGATTTGCGTGTTGGGCAAAGCTTATTAACGAAGCTGAAGACGGATGGAGGCACCACAGTTGCCGCGAGGCCTGAAGTTCTGAGAGAAATTGAGCGCTTCTATGGGCAGTTATATACCGCTTCGCGTGGCCCTCTGCCGCCTGTCAACGACAAGCGAGCCACGCTAACCCGACACTATACCGAAGATATCCCGGACGTCAGCCTGTACGAGATCCGATTGGCCCTCAAACAGCTCAAGAACAACCGAGCGCCCGGTGAAGACGGAATCACAACTGAATTGCTAAAAGCAGGTGGGAGACCAATTTTAAAAGCGCTCCAACAGTTGTTCGATTCCGTCATAAGCCAGGGTATAGCACCGGAGGCGTGGAGCAGAAGCGTGGTGATACTGTTCTTCAAAAAAGGCGACAGATCCTTGCTGAAGAATTACAGGCCCATCGCGCTTCTGGGCCACATCTACAAGGTGTTTTCGAGGGTCATCAATAATCGAATAGCTCGCAGGCTCGACGACTTTCAGCCTCCCGAACAAGCCGGATTCCGAAAAGGCTTTAGTACCATGGACCACATACACACACTGCGGCAGATAATAGAGAAGGCCGAGGAGTACAATCTGCCGTTGTGTGTGGCTTATGTGGACTATGAGAAAGCCTTTGATTCTATCGAGACATGGGCGGTGTTGGAGTCGCTTCAGCGGTGCCAGATTGACTATCGGTACATCGAAGTGTTGAAGTGTATATATAAGGCAGCCTCAATGTCGATCCGATTACACGACGGATGTACGAACCCGATCCAATTGCAGCGCGGTGTGAGACAGGGGGATGTGTTATCTCCGAAACTGTTTACCGCTGCATTGGAAGACGTGTTCAAACTGATGGAGTGGAAAGGATTCGGCATAAACATCGATGGCGAATATATCACTCACCTTCGATTCGCAGACGACATAGTCATCATGGCGGAGTCGATGGAGCACCTCAACACCATGCTCAGCGACCTCTCTGGTGCCTCTCAACGGGTGGGTCTTAAGATGAACATGGACAAGACGAAGATCATGTCTAACGTCCATGTCACACCCGTACCAGTTGTTGTTGACGGCACCACCCTCGAAGTTGTTGACGAATACATTTACCTAGGGCAGGCGGTGCAGATGGGTAAGTCCAACTTCGAGAAAGAGGTCACTCGTAGAATCCAACTCGGCTGGGCAGCGTTCGGGAAACTGCGCCATATCTTCTCATCCGATATACCTCAGAGCCTGAAGACGAAGATGTTCGAGCAGTGTGTGTTGCCAGTGATGACATATGGCGCCGAGACGTGGTCCCTTACTGTGAGCCTCGTGCGTAAGCTCAAGGTCGCTCAGCGAGCTATGGAGAGAGCTATGCTTGGTATTTCCCTGCGTGACAGAATTCGTAACGATGAAATCCGTAGGAGAACGAAAGTTACCGACATAGCTCTCAAAATTAGTAAGCTGAAGTGGCAATGGGCAGGCCACATCGTTCGTAGGACAGACAACCGATGGGGTAGAAGAGTCCTCGAATGGAGACCACGTCTGGGCAAAAGGAGTGCAGGCCGCCCCCCAACCAGGTGGACTGATGACCTGAAGAAGACGGCGGGTAACCGCTGGATTCAGATGGCCCAGGACCGGTCGAAGTGGCGCAGATTAGGGGAGGCCTATGTCCAGCAGTGGACTTTCAAAGGCTGATGGATGGATGGATGGATGGATGTTTCGCCATTTTATACCATAAAGCGAACGAACTAGGTGATAAACTCACAAATCAAAAATTAAAAAATATATCTTTAAGATATAAGATATTTAAGATATAACATATTTAAGATATTTCTTTAAGATTTTTTAGATATTTAAAGATATTTCTTTATGAATAAAGGTGCGAATTATATAGAAATTATTTCTCTCGTCAACCCATCATTGTTCCACTGCTGGGCACGGGTCTTCTCTCGGAATGAGAGAGTTTAGGCCAAAATCCACCGCGCTGGCCAAGTGCGAATTGGTAGAAGGACAAATAAATTATTTATCGCTGTAGAAATATTAAAAATAAAATTGAAATTGTATGCTGGTTATATTACTCCCTCGCTCGTTATATGTAATATTTGCAATATAGATATATTAGCGTGTATGTAAAAATCGCGTGTGATTAAAATAACTCGACTGCCGTTGCAATATTCCTTTATGACATAAATATGTACGAAAATGCACTCCCAATTCCGAAACTTAGGTATTTGCGAAAGCTTTTATAAATCCCTCAAATAAATACAGGTATTTCCTAAAAGTGTTTCCCAATAAATCGGTTACGGTTGCAACGGTTGCTCAGAGTTATCGCGGCGGGACGTGCCCGGAATTTTATATATTCCCAGACGTAATTCCTAAATATGAGGTGCAATATTTAACCATCATGCTGCGTCTAAAATAATGTCATATATAAACACTAGAATTTAGTATTTACTTTATATAGTATTTTAAAGCATTTTTCCGAATGATTTTAAACTAATATTACCGCGGAATGATACATTTTAATATGTAACGGGTGCTCACGATATGCGGTTTTTAAAAATCTTTTGCCTAGGTCCCATTGATCGTGGTCACGGAGAAAAACTACGGAGGCCGAGGAATATCGAAAAAAAAACCGCATATTCAATTAATAAATCCAATTGATTAAGATTAAACTTTGCCATAAATCGTATTATGAAATTTCTGATAAAGTAGAAGACAGGACAGCGTGGGACTGAACAATAATGTTATTTATTTCTATAGTAGGTAAATAAGTGTACAAGTGTGTTACATAACACTAACGTTGATGCACAGCCCTAGTGCATCGCGTCCCATCCAGCAACCCGAGGAGCTGACGCAGCACCTCCAACGTTCCTATATATCGTGGGAATGGACGTCATTCCGAGCTCTAACATCGACTCGGTCGCACTCTTTTAGTTTTAAGTTAAAATGTAATTTTTAGTCTAATTTAAACGTTTACAATGGTTTTGCGTTTCTCTGCGACCTCCGGCCGCCACCTTAATTCTTAAATAATTCTTCGGGCATAAATTCTTTCAGAGTATAAAAACATTCTTCAACGTGCCAGTCATGTAGTTGTTTGTTTAATATATTTACAGTTAATTTTTTAGATAAGTTTCCATGAGTTTTGTTCACCCAAAAAGTGCTCACCGCGCCTAAAGTTTTCAAAATATTATTTTCAATACACACAGACAGCCAGGCGACATGCAATAGCTACAGCATTACGTGAGGTAGTATTTAGTTTTATTGCCGCCGTAAAATGTTTTATGAAGCCACCGGAGACGGCTTAGCGCGATCAGACTGCGAATAAGATTTTCGTTTCGAAATCTTACAATTTTTTGCGATTATCACCCCCATTACATTCATATAAGGCTGATAATGCTTTCAACGTTTTATGGACACGTGCAGATGTGTTGTGTACTGTAAAACGGCCGAACCTAGTCTTGGTAATGATGGATAGTTTCAATACGCCCTATGAACGGATGCTTGTAACCGTATTTGCTGTAATTCTAAGGCCTTATCATTATTTATTATTTATTTATTTATAGTTAGCTAGAACGGCCATATATATGACGGAGGGGGTGGTTCTTTTCCGCTCATCGTATCAGGATAACCTACTGTGGGCTCTGTTAGGGAATGTTAGCACGAGAATAAATTGCAGACTTGATTTTAACACACAGTATATTGCCGAATTAAACTTCTTACAATCACTGAATTAATCAAACTAAATTAAGTAGGCAAGTAATCGTAGCACTAAGAATGCGGGATAATTTTAGAGTTGTCTGCTTCGGCAGACCGTCAACGATAGACTGAGTTGTCGGCCATTAAACTGGTACAACCCTAACTTCATCGAACTCCACTAGATGGCGCTGGCGTTCCGGTGTTGCCACAATATCGCCATTTCCGACATATAGGTACATCACATAGACTAATTCAGGACCGCAAACCTGAGAGGATTACATTCAATATTTACGTAATTTTGACTGCCTAAGTGTAAGTATTTGTTACTTTTTATTTTATATACAAAGAATAAATTGTATTTATGGTCTGACGCACAATGGGTCCCGCGTTCGATTCCCGGCCAGACAGGTATCTGAATGATGAGTTTAGATTCATGTTCTGGGTCTGGGTTTTTGTATATTTGTCTTGTGTGTGTCCATATTACCCACGACATAGGAGAAAATCCTACTGTGGGGCTATGACTGTAGAAACTGTAGAAAGCGTGTAATAAAATTTTATTAAATACTTTAAGCTTATAAAAACAGTGATAGCACTGCTGCGTGTGCGCCCTGTCTGTTTTGAAGGGTGTACCAAAAAAATCAACACATATGAAGTATCTATACTCAACCCAAAGAGGTTAAACGATATCCTCACTAGTTATGGTTGATTACATATGGCAATAGAGCAGTGATAGCCTAATGGTTGAAACTTGCCCTCTCGATCGGGAGGTCCGAGGTTCAAACCCAAGGCACCACTAATTTTTCTAAAATTATGTGCGTATTAGAAATTAATTATCACTGCTTTTCGATGAAGGAAAACATCGTGAGGAAACCTACACACCCGAGAGTTCTTTAAAAAAAAAGTTCTCGGAGGTGTGTGAAGTCCACCAATTCGCACTTGGCCAGGGCGGTGGGCTATGGCCTAACTCTCTCATTCTGAGAGAAGACCCGTACCCAGCAGTGGGACAATAATGGGTTGACGAGACATATGGCAATCTGTAAGGACACTAACCATCAGGTGGGCGGCATTCTCTATGGCTACAAATAAAACTAATTCTCGCTTGCATCGATCTCAGGCAGAACATCGGTTTTGAAATGAAATGTCTTTATTTTGTATAGGCCTACGGGGGCACTTACAAATTGTCAGTTACATTTTTTTTCTTACACTACCACCGGATCGGAATACGACCTCAACTGAGAAGGTCCGGCAAGAAACTAAGCGGGTTTGTCTTTTTTCTTATTTATATCCATTTTTTTATTGTTTTTATATATAATTACAATCATGTTTTTTTACATGGTCATGAAAGTTCTAATCAGGGTCAATCATTGATGTCATGAAGCAATTTACGATGTGGACTGCCCGTTGCTAAAAATAGAAAAAATACGCGACAGGCATAAATGGAGTAGCGGTTTTATTTAACTTTTCCGAAATTATCGTAGTTTTATTACGTTTTTACGGCGAATGGCGAGTATTGCCTCAAGTGCGCGTCACTATCGCTCCAATCGTACAAATCGTGGAAAGCCCTAGAGCGTGTGCTATTAACGAGCGGAAACTGAAGCGCGTGCGGACGCGGTAGCGATTAGGTTTTTTTTATACAACAGTGTCCCACGGATTCACCAGTGTTAACGAGTAATATAACTTTTGATTGTAATGGTTCTAATGAATTAAACAGTAACCATTACGTTAGGATACGGACAATAAATATGTTATAATCCTTTAAATTCAATAATTGAGGGTTGACACGATTTCAAATACATATAATATCATTACTTCTTCTCATCATGAGTAAATAAAAGAATTGCTTAAAGAGTTTGTAGTCACCCTGATTGTAAGAAGCCACGGCCATGAACTTAACCAATCGACTTCAAGTACCTCGTGTCGAACGTATTACTACCTCTATGAGCGCCACGAAGCATTCGTCTAAAGCGAGCAATCACTCTACACTGCAACAGTCTGCGTTGAGCATTAAAACAACTTAAATATCTGATTTTATAAGGCATCGAATTTTTATTGCCACTAGCAACGACATGTGCCAAAATTCGCTTAATTGTGACATTCGTAGCGCTACATCAACGTTTCGTGGCCGAAAAATTAGAACTAAGTTAGCCTAGTCTAAAAGTCTATGTTTACCCACTGCCTACAAATCCTAACACAACAGCGTTGAACACCAATCAAATCATGATTATGCAGGAATACGCGTAGCAGCGGTGTTTCCATAATCGGATCACTTAGGCTCTAAAACAATGTTTTTACTTTATTATTCCGCGCCCGCTCCCGCCCCCGCGCTAGTTTCTGTAACACCCTAACAAAGCTTTACGATGTAAACGAACATGATTTTTGTTATTAATAGTGACGTACGCTCGTGAAAATACCGGTTTATTGTTTACTTTGGGCCCTCTGTGCGTGAATTTGGCGTGTTTATTTACTTAAGTGAAGTACTTCGCTTAATACATTTTTCTAAGTCGCTAAGGATTTGTTTATGGTAACGCGGATAGACAGGCAAAGCGGAGTAATTTAAATATACCTTACGCAAAAAATGGAATATTCGTAATTATATTATTGTACGAGCTACTGCACGTACACGTGACTATTTTACGTATGTGAGTGCTTTACTTGCACACATGCAAAAATTTTCCTTCATACGAATATAATTTTATAGTAAGCACTTTTTACGTGTCTTATATCAATAAATCAGTGTTAAACTAGCACTCATTGGGTTTGGTTTTCGTACGCTACCTTTCCCCGCAAACTGTTACCTTAGTTCCTAATACTTAGTGAACGGTACAATTATAATAGATTTTTGTGAAAAAGAGTAACAAATACACTTAAATCCTCACAAACTGTAGCATTAAAATTATAAATTCCTATTTATAATTTTAATGCTAAATTTAAGTGCTTTTTACACCATGAATCCATCCATCAGCCTTGAAAAGTCAACTGCTGGACATAGGCATCCTCTAATCTGCGTCACTTCAAGCGATCCTGAGGCATCTAAAATCAGAGGTTACCATCTTCTTCAGGTGATGAAGAAGAGCGCGGATCCACTTGGTCGGTGGGCCTACACTCCTTTTGCCCAATCAAAAGCCCAATCAATTAGCTTTGTTTTAAACGGAGCTCAAGAACTAGGTAGTTATTAAATCTTATAAGGCATTATGACGATTAGGGTTATGGTAGGAGAAAGGGTCTCAATTGACGTCATTAGGTCCGCAGTCTAGCTTAAAACTGGGTAATTTCTCATTCTTAACATTCCACTGATAAAATAAACCACGTTTACTTTTATCAAGATTGATATTTTACGTTTAAAAATTCCATAGTTCACACTTATTATAACCTGTATTTCGTACATTTTAATTTACGAAAATTATTTATTTTCATGATAAATGACGTATTTGCAAGAGAATCGTATGATTATTATGATGAATTAACAATTAGTGATTAATTTTTTTGCCAGAAGTTAACTTAAAGTTTAAAGAAAAATAAAGCTACAGAAAGCAGTTAACTTAATAAGAATTACAACATAGAGAATGAATTTCCTCGTGAGGTATTCCCGGAACGTTATGATATGGCGCTCTTCAGGAGAAGTGCGAAATTAACTCTTCCTTAAATCTAGCAATGAATCGGCAACTCTGGTGTTATAGATGTCCATGGACGAGGATGACTGGTTTCCATCTGATCGTCCCTGTAGTTTCGAGATCAGAATAGGGCTACGGTATCGTGTGCCTGTCGTAAGAGGCGACTAAAAGGGGCTTCCGGGGTCGCGGGCGGCTAGAGTGGAAGTTCGAACTGTTCGGTCAGGCGACCCCGGGAAGGACGGCGGCATGTGTGGTCGCATATCGTCGTAAAGACCAGACGGAGTGGTGGGCCCAGCCACTCACCTGAGAGGATCCCGATGGGTCGACGCTTTCAGATGACTCCGGTTGCGTTCCTTTTTTTTATAATTAAACCTGGTGATAAGGCAGACGGGCTACCTGATGGAAAATAGTCAACGTCGCCTATGGACATTTGTATCATCCGAGGATCAGTTCCTTTGGAGATCCCGGAGTCCTTGTCTTGGTGTCATTGTCAAAAAATATGAAGATTTTTATATAATTATAATAGTTTGCAAATGTCAGTTTAAATTTGAGTTAATTTATTACTTTCTTAAACAATAAAGATCATCGCGAGAATGTCAAACACGAATACGTTAACATGTAAAACATGTTACGGATCCAAAGAAGAAGAAATTAATTGAGAAATATCCAACAGAGTTAATTTCAGCAATTTCAATCCAATGGCACGACATATCGGATAGCAAAGAATCGCAATGTTACATCGCAGCGGAAACAAAGGTCGGTTCAAAGAGCGGCCCCTTACGAAATTGACATAATTTTCCACACGAAAAATTCCTGTGATCCCTTTTACATTGTTAAAATTTTATTGTAACAGAACTGAGGTTGGGCTGGTGTGTACTGATAGCGAGGCGAAGCTATACATTTTCTTTTCCACACCTACATGATAATCTATATGAAAGTCAAATCTTGTCTTTGTTTAACAGGACTTGTATAAAAATCAAAAATCTTCGAAATATGTGATGTGCGAATCATTCTAAACATAGTTTAGAAGTATATGTTTATGAAGAGGCCTTATTTATTTGTTAAATTACAAGTTTTATCCAAATGTTATTGTTCGTTGCTCTGTATCGTATCGTCAACCCATTATTGTCCCACTGCTGGGCACTGGTCTTCTCTCAGAATGAGAGAGTTTTAGGCCATAGTCCACCGCGCTGGCCAAGTGCAATTGGTGGACTTAACACACCTCCGAGAACTTTTTAAGAATTCTCGGGTGTGTTTCCTCGCGATGTTTTCTTTCACTGAAAAGCAGTGGTAATTAATTTCTAATACGCACATAAATCAATGGTGCACACCTGGGTTTGAACCTGGGACCTCCCGATCGAGAGGGTAAGTTTCAACCATTAGGCTATCACTGCTCATTGGTCTGACATAGTACTACAACCTAAATTATCTTCTCGGCTGTAGGTTATGTAACTACATTCGCGGTTATGCGGACATATAAGATAAACTCTGATATTTCAGTTTAAGTTTAAGAGCAGGAATTATTTAGCTCCATATTACAAAATTGTTTTAGTTGCAATGTGGCGTGTGGTGTTTCAACTTAATATGAAGAGTTGGAATCTACTGTGTTTCGGTTTGAGGGATATAATAAAATAGGTGCGTCGGGTAGGATTAAGTTTATTTGAATTTAATTTAATATAATTATATTGAAGCCTATTCAATATTGTCCAATTCGGGATTCAGCTTTTTATATAACTATATAAAAAGGTGCGTCCTGTGTATCTTGACGACCTGCGTGGCGGAGCGGTCACCACACCGGTCTGACACGCAATGGGTTCTGGTTTCGATTCCCAGTCAGTTTGCTAGCCAAATATCTGAATGATAAATTTAGATTTCTGTTCTGAGTCTGGGTGTTTATGTATCTGTCTTTGCGTGTCCATGGCATCCCAGGATACAAGAGAAAATCTTACTGTGGGGTTGTGAGTGTAAAAAGTGTGTCAAAGTGTGTGTGTACGGATTACCTCCTTTTTTTTTTGTTTTCGAGGGGGAAACCTTCAAAAGGTACCCGACGCCGTGGGAGCGACGCAGGGTTATGTGGGATTTTTACGTCACTAAAACCCCCCCCGGTGGCCGTCCTCGGCGCTGAAAAGGAGGACTCCGGGATCTCGAAACGACTTCAACCGGAATCCTCCGAGCGCGTTGCCCCATCGGGCTCCTCCCAGATGGGCGGCTGGGCCCACCGCTCCGTCTAGGCGGATTACCTACTTGCGATGTATAACATGATCAGTATCGCTTTTAGTGGAGGTGCATCTTATCACATACCTCTCGCTGGGAATCTCTCGGAGTGTAAAACGTTAATTACTTTACAGCGGGAATGTACCGGATTTTTGGGATTGCTCCGGCGGATAACAATATCCAAGTTTTTTTGATATAACCTTTTCCTTTGGAACTATATTACTTCAAATTATAATGATGAAGGTATATTGTAGTTGAAATGTATGATTCTCGTTTTTTATATCCGATTGAAGTAGCAAACGAGCAGTGCTCCGTGGTGAGTGGTCTCTACCACCCATGGATATCTGGTTTTTTTGATGTGGCAACTTCATACTGAACAAGGGTTTTATTTGCATTCAATCACAGATGAGGTGATACTCCCGGGGAAATAATATAGTCATTTCATTTAAAGTGGACGGCAATCACACCCATCCATCGAAACGCAAAATCTGCTTCACCCTGGACTACACTGTTTCTACCGCCTACTAAAATCTATAGAAGTCTCGAAATAAAACGTTCTTTAACCTTAAAGCTAGTGATGATTAGAGTTTGTGTTCAAAAACAAAGCCTGAGATGCTGCCCGGGTTGGATCTCAAGCTATCATCTATTTATTAATACGTGATATATTAAAACTTGTGATTCATTTTTAAATACTTGCCGCAGGCGGAGGAGTATGGAATTACGCACGGTTGTAGTTGATGTAAGGAAGGATTGCGCAACGCTAATATTTTTTTCAAATAATGCATGCAACATACATAAAATCAACTATGCTACGTGTCTACGCGTTTGACATAAACACATACATAATAAACGAAATAGAACATTCAATGTCTTACTATGAAAACATATAACGTCAAAAATCTTAGATATTTTTGTTAAAATACCCGCTATTGCTTTGATAACTTGAAAATTATTACAATTTATTTAAATTAGAGAAATATTGGTGCTACTTTGGACAATATGAAGTTTAGTTTTTTAATTTAAATTACGGTCGAAATTCGACCGTTGCGACGGGTGACTTGTTAACATTATTGATCAATATTGATAAAAGGGCCTTGCTTATACATAATACATATGTCGACAATTTGGAAAGTGTACGCGGTCCATCGCTGCTATTGACGTGATTTACGTCCACGACAAAGATATAAACATGTAAATGAATGTTCGCCGACACGCGGGATGCGTCGCGACAGATTTATCGTCACTCGGACGCGGGGATAAATGTTCGTACTGCGGACGTTTCGATATATGTACGCACTAGGCTGTTCTCCCGGCTTTGCTCGCTTCGGTTATGTCTATCACGGTTATGAGTGGCGTATGTATTAATCTATGTGTGTGCCAATATTCAGCGAAATCTATTCGGTCGTTTTTGCGTGAAAGAGGAACAAACACCCTAACCTTCCCACAAAGTTTCGTATAGAGATGTAATGTGTAACAAATAAATCGGCTTACATATACACAAACATATCAACGTATATTCTTAAAACATTACCCTAATTCTGGCACAGACTGGTAAAATATGAATAACGCTTTCCTAAATAAATGTACTGATGATCACGCTAAATTTGATCCTTGTATAGTTCTATAACATTAGATTTAGTAACATTTTATAGGTACTACTCATATTATTATGTGCCTTATAAGCCATGCTTTCTATTCCTGCTTTATGGGTGTCCTTTTTGACATATATATCAAAACCAACCTCGTCAATGCGCAACACATAACAATTACATAATTACACACATAGTTAAAACACTTTGCTATATTTTCATATGAACGTCGAAAAGTTTCCTCCTAAAATTTCATATCTTTACGAGATGTATAGCTTTAAATCGCTCTCAGCAACTTTAACAAAATGAATCAAAATTAAGAAGAGATCTACAAAAGGATCCAATAAAAAGAAACAATTACATTCAAGAACCAAATATAAATAACACGATGTTCCGAAGCGATCCAAAACGTTATTCAAAGCACCAATAGCGCCACTCCAAAAAAACCTGCCAAGTTCTAGTCAGACTCGTGCTCGAAGGGTTCCGTATCATTGTAAAAAGTGTAATATTCTTTGCATTCGTTGCATGTATATACTTAATTTCATAATTTATTCTTAAAGGGAATATGTAATTATAAATATTCTGTGAAAGTTACAAGCTTATCTTGCCGCAATTAATAGCGAGCAAAAAAATTACGTTTGTTGTAAACCCCCCTTAAATATTTTTTATTCTGTTTTTCGTTGTTATATCGGCAACAGAATCTGTGAAAATTTCTACTATCTAGCTATTCAGTACAACTATCTAGTTCAGTAGATACAGCCTGATGACACACAGACGGACAGACGGACACACGACTAGACAGACGGACAGCGGAATCTCAGTAATAGGGTCCCGTTTCACCCTTTGGGTACGGAACCCTAAAATCCCACAAATACCTACATGAACGTTGGGAATTTTCGTTAAAACGAGACGTTACGGAGTAATAGTTGTGGAAACTTATATAAAAGATCCTTCAAGAGTCGGAAGCCTCTGTCAGGCGCCGACAACTTGGAGAAGCCTTTTGTTGCCACACATTGGTGACTGGTACACTCGCGTCGAGAAGTGCTTCTGATAAATAAATAATGCTTCGTATATTGTAAATTCGTAGCCTTGTATTTTGATATGTTGTTACTACTGTTTGACGACCCGCATGCCGGTGCAGTTGATATACCAGTCTGATACGCAGTGGGTTCCGGGTTCGATTCCCGGCCAGACAGGTATCTGAATGATGAGCGTAGATTCTTGTTCTGGGTCTGAGTGGTTGTGTATTCGTCTTTGTATGTGTTCGTGGTACCCTCGACAGAGGAGAAAATCCTACTGTGGGAACAGCCCTACATAGTAGGATTTTCTCCTGTGTCGTCCGACGCTTTTTAGACTTATAGGAGTGTAGAAAGCGTAGAAAGTGTTTATTGTTGATATGGTATACTTAGTACCTCTAGGACCAGTTTTACGTTACGTTCCTTCAAACCAATCACTGTTGAAAAATGAAATGATATTTCATTCACCAATGCAAAGACCATTGCGAGTTATGCCTTATATCGAAAATGTGCAATGTTTAACATTTAAAGCAGTGGACATTGGAATGCGTGTACTTGTACTACGCAATCGGATTCTATGGAGTTTGCGGATCAAATCAGTTTTAAAATTGATAATCGCATATTGATTGTAGTATTGATAAATATTTAATTCTTTGGCTAGAGTGACGTACTAGGTTGACTGCATATTGTATATTCGAAAGTAATTATGCATGCATAAGGACGAATCAGGAATTCAGTGTGGTGTGAGTGCCATCTATTAAAATTGTGTGCATTCATACGATGAATTAGTGTCCTTTTTTTATTCAATACTAACCCAAAGCTATAATGCCATAAAGTACAGCGACTGCAATATTGTAGGAAAACGATAATATTGATAAAATCTTCCCATTGCCATTATCAAACGTTGAATGTAGTTTTGAAAGGACCCGCGCGTCGGAAGTCCCTGTCAGGCGACAACTTGGAGAGCCGGTTTGTGTTTTCACTAGGGTTCCCAGATTTCATTTCCGCCTTTAAGGGACTAGGTTTTAATTTTACGTGGAACAAATATAATGTTCACTGAAAATTTCGAGTATGAGTATATATATATAGCGAGTATAGCGATTGTGTAACTTTTTTCAATTAACTTGTTTATATAGCTTAAAATTTATATCTTAGTTAATAATTAACTTTTTATTAAATTAGAAGTATTTGTTTTTATGATATAATAAAAAGTCCATTTCGTACATCATCAATATAATACGGGACTGGGACAGCCCCGGCGGGACATATGAGATTAAGCCTGAAATACGGATTGTCCCGTGTAATAGGGAATGTCTGGTAACACTAATCTCTCACATAGAGGCTCCTTATGTTCAAACGTAAATAGAAGTGTTTATGGGATTCCATTAAAAATATGATAGAAAATTTATGTTAATCGTAGATTTTGTCTATGTATTGATCTGTGACACGATATGCCATTTTTAAACTACCCGAAAATATGAAATCATTACATGAACATCGTTTTAAAATTCATATATTATAAAATGATGAGCATATATTAGGAGTCTGGTTGTAATTTTGAATTAAAACGAGAATAACATGCATGAAGCTTCATTGTTATTTCTAGCAAGCTTTAAATACATCAGGAGCATCAGTTTAATATTGTGTCTCCACAAGTCGATAGAACGAACCAATCGTTCTACTCCAATATGTTAGCTTATTTTAAAAATATTACTTAAATTTTAGATAAGAAGTTTTAAATTAGATTAATTAGGATTAAATTTATTATTAAGGATTACATTTAGATTTGATTCTTTTTATCGAGACAATAATCGATATTATATTTATGATAAAGTATGCATAAAATGACATTAGAAAAAATAATACTACTTACTTTTAAATAGAAACGCATTACCACGATACGTAAAACAATAATAGAACTGTAGCCGGGGAAAATAATCGTATGAATAAAATTCATTCGTACGCTAACTTCCTTAGTTTTAATAGAAGCAATAATTTCCACAACCGCGCCATGTTTTAAAACAATAAATCCAAAGCTATGCTCCCGCGTCACTCGCGCAAAAAATTACATGGAAATTTGCAAGCGGGCACTTAAAAATGTCGTGTTGGTTCGGTTGAAAGGTGATTTTTAAGCAGTAGCGTGCGGGGTATGCCAGCCCAACATAAAGTTTGTCACAACATGCCGTGACATGTCGCAATAAATTTTATTCGGTGTTACAATAAAATTAGGCGCAACTTTTCAAGACGACTGTACCGGGGACATTGTTAGGAATTGTCTTAGTACATTTTCACTCGATGAAATAAATTTGAACGATGTTTTCTCGTGTTCATAGCGTTTTAGCTTTTCTATTATAGGTTTTTGATAAGTTCAATTCGTTTTGAATATAGTGTGTGTCATTATTTATTGTCCATCAATTCACAGGCCAGCGCGGTGGACTATGGCTTAAAACTATCTCATTCTGTGAGAAGACCCGTGCCCAGCAGTGGGACAGTAATGGGTTGTACCCCCCATAATTTATCGTGTTGTTCCTATGTCTAATATTTATTAAAAAGTACCTATATCATGTTATTTCACAGCCGATTTTACGGAAATCGATAGACATACAAACTCGAAACATAAACATAGTGGAAGTGGCATATAATCGTGATTCGCACAAGCGAGCGCAATAACTCCGTTTGTAATTTATGGTGAAGTTATCGTAACGATCTGTTGGATGTTTTATTTTATCGTCTGCTTAAAACTTATTGATAGCAATAGCGGTGTTTCTACATATTATTATATTAATACGTGAAGCAAAAACTTGTGACGGATTTTTAAGTAATATGCCGCGGACGGATTAGTATGAAATTTTGCACGGTTATAGTGGACGTAGAGAAGGAGTGCAGAATGTTAATATTTTTTTCAAATAATGCATATATCATACTTATAATCAACTAAAACACATTACACACACTACCGTGCATTTGTCACAAACACATACATAGTAAACGAAATAGAACATTCAATGTCTTACTATGAAAATACATAACGTCAAAAATGTCAGATGTCTTTGTCAAAATACCGCTATTGCTTTTAAATGCGGCTTAGATAATTAAACCTCTTTTTATATTAAACGGGCGCGTTCAAAATTACTCGAAAAAATAATAATACTGGAATTTGAGAAATGTACTACTTTGGACAATGAAGTTTAGTTTTTTAATTTAAATTACGGTCGAATTTCGACCGATGCTACGGGCGACTAGTATTTATTATTATATGTAGAAACATCGCTATTACCGCATTAGCATTTTATTATTGTAGCAAGACAGCTCATTACCGCGATTCTGCACGCACTGATCTCGCTACCATGGAAATGAGTTGTATCCTTTGTGTTATTTTTTTTTATATGACTGAAGTAGCAAACGAAGATGCAGTGCACCTGATGGTAAGTGGCCACTGCCGCCCATGGACATCTGTAATCAATTTGATATAGAACATGGGTTCTATCTGAAGTCAGTAACAGATGCGTTGCTACTCACGAGCACTGTGATGGTCGCCTCATGTAAAAATAATAGAGGCCATACGTACTATTTGTGTGCTAAATATCAGCGAAATGCGACCTATAGTTTTTGCGTAAATACACATACATCCTTACAAACATTCACATTTATAACATTGATAACATAGCGGTAGCAAACGAAAATGTAATCCCATGTTGGAAGGGTGTGGTTGCTGGTACACTTTTATATGAGAGTAGCAACGCATCTGTGATTGACTACAAATAGAATCCACGTTCTATATGAAGTTGGTGTCCATGGGCGGCAGTGACCACTTACCATCGGGTGAACTGCATGCTCGTTTGCTGCTACAATCAGATAAAAAATGTAATACTAACATAAGACGTTCCAAATTCCAGCTTTTAAGGTTCACCGTTGGACATATAAAACGCTTAAAAAAAACGCTTTCTACACTTATAGCCCCACAGTAGGATTTTCTCCTGTGTCGTGGGTGCTATGGACACACACAAAGACGAATACACAAACACCCAGACCCAGAACAAGAATCTAAACTCATCATTCAGATACCTGTCTGGCCGGGAATCGAACCCGGGACCCACTGCGTGTCACACCGGTATGGTAACCGCTGCGCCACGCGGGGCGTCAAACATATAATACGGTCTTTTGTTTTTTTTTTGTAATACCTTGAACTCTCTTTTTTGAGCCTTGGACTCTCGATTAAGAGGGCGAGTCAATGACTAGCCTATCTTTGCTATATGTTATCGTACTAAATATGTTTTAATAATTGCAATATCAGTTTAAATATCAAAGTTATATGAACCTTCCATATACATATATTTCATAATCACGATACAAGCGAGCTTAATCTCTTCGCTTGTCGTAATTTACGCTAAAGTTGTCGTAATTGAAACCCACGTTCCCGTCATTAAGTTACCGCAGAACGTTATTTATGAAGCGCTGTGACCTGGAAACGTATGATTGTGCCTATTTTGTTCTACAACTTTGTAATTACCTAGATGGTATTGTTTGCTGACGTGTTGATCTAATAAAAAAAAAATTACTTATGTTTTTTTGTAATTTTTCGTTGATATTAAATAAAAGCCGCCAAGGGACATTCGTGAAAGTTTAATCGGTAAAAGTTTAACCGTGTTACTTAATAATCGGCAATAAATACAATAAGAACATCTTACTTTTTAACTTTTTAACTTTTTAACAATGTGATGTAACAATACATCTTATTTTTTAACAATGTGAATATCACTTTAATAAACATCAAAGTTGTATGACCCTTCTATATCCGTAATATAATCACATTACAAGCGAGCGTAATCTCTCCGCTTGTCGTAATTTACGCTAAACTTATCGTAATTGAAACCCACGTTCCCGTCATTAGGTTACCGCTGTAAGTTATTTATGAAGCGCTGTGACCTGGAAACATATGATTGTGTCTATTTTGTTCTATGGCTTTGTAATTACCTAGGTGGTATTGTTTGCTGACGTATTGGACTAATGAAAATTAATTTACTTCTTTTTTTTTAAATCTCCGTTGATTTTTGGTAAATATCGCCAAGGGACATTCGTACAAGATAAATCAGCAAAAGTTTAGCTGTGACCAATTAATAATTAGCAATAAATATATTTACAGTGTACCAATAAGATATATGTTTTAACTTCGATAAATGTCAAACTTGTATCGACTTTTCCATAACCGACGTAATAAAATTATGATTCAAGCTAGCGTAATCTCTCCGCTTGTCGTAATTTACGCTAAAGTTGTCGTAATTGAAACCCGCGTTCCCGTCATTAGGTTACCGCAGTACGTTATTTATGAAGCGCTGTGACCTGGAAACGTATGATTGTGCCTATTTTGTTCTATGGCTTTGTTATTACCTAGGTGGTATTGTTTGCTGACGTGTTGGGCTAATGAAAATTCATTTGCTTATGTTTTTAATAGTTGGAATTTTAGCCGTATTCATAAAATAATCGGCAATAAAGATATTTACAGTGTCCAATAAGAAATGAACGTATCTTAAGTACCGTTTTTCATTTACGCCATTATATAAGTCTAAACTAATACATTCTTAAAAATATATGGGGCTAAAGTATACGGTTCGCAATAGATGTGGTGTTAACTTTGACTAATTAAGAATGATTCGGGTAACTCTGAATCACAATTCAGAGTTACCCGAATCATTAAAACACACAAGCACTGCTGGTGTGTGCTGTTTAGCACATGTTTATGTGTGGTAGTAACATATCCTCCAAGTTTTGCAATTTACTTATATTTCAATACTAGCTTATAATCGCGGCTTCCGAGGTTGCGGGCGGTAAAAGTGGGAGCTCGTCCAGCCATGCGAACCCGTATGCGACGACGGCATGTGTGGCCACATGCTGTCGTAAACACTAGGAGGCGCAGTGAGTACAATGCTCGCTGGGAAGACCCCGAAGGGGGCATCGCGCTTGGAGGACTCCGGTCGTGTTCCATTGAAGATCCCGGACCCCTCTACGCAGCGCTGAAGATGGACACCGGGAGGATTTTGGTGAAGTAAAAAATCCCACATAACCCGGCGTTGCTCCCACGGCGTCGGGTACCTTTTGAAGGTTCTCCTCTCGATATCGAAAAAAGTTATTCCCGCGGATTCGCCCGCTTCGGTCACGTCTACCTCGGTAATGAGTATCGTATGTGTTGATTTAGATCTAGATCGTAAATCTGGGTGCCAAATTTTAGCGAAATCCTACCACCTACATCTTTACAATACACCCCACATACATACCACAAATATCCGCAATTATAATTATAAGCATTATCTTAAAATTAGTAACTTATATCATTTTTTACGAGATAAATTTGTCTCCTCCTTTTTGTCTCCTAAAGCGCCTAAAACAATCTCCGCGCTCAAATGCCTAAAGAAACATTATTGTATCTCTATACAGTGTTTGAACGGAGCGTGATACGCAGCGCAAATGTTTGTTCGTTTGTTTGTGTATGTGTGACAGATTCTTATTTCGTTCCGCCTGTTCCAATATTTGTTTGCCGAGAGCCTGTTCGTGGCACGATATTCGGATATTCGTGGAACACTGTAGGCTTTTGGTCTAGTGCTATTGAGTTGTACAACCGATTTTTGATTCGGAATTCTGTACACTATTACGATGGAGGGTTTTGAGATATTTCCTGTTTTTCAAACATGGGTTCTATTTCGGAATGTTTGAATATTCGGACACAAATTGAATGGTTTGTATTTGTAGACTAGATTGCAATTTGCCTTTTTTAATCCGGCCAAGTGCGACTTAGATTCGTGCACCACAAACAAAATCACGTTTGTTGTAAAAATAGAATAAAATGGATAAGGGAGCCCCCTAAATTTTTATTTATTTCTATTTTTAGTGTTTGTTATTATAGCAGCATCAAGTGTGAAAATTTCAACTGTCTAGTTATCACAGTTCAGGATATACAGCCTGGTGCTGTCTGTCACCATCACTGACATACGGACAGACGGACAGACTAACAGGCGGCCAGACGGACAACGGAGTCTCAGTAGGGTCTTGTTTATAATCTTTGCATACAGAACCCTAAAAACAGAAAACGGTCGATCTGATTGTTAGTTGCCACTACAGTTTGTGAACATCTGTTATCAACCTTAGATACTATTAGATACCTTTAGCTGTTGTTTTTTCAGAATTCGCTGTAGCATCAGTGCCTCTAAGGTCGAACAACACAATGATTACGCCATACCGCCATTAGGCCTGAGAGTGAGTATTTTGGCGAAGGAAAACCTGTCATCCACCTTAAATAGGACAAAATTTCTACCTGTGGTCGGGTTTTAACAATACTTTAGTTTAAAACAAAGTAATACAACACAAACTAGTACAGAACAAAGTCGCTTCGCGCTGTTTGTTCCTATGTATGTACATCTTTATGTACGTATGTATATCTTTAAAACTACGCTACAGATTTTAATACACTATAATATATATTTCTTTTTCATAGATAGAGTGATTCAAGAGGAAGGTTTTTATGTATAATACATGCATAATATAGTCCCAGTACAAATATATGTCTACTGTTATATAGTGGAGGAACACTGATAATTTTAGATTGTTGACTTTTAGGCGGAACGAAGTTCGCCGGTTCAACTAGTAAGTTTTTATAATGCCAAATATTTTTCTCGACGCCATAACAGCTCAGCTTAGGTCAATAGAAAGTGTGTCCTCGAAGCTTCAAAGATTTTATATAAATAATCCACCCCCATTGACGTCACGCTCTATGGCGACTTGGATAATAAATAACTGATAGCTTCTTATGTCAAAGGCATACACCACTATAGGTAATTTTGCTTTAACGTTTTTATTTAGGTACTCCTAAAATCTTTAGATAGAAAAATTATGTTTACGTATGTTTCTGTGTTTTATATGTAAGTTTAGTTAGCAGTAAGTGGCCACTGCTGCCTATGGACTTCGGTAATTTACAAAACCAAATAAGATCAAGTTTTAGTTGAAGTTGGGAACAATGCCATGGATCAAGTTGGAACGTCTTGAATAAGTATGTTTTAGTGACCTTATCCTTAAGACCAGAGCACACTTGGAGCATACCAGAGCACATGAAAGTGGTAGAACCAGTGTAGTTCGACCAGGGAAGTACCACCGCCACACATATTTCCAACGTGAAGCATTTCTTGCGTTTCGAAGGAAGGGTGTGGTTGCCGGCACACTTTTATATGAGGCGACCATAGTCCTCGGGAGAAGCAACCCATCTGTGACTGACTTCAGATAGAACTCATGTTCTATTAGAAGTTGCTCACCGATGTCTATGGGGGGCAGTGACCACTTACCATCAGGTGGACTGCATGGTCGTTTGCTACTTCAATCAGATAAAGAAAACACCAGCAATTAGCATTGCTGTTATTAAGTATAAGCATATTTACTTTACAACATTAATGTTATATAACATTTCTGTTATTAGGTGCCTCAAGGTCGATCCAAAAAGATTTTACAAATGTAAACTTTTTATCTCGAAGTGTCCATAGGACCGACAAAAAGGAAGTATGAAATTTAAGTTTATTTCTCGGTAAATGCATATTTATTACAATAAATTATTTACTTCTCTACTAATTAATATTAGACTGAGCTAAATTAAGCGTGGTAGGGCTTAACTAGTTGGAAAAAGCCTTTATTACTATGTCATACGGCTTACAGGGTTTGCGGCCCTTCCTAGAGTCAAAGGTTCGCGTACCACATTTAAGAATGCGGTAGTTTACATCCTTATTATGGGGTGGTAGAGTCGAGTTTGGAAAGATAGCTTGTTTTTGGGGTGGGGTGAATGAACTGCTGATCCACGTGGCGCCTGCAATTGCGCAGTTTTGAAGACCCCTGCAGTGGGTTACGGCGTAGATCACTATATAGGGTAAGGTGAAGTCACATAATTCTGACCGTTATCTGAAAATGGTGAAAAACATGTTTTTTTTACTGAAATTTATGCCATTAGAAGTCTGTTTCATATAACAGCAGGCAATAAAATGTTAAGCATTAAATAATGGTTTTAGTTTTATTGTGATCGATTTGAGAGATGAGTAATATTCCTAAAATAGAATTTAAGTGATGAATGAATTGTAAAGAAATATGACTAACAAACAGATTGTCAAATGATTAATCTGTGTACTAAGTATGCGTTTTTACATTTTTTCAAAACAATCACTATTGTAAGTTTTCGGCCAACATTGTAATGTGCTACATTGCAAAGTATGGCAAAAAATGAAAACACAAACATACAATTAGCCCATACATTTCAAAGTATTGCACAGCTTTTATTGCGGGCTTTGAGCGCGCGGCGGCGGCGACTGAATCAAGAAAT
The DNA here is from genome assembly GCA_949699795.1 of Spicauda simplicius. Taxonomy (NCBI): domain Eukaryota; kingdom Metazoa; phylum Arthropoda; class Insecta; order Lepidoptera; family Hesperiidae; genus Spicauda; species Spicauda simplicius. The sequence goes on along the minus strand of OX453071.1, from coordinate 2,948,270 downwards.
TTCGTAAAGAAAAAAACCTAACACCCCCACTCCGCCTACCATGTAGCGTGGCCGAGCGTTCGCTTAACGCGTAATATGGTACAACAGTACGAAGCTCGCACGGATCGAGACGAGCTGCTCGGAAATCGGACAAATATGAAAGCAGCTATTTGTGAGAAAGTATGTAGTGTCATATAATTAATAAAAGTGTCATATAATTATAGTGTAATATAATAATTATAATTGAATTAGTCGATAAAAAATGTTTTGCAATAGCTCTCTCTATCACGGTAGTCCCCGAGTGCCACTCGTTTTTTTTATTTTTATTTTTTTAAAGTACAAAGTGTGCTATGTTTGTTCTAATATCTCTACGAATATGTGTACAAAGTTTTATGATAATTGGTTGATCAGTTTTGCGTGAAAACGTAAGAAACAAAGTTAAATTCACATTTATAATATTGAGTATGGACTAAAAGTATTTTTTTTTATGTACAGACTCTCGTCAACCCATTATTATCCCACTGCTGCGCACGACTCTTCTCTCAGAATGAGAGAGTTCAGGCCATAATACACCGCGCGGGCAAAGTGCGGATTGGTGGACTTCACACACCTCCGAGAATTTTTTTTCAAGAACTGTCGAGTGTGTAGGTTTCTTTACGATGTTTTACTTCACCGAAAAGTAGTAATAATTAATTTCTAATACGAATATAATTTAGAAAAATCAGTGGTGCGAACCTGAGTTTGAACCTCGGACCTCAACCATTTTTTTTTGTTTCAACCATTAGGCTATCACTGCTCTTGTACATGTACAGAGAGTTTTATTATATTTGTGAACGTATAACAGCGATTGAAGTAACGAGTATATTTGAAGCTTATTCTCTCGTTACAAATGTGGAATAGAATAACGAACGCAATTATTGGATTGAAACATAGTATTCCCGAAATAGCTCCAACACTAATGATGTGTTCTTATAACCTTTTGAAATATGAATAATATTTATTTCAGATTTTTTTGTGTTATATTCATAATATACTAATAGATAAATCATTATTCTCAATGCTTAGAGTTTTATATATTAAACTAGCAGACCTGGCGAACTTCGTTCCGTCTAAGGCTACGTACTCACGGAGCGTTTTTGTCCCGTGCCCGCCGCGGTCGCGGAACTGCGGTTTTATTTATAAACTTACGAGACCGCTTATTTGCGCGGTTACGCTGCCGTCGCGGTTGCGATTATCGACCGCAAACGTGGCGGGCAAAAACCGCAAGACGGGCGGTTTACCATTAGTTGAGGTCATGACTACTGCGGGTGAAAATCGCTGCGTGACTACTTAGCGTAACGCTAAGAACTCACGGAGCGGTTTTCACCCGCGGCCGCCGCGGTTGCGGGCCCGCAGCTTCTGTAGGATGCAGGTTTTTTACCACACTAAAACCCCGCGGTGGCCGTCCTCAGCGCTACAAAGAGGACTCCAGGATTTCTATCAGCTGACTGCCTGCCAAATTTTATGAAAATCGCTCAAGCCTTTTACACGTGAAGAAGTAACAAACATACACAGATACAAACGTTCGCCTTTATAATATGTAGTATGATTGTATAAAACACCACATAATTATGTTTACGCTTTATAGAATTCTCTGTGTTTGTGTTATATGTTTTAGTCATCATCTTACCTTTCAATATTCTCAAGGACTCATTATACGATCGACACGTGGTGTACCAAATTGGTGTAGGTGTTATCCATTGCCCTTTACTATAACTAAGTTCGTCGTCAATCTATTATTGTCCCACTGCTGGGCACGGTCTTCTCTCAGAATGAAAGAGTTTTAGGCCATAGTCCACCGCGCTGGCCAAGTTATTTCAAAATATATATTCTACTTAATAGTGAAAAGATAATATCTTTCTTAAATTATCACCTTTATTAACTTCAATTTCAGCTGAATTGCCTCAATGCATACGAATTGCGACGGATAATATTTTCTCGCAAAAACCTTTGTCGAGGCTAATTGAGTCATGTTGGAAAAATGCCTTACTTTATTTTTACCTTTTTCTTCATATAATATGCGCTTTGAAAACGTAAATTATCTGGCTTATTTAAGTTGGCATTTCAACTGATATTATGTTCTATGAGACGTAGTTATAGTTATAATAATTAGATAATAATGGGCATAACATTTTTAAGTTATATTGTTTCTATGTTATTAGTTATACTTTTAAATGTTATAGTAGGTTTGTTTATAAAAAACAATTCAGTTTCGGGAAATTTATGTTTTTGCGTAGATTTTATCACGGTAACCATCACCACAATTGTTTCTAGTGGAAAATAGTTCTTGCGCTTCGGTGAAAGGGTGTGGTTACTTTTAATTTTAATAATTTTAATTTAACTTCCATATGAGTCGATGATCTTAGTGCTCTGAAGTAGCAACGCATCTGTTATTGATTCCAGATAGAACCCTTGGTTTGTATTACGTTGCTTACAGGTATCCATGGGTACCACTTATCGACAGGTGGACTACTTAAATCTTAGAAATGAAACATATAAACACATCATTTATTTACTAATAATATACCGTATCTTTCAAGCGTGTTTTAACTTTTTTTTTTTGTTTTCGAGGGGGAAACTTTAAAAAAGTACCCGACGTCGTGGGAGCGACGCGGGTTATGTGGGATTCTTACCGCACTAAAACCCCCCCGGTGGCCGACCTCGGCGCTGCGAAGAGAACTCCGGGTACTCCACCGGACCGCCGCCGGTGTCCTCTCAGCGTGTTGCCCCATCGGGCTCTTCCATGGTGGGCATGCATCGCTCACCGCACCTTCTGGTCTTTACGGCAGCATGCACGACACATGCCACCGTCCTTCCCGGGGTCGCTTGGCCGGACGGTCGAGCTCCCAGTCTTCTCGCCCGCAACCCCAGAAGCCCCTTTTAGTCGCCTCTTACGACAGGCAGAGGGTACCGTAGCCCTATTCTGGTCCCGGAACTACAGGGACAGCTTTAACTTGCACCTGTATACTTAATTTCTTTATTTTACTATATTAAAAGACATAAAAGTAACGTTTAATGATAGTGTCGGTAACTGGTTCCTTTACCCTACGCAGGGTCGTAGGGCCCCGTATTCAGGTGACCCACTTTGCCCCCGGGCGCTCTGCACGAAAGTGCAATCAAATGTCGCTGCGTAGACCCTTCCGCACGTGTTACGTTTATAATTTGCGTATTGCGTCTCTGAATACGTAATCTCAGTTCTTATTAATATTATATATGAGCAGTTTTGTGAGGTTTGTGAGTTTGTTACTATCAGGTAAAAGTATCGGTTGACTTTTTTTTTATCTGACTGAAGTAGCAAACGAGCATGTCGTCCACCTGATGGTAAGGCACTGCCGCTCAAGGACATCTGTAATCAATTCATACAGAATATGGGTCCCATTTGAAGTCTATCAGAGAACATTGCTACTCCCGAGGATTATGATGGTCGCCTCATGTGAAAGTGTGCCGGCAACTACACCCTTCTATTGAAAAGCAAGAAATGCTTCAAGAAATAGGTGTGGCGGGGGTACTTCCCCGGTCGAACTACACTGGTTCCACCACGTTGAAAAAATTTCGCTGTATTATGGCACAGATCATTTACGACTTACATACTCGTACATAAACTCGTATGGTACACATTGCCGTGGTAGAGGTGACTGAAGCAGACAAAACCATCAGAATAACAGTTTTTAGGTCGTAGCTGACCACCACCACGCTGACCAAGTGCAAATTTCTTACGATGTTTACTTTCACCGTTAAACCGTGATAATTAATTTCTGGTACGGACATCATTTTAGCAAGTCATTGGTGAGTCAGTCACCTTTGATTTCAGCCTCGGACCTTCCATTGAGAGGTCGAATTTCAACTATTAATGTATCATTGTAGTATCATTGTTTTTCAATCAGTGTGAGATATGTTATTCATAATTATTGAACAATAGCAGGAATTTTGCGAGTATTTCATGTGAATTATAATAGCAGTCGGATATACTACATGTAGAACACACACCCTATGCGATTTTTAATTTCTTAATTGCGTTTATTTTGACTCTGCAGCATGGATCGTGATCGTTATGATGTTTTACTATGACCACGATCAATGGAATTGGGTCGAAATATCAGCAAAAAAGAATATATAATAAACCAGCTAAATGCGAGTCGAATTCGCGCACGAAGGGTTCCGTTCCATTATCTATAAAATACGCCAAAAATCATGTTTATTATAAAGGGGGTCTCCCTTTAAATTTTCAGTTTAGTCTGTTTTCAGTATTTGTTGTTATAGCGGCAACAGAAATACATCATCTGTGAAAATTTCAAATGTCTAGTTATCTAGGTTCATTAGATACAGCTTACTGACAGACAGGCAGACGGATAGGACAGTGGAGTCTTAGTAACAAGGAACGTTTTAACCCTTTGAGAACGGAACCCTGAAAACTCAAATTGAGTGTCCCCGTGTGCAAATGTAACTTCCACGATAATCTATATCTAAAATTATATTGTGTGTCAAATGTTCTAGGCCACGTTAGGAATTAAGCCTCGGGGGTGTAAATGCGTTATATTCTAGCTGTAACCGAATTACGTTTCTATAAGCGGGTCGCCCTGCATCGCCATTCGTTATTAACGACTTTATAATCTAATTTGAGTATAATCTGTCCCATAAATAAATGAAGGGGTTCAATTTGCGACTCGTAAACCCTCAAAGGACGAAATTAATGTTATAATATTTCAATTTGAGTTAGAGCTCTCACGCTTGACTTGGCGATTCGTAATTCGGATAACTAGCTTGTGATTTCATCTTTTCCAATGTGATTTGAAATAGATTCGAAAATACTTATTATGTTTTGGTTCACATATTTGTCGCCTCTTAAAACTATGTGAATCCCTTGGACAGCGCATCGTACCAATAAATCTATCCTACAACAACTCGAGATAGAAAAAAGACCTCGACTATCAAACGTGTGCCTCCGCCGCATCTTGGAGTTTTTCGGTCACATCGCACGCAAAACAGATAACAACCTGGAGAAGCTGATTGTGACTGGAAAGGTTGACGGCAAGAGACCTAGAGGCAGAAGTCCGATGCGCTGGTCAGACCAGAGCCGATGCTTTACACATCGCACAAGACCGGGGAAGATGGAGGTCCATCGTTAAGAAGAGGCTCCTCTCGAACAACCTGTAATGAGGTCACGACCCTAGCATTTGTAAGATCTACATATATTACTTAGGTGGTTGAAATGTGCTGAATATGTAACAAATCCATTATGATATTTATTTATTTTTTTTAAATCTTAATGTTTTGTATTTAATATCACACGCGCTACTTCCGATACAGCTGATATATAACCATTGTTTTTGTTTCCGAAAAAAGGGCGGGAAACCGTTTCAAAATCAATCTTGTTTTATTTTTAAATGTATTATTATATCTTTAAATTTAATTGATTTTAGTTTAAGTATAAAAATATAAATCTAGGTGACATTGTTAAACTGAAGAATTTATTAGTTGTAGCTATAATACGAAGTAGACTAAAAAAAAAGTATAAAAAGGCGGGAAAACACTTGATGAAGCTATGATGCACACGGAGATGTGTCTGTTGTTAAAAGTGGCGCATGAAATAAGTGACAATCGTTTTCTCAACTCTAGACGAGAACAGTCAAAGGATAAAATTGTAAATTTTGTTGACTTATGAAATATTTGTACGAATTAATAAAAGAAATTCAAAGTGAAGAGAGTTATTATTGCCAAAGTCTAACAGATCAGAAGACGGGATATAATCGAGTTAGCGATTAAATCGCTCCCGGTGAAGAACTTGACGCCCAAAAACGTACGTAATTATCCACGATGTTTGTTATTATTATTATTATTATTTCTTTTGTTTATATACCAATTTTTTTATACATACGAAATTATGATTATATGTGTGTGACTTCAAATAGTTTTTTTTTTTTTTATATAATTTTACTAATATAATTTTAATACATTCAAGTGCAAACTTTGAAAATGAACACTAAAAGATTTTCTTTTTGTAATACAAAAGAAAGTGTACTATTTAAAAAAAACATATGTAGTTCTAGAATTTTTTTTTGTCGATCTGTATTTCTTCCAGATAATATGGGTCGGAAAAGAGGGTCTAGACACCATACGAGAGTGTCAGATGATGCAAAGCAAATCGGATCCGGAACGAAGGCGCTTAAAATCTCGACGTAGACACGGTGCTTCCAAGACGCGTGATGTATCAAAAGGCGTGACAGGTCGCGAGGTCGCGATCTTTCGCAGGGTTCCTCATCGCCGCATGGTCGCCGTACGTCGCGAGGGTATGATGGTACGCCCGTACGCTCACATCCTATGGATGCAGCGGCCCCAGTAGTGAGTAAGGCCTGTATTCAAACCAATGCTGAATCCAGTAGTAATGTTTTAGTGTCTGCATTTAAAGAACTCATTCAGACTATGAGATCAGAAGGAGATAGTGAATGTTTCCCTGTTTTAAATGTCATCCCAGAGTTTGATCCTGCGAAGCGTAATCAAACTATTGAAACATGGATACTAAAAGTTAATGAGTGTGCTGAAATTTATAACTGGAGTGAAAGACAAATTATTCATTACGCCCTCCCAAAACTGGTGGGTATGGCTCAAAAATGGTACCAAGGTTTACCCAGTTTACTGTTTTCATGGACTGAATGGCAAGACAAACTAAAATTAGCGTTTCCAAGCGATGAAAATTACGGTCAGTTATTGACAGACATGCTTGCTTGCAAAGCTAGATTTGGTGATTCTTTTGAAGAGTATTTTTATCAAAAAATGGTGTTAATAAATCGATGTGACATAACTAGCAAGAGCGCTATAGCCTGCATCTTGTTTGGCATAGAAGATAGATCTATAAGAACTAGCGCAGAAGCGGCACAATTTACGGAACCCGATAAATTATTAGTATATCTCAGAAATGCCAGAATTAGAAAACACGATAAGCCAAATCAAACTGTGCAATCAAGCAATGATGATAGGTATGTAAGAACATCCAGGTCAAATACCAGTAATCCTGATAAAACTTGTAGAGATTATAGGCTTACAAAATGTTATAATTGTGGTGAAGATGGACATTCTTACTTTAAATGTAAATAACCAATCAAACGCTGTGATACTTGTCATAGGGTTGGACATATAGCTAACGATTGTCCTGGTAAAGTAAATCTCAAAAAATTATAATGATAAAACAGTTGTTGGAATTTCAAAAGAGCAGGATAATGACTTAATATATTTTAAGTCTGCTAAAGTAAATGGTCAAATATTAGATTATTTCATTGAGTTCGGAAGCGAATGTACAATGCTTCAAGAATCTGCTGCTAGAAATTTGATAGGATCTTGATCACAATCTCAGTTACCTATACTAAGGAGTTTTGCAGACAATATAGTCAATTGCTTAGATAAAAGTAATGTCAAAATAGAAATTGATTCTATTAAATGTAATGTAGAAGCTCTTATAATATCCGATCATTTCTTACAAGTTCCTTTATTGCTTGGACAAATATTCACAGAGCAAGACCATGTTATAGTTTATAAAACAAATGACCGAATAAACTTCTCTATGAAATCAACAAATAGTATAAAATTATATGTTAGTAGTTCGGTTGAAGTGGTTATACGACTATTATAGTAGATGTTTATTGTTTACTCTGGAGACTTGTTCATTGAACCTAGTTTATGCCAAGAAACTCAACAAAACTATGAAATCTTTCAAAGTGTGATTCGAGTAAATCAGGGGCGCTCGAAATTAGTTGTGAAAAGATTATAATCCAAATTTAACTTGATAAAAGACGCCCTTTTACTTAGTGCGATTCCATTAAATGAAGTAGAGATCCTTAATGTTAATAAAATTGCACATTGTCTGAAAAATACTATGATAACTAAAATTTAAACTAGTATGGTTTCAGTGGATAATATTGAATCTGAGTATATAATTCAATTAGTTAATCTATTAAATAACATTTTAGGAAATGCGAGATTCAATGACGCTTTTGCTTATATGCATGATGTAATTATACCTTCTAAAACTATAAAAGAGGGATTGCAAAAGTTTCTTAATATACTTGAATCGTTTAGATCTTGTGGTATAACGCTTAACTTATCAAAATGTCATTTTCTTAAACAATCCATAGACTATTTGGGTTTTGAGGTTAGTGAGTTGGGAGTAAGACCAGGAAAAACGAAAATTGAAGCTGTAGACAAATTCCCTAAACCTACAGACCAACATAATCTCAGACAATCCTTAGGGTTGGCTAGTTTCTCCCGTAAATTTATTAAAGGATTCTCAATTATAGTTAAACCATTAACATGACTTTTTAAAAGGGACACGCTAGCTAGAGTCGCGAGATGGTGTAATATTATGCAGGAATTTGATTTTAATATAATCTACAAGCCAGGTACGGCTATGATTCATGTAGATTCTCTTAGTAGAAATCCAATTTCATTTGACGAACACCTTATAAGACAAATAGGTACGGATTGGGTAGCCACGGTACAAGAAAACGATCCAGAGTTACAAAGGATAATAGCTATAATAAACGATAAAGAAACTGAAAATTTTGTAGAAGTAAGAAATGGTTTACAGCAAAGAGAGGTTTGCTTTATGGAAATACTGAGTTGACGGATCGTTGGGTTGTACCGAAATTTTAAAGTCTGACAAACATTAAACATTGGAGTTGATAAAAAGTAATTATTGAATTATTGGTTTCCCAAAATGAGACGATTTAACAAAAAGTATATCCAGTCGTGCTTAGAATGTGCGCATGCTAAGGTACCAGCTGGTAAAAGATCAGCGTCCCAAGCAAGCTAATCTCTGATCGAGGTACTTCATTTACCGCCAAAAGTTTTCAAGAATATTTAACGTCGTTGGCCATAAAGCATATTATGACAGCCGTAGGGGGCTAACTGGTAAATCAAAATATATAATCGGACAATTTTGGCTTCGCTTACTGCTACTAATTATGGGAGACCTGATAATACGTGGCACGAATCCGTGTCAGAAATACAGTGGGGTCTGAATAATACCCAAAATAAAGGAACAGGTAAGAGCCCTGCTCAGAATATGTTTGGTCTTAACTTGGTAGGGACATCGTGTTCTTTAGTTCAATTAGGCGTTGCAAACGAAACTGATAATACCACATGTTTTATAGACATTAGCAAAGAGATAACAAATCATATTAGGAAAGTTAGAAAAGCAGTAAAGTATAAAATAGGAGAGTTAGTTAGAGTGGAGCGCGAAATTCCATCTGTAGGTAAAAGTAGAAAGCTAATTCCAAAAGTTAGGGGTCCATATCGTATAGTTCAGGTTTTAGATAACGACCGATATGAAATTGAAGATACGCCATTATCCCGCGTAGGCAACACAAAATTTACTGGTATATTTTCGGTAGATAAAATACATCCATGGATGGTGATTAACAAAATAGATTCAGATTCCGATTTTTCAGATAATCATGACACAGATTGAAGCACGTTTGATTGAGTTAGCATCCACATATTATGAGAATATTAATTTAAAATTAGGATTAGTGATTGATGATTTGTCATTCTATTTTAGAAGCTATTTAATGAGAGGCTTGACTGAGAATACGTATGAGGTCTCAGTTAAGACAGTTATTAAGGATATGTATGAGGCCTTAGTAACTTATCATAATTAGTGGGCCTGATTGAGAATATGAAGGAGGTCTCAATTAGGACAGATATTGAGGATATGAAGGAGGCCTCAATATCTTAATATTTTAGTTTAATTAATGGTTATTAAGGATATGTATGAGGCCTTAGTAACTTATCATAATTAGTGGGCCTGATTGAGAATATGAAGGAGGTCTCAATTAGGACATATATTGAGGATATAAAGGAGGCCTCAATATCTTAATATTTTAGTTTAATTAATGGTTATTAAGGATATGTATGAGGCCTTAGTAACTTATCATAATTAGTGGGCCTGATTGAGAATATGAAGGAGGTCTCAATTAGGACAGATATTGAGGATATGAAGGAGGCCTCAATATCTTAATATTTTAGTTTAATTAATGGTTATTAAGGATATGTATGAGGCCTTAGTAACTTATCATAATTAGTGGGCCTGATTGAGAATATGAAGGAGGTCTCAATTAGGACAGATATTGAGGATATGAAGGAGGCCTCAATATCTTAATATTTTAGTTTAATTAATAGTTATTAAGGATATGTATGAGGCCTTAGTAACTTATCATAATTAGTGGGCCTGATTGAGAATATGAAGGAGGTCTCAATTAGGACAGATATTGAGGATATGAAGGAGGCCTCAATATCTTAATATTTTAGTTTAATTAATTGTTATTAAGGATAAATATGTAACGTGCCATAATTAATGGGCCTGGTTGAAAATATGCATGAGGTCTCAACTGGAATGGATGCTGGGGTAATGAATGAGACCTCAATATCTGTAGTTTAAGAAAAATAAAGTTATAATTAGGGTCGTAATAAGTTTATATATGAGAGCTTATTTTGGCCATATATTAAATATATGTATGGAGTTTTAATATAAATAAGTACGCAGACAAAGTTATTACAATTTTATGTGCTTCTTTGTTTAAATGTTTAAATTTCCCGGGACGTGAAATACATCAGGAAAGGCCGACTGTAAGATCTACATATATTACTTAGGTGGTTGAAATGTGCTGAATATGTAACAAATCCATTATGATATTTATTTATTTTTTTTAAATCTTAATGTTTTGTATTTAATATCACACGCGCTACTTCCGATACAGCTGATATATAACCATTGTTTTTGTTTCCGAAAAAAGGGCGGGAAACCGTTTCAAAATCAATCTTGTTTTATTTTTAAATGTATTATTATATCTTTAAATTTAATTGATTTTAGTTTAAGTATAAAAATATAAATCTAGGTGACATTGTTAAACTGAAGAATTTATTAGTTGTAGCTATAATACGAAGTAGACTAAAAAAAAAGTATAAAAAGGCGGGAAAACACTTGATGAAGCTATGATGCACACGGAGATGTGTCTGTTGTTAAAAGTGGCGCATGAAATAAGTGACAATCGTTTTCTCAACTCTAGACGAGAACAGTCAAAGGATAAAATTGTAAATTTTGTTGACTTATGAAATATTTGTACGAATTAATAAAAGAAATTCAAAGTGAAGAGAGTTATTATTGCCAAAGTCTAACACATTGGGGAATCGATTTAAGGAGGAAGAAAACTATGTACTGAATTTTGAAGGTAGTAAAACCTCTTGTGATTCGACTCTGGAAGTACCACCACCAAACCACTTAAATGCGTGTTGTTGCGTAAAACTGTGTATTCCCTGCCTGTCGTAAGAAGCGGCTAAAAGGGGCTTTCGGGGTTGCGGGCGGCTAGAGTGGGAGCTCGAACCGTCGAACCAAGCGGCTCCGGGAGGGACGGTGGCATGCGTGGTCGCACGCCGCGGAAATCACAGAAGGTGCGGTGAGCGTATTCGCTCACCAGGGACCAGCCTGAAATAGGCATCGCACTCGGAGGACTCCGGTTGTGTTCCGTTGGAGATAACGGAGTCCCCCACGCAGCGCTCAGGACGGCAACTGAGGGGGTTTTCGTGCGGTAAGAATCCCACATAACCGTCGTCTCTCCCACGTCGTCGGGTACCTTTAGAAGGTTTCCCCCTCGTACAATAAAAGTCAGAAAACGGTGCAAGCGTTGCAGACCAGAATACATCTGAAGCGATAAGGGGATATGATATAATTATCCGAAATGTTCTAAGTCCTCCAGGACTTCAACTTATCTCAGGCTAACCTCAACTAAGACTCTTATTAAAATAACTTGAAAATGATTCCAATTTATTGGAATTTGAGAAATATTTGTGCTACTTTGGACAATGTGAAGTTTAGTTTTTGAGGTAAATTACGGTCGAATTTCAACCGTTGTGATGGACTAGTTATAAGCAATATATATATGTATACTAACACGAACTAACGAATTAGGCATTCCTGTAAAGTGTTAGTGAAGATTATCTAATAAATAAATAAATTTAGGTTGATAACAGATATCCATGGGCAGCAGTGCAGCCACTTACCATTCGGTGGACAGTTTGTTTGCTACTTCCTAGAAGAGAACGTAATTGATTCCGAAGTCAATCTTTAAATTTACTAGAAACCATGTCTAGTATTTTAATTAGTGAAAATACTTAAATTATAAAATAGTTATGAGATGTTTCGACTATTACAATTTTCATTGGTATGAAATTAAAGTTTTGCTTATTTGCGTATTTTAATCGTCTAATTTAAACTTTCCGAGTTAAATATTTTGATAACAAAGCATGCACATAAAACAAAAACAATTATGACTAAAACAAACATGTCTACATCTATTAATAATTCTTGACTACATGAAACATCATGTAGTCAAGAATTATTAATAGATACTAGTTCAACTAGAGTCAAAGCCGATAAAAGCCAAATTTCTGCAAAACATTCATAGTTTTAAAAACGTCTGCCGGGTAGGCGGTAAACACGCCATAAAGCCGTGTCACAGATTAAAAAAGCTGAGATATGTACAACCTTTTTTGTTTACAGTTTACAGGGGGACAGCTAGCATGCGTCGCGTGCCGACCCTTTTATGCACTTGCCCTAGTTGGCAGTATGGCTGTTTACCTTTGCCTAGGGTTATGTGCTGCTTTAGAATGTAGATACGATAAGTTATGCATTCTACAGATTATGTAGAGGGTTTTACTGAATATTTATCGCGAAGGAAAGTGTGGACTTGTTTATGGTATTAGGTACGTTTTTTATTTTAATTTATATTTACTGACGTTTTATTTCAATCATTTCCAAAAATAAAGAAATGGTCAAACTACTTTATAATCTGAATACCTTCCCATTTTTTAATTTTTTCTGTTCCAAAAGAAAAATAGTCAAGTTTAGTTATGACTAGATCGTATTAATTACAATTGCTAACTGATGCTGCTACTGTGATTAAACAGATGCTCAGTTTAAATATATCAAGGATGTGTAGTGATAGCAAAAGTCGATGTAGGCCCAAAAGCTTGCATTGCCTATACAATTAATTTAGAAAAAAGTAGTTCAACAAATCGTCTCTTTAATTTGCACAAAATTGATAAAAGCTTCACAAAACCTCTTCTCAATCAACCCTTTTTCTATCGGAAACAAAACCGTTGTTCTTATCATAATTGACTTGAACGCAATTAGGCAGAATGGCATTTTTATTTTCGCCGAGCGCAGACCGAATTCTTTTTTGGCGCGCACCTTCATATTTTTTTGCACAGATAACCGAAAGATTGTAATATCGATAAATTGTAGCGGGAAATCGAGTGGAATCGCTTTGAATGGACAATGTTGATTTATTAGAGTTGATATTCGCAAACGTAAATTTAAAATTTGTTTTCGAGCAGAAACATAAATTCTTTGCGGCGGAAACGACGAGCGACCTGATTTTTTCAGCAAGTAATTTACAGGATATTTCAGTTTTATGTTAAAATATTATTGGAACTGAAATTCTTTTATACATTTCTTAGGCTTTATTTTATTTAATGGCAGTCTGATAGACATTATTGTCGTTGATTTGTATTTTTATTTTTGTAAAATTTGTTCATATTTTATAAATTTATCCGAGGAAATATATTTTCAATTGGTCTCGTATACTCGTATATGTTTAATTGTTTACCTAATGAATTAGTTATGTACGTGGGCTTGTCCATTATTAATAATGAGTGCATATATAACATTCAAATAAAATGTACTTTACATTTGAAATTACGAGTTTAAAGTAGGTAATAATAATTGTTACTAGTCACCCGTCGCATCGGTCAAAATTTTTACCTCACTAAAACACCCTCGGTTTCCTCAACGCTCCGAGGAGGACTCCGGGATCTCCAATGGAACACAACCGGAGTCCTCCGAACGCGATGCTCCCTTTGGGCGCTTCCCAGTGAGCATTGTAAACACTGCTCCTCCTGTGATTACGACAGCATGTGGCCACACATGCCGCCGTCCTACACGGGGTCGCTTGGCTGGACGGTTCGAGCTCCCACTCTTATCGTCCGCAACCGGAAGCCCCTTTTAGTCGCTTCTTACGACAGGCAGGGGATACCGTAGCCCTATTCTGATCCCGGAACTACAGGGGTAACATAGTTTATTACCTAGATTAGAATAGAACACTCATTTCTGTGGTAGATAATACTGAAGCTTATGTTGTAGCCGAAGGAATAAGCTAGTATGAGTTAAAAACAAAGTAAGCCGAGAAAATAGCTTGACATATAGTATTTGACGACCCGCGTGGCGCAGCGGTTATCATGCCGGTCTGACGCGCAATGGGTTCCGGGTTAGATTCTCGGCCAGACAGGTATCTGAATGAGGAGTTTAGATTCATGTTCTGGGTCTGGGTGTGTGTGTATTCGTCTTGTGTGTGTCCATGGTACCCACGACACAGGAGAAAATCCTATAATATTATCCTATAATATCCTGTCAATTAAAAAAACCTAGACAAGGCCAGAGCAGAGCAGTATCAAATGCCTCACATCCGAGACGTGCAGTATGTATTATATACCATGTCATAGCTATTTCCCCATCAATTACACTAAACCGGTACATTAGGCAGGGGTCCAGACAATCAGCGTTAGGTGAGGTCGTTAAATTATCGCGCTCCGTCCGCCAGCCCAGCCGGGACGTACCAACTTAGTTTTACACTTCGATAAATTTAGTTTCCTTAACATAACATCGTTCGATAAGATTCGTTTAGGTTTTTATAGTTCTTTTGGTGCGTGTAAGATGAGAGTGTATTGCATATCGATATTTAAAATTGACACCTAGTAAAAACGACTGTGTGATTTCTGTCAACTTAGCTTCTTCTATAGAAATTATTAGAAAGTCGAAAACTTTTCAATAGATCTATGTTTTTTTAATAGTGATTTATGGATAGTCCTCATTTAAAAAAGCTTAGAAAACGGAAATCGATCGGTAGATATCCGTTTTCTGTACTTGGGCCCAGCCGCCCATCTGTGAGGAGCCCGATGGGGCAACGCGCTCAGAGAACTCCGGTTGCGTTCCCTTGGAGTTCCCGGAGTCCTCTTTGTAGCACCGAGGACAGCCACCGGGGGGTTTTAGTGTGGTAAAAATTCCACATCTCTTGACAAAAAATAGATATCCGTTTTCTAACAATGTTAGTATAAAAATGACTAAATTTCGCAAAAATCAGACTTATACTCGTTATTACTATAAGGTCTAAAATAAGGCACATAGGTACGGAAGTTATATTAATCAAACGACTGACTAAGTAGTTTAATATTGCCTTTTTAATAATACTTGCTACTAGAATGCTTGCTACTTATCGTGCTTTCCATCTAATGGTAAGTAGTAACTAACTTGAGCTATGATAGCCTAATGGTTGAAACTTGTCCTCTCGATCGGGAGGTCCGAGGTTCAAACCCAGACACGCACCACTGATTTATGTGCGTATTAGATATTAATTATCACTGCTTTTCGGTGAAGGAAAACATCGTGAGGAAACCTGCACACCCGAGAGTTCTTAAAAAAAAAAAAAGTTCTCGGAGGTGTGTGAAGTCCACCAATTCGCACTTGGCCAGAGCGGTGGACTATAGCCTAAAACTCTCTCATTCTGAGAGAAGACCCGTGCCCAGCAGTGGGACAATAATGGGTTGATGAGAACTAACGCCAACTATGTAGAATGAAACATTGATAGTATACCAACTTCTTATACAAACTTCTACCTGACATTAATCACAGATGCATTGATACCCTGAAAATCAAATTAAACAACTTTCTTTAAGATTATTTTCCTTACCCTCTTTTAATAAAAACAAAGAAGACCTCAAGGCTTTTGTATTAGACACAAATATTTCGAGAGGTAGTGCTTTTGAAGTCGCTAATGGTTCTAATACCTTAAAATACATTTATATATTCTGTAAAATGTACCTGAAGAACCATACAGCGATACGATAACTCAGTACTTTGAAGCACAGAACAGCAGAGACGTTCGTTATTCCGAAACCAGGAAGCAACCTCAAATTCGTTTACGTCATATTTCCACCGTCAAATTTTAATGAGCGCGCCCATCAGCGCACGAACTTACCAACCAATATTTGGTTACGGTGCATGTTAACAAAGGTGGCATATTATATTAACTTAAACTACACTTGGAAATTTATTGCAGAAGCTCCTACGCGGCTTTTACTACTTACTAAAATTGTTACCACGTTTTATATTATGCTCTATCCATTGCTGTTTTTGTTACTAGGTAACACGTAGATTTTCGAAGTGAAGGAGTAATGGATTTGCGTGAAGCGCTGAGGTAGGGTGACAATGAGTTAGCTGTCACGTTTCGGTACAAGCTAAGTATGAAGCGAGGTAAGTTTGGACGGCGCCGCCGACATGCAAGCGAGTGCAAGGTGATGACACGCCGGCGATATTAAACAAAGATTGAGTTATGTTGCTTCCTCGCCTTATTAAAAGCATTATTCCATATTCCCGCTAGGATTTGAAACTATCTTTGAATATTGTAATTTAGTTTAGACGCGTCTGAGAATTGTCTTTCACATGCGTTCCTTATTTTGTACTGAAAAAGAGCTTGAGATCAGATGATTTTTAATAAAGTTTAAGACTTTATTGAAAATTTTATTTTAGAACATTTTTAATATACCTACTTTATTTCTTATGAAGTATTGGCAAATATTAGATTTCTAAATGATTACTAAATCTAGATGTGGCACATTATTTATTGTCAATATATTAAAATATACAATATTGGTTAATGTCAATAAATTTAAGGAAACTAAGATGCTTATATATATTATTCACAAAGGTACGCATTTATACTACAGGTGGTAGTGTGTGTGCGACCTCCCGCCACTCGTCAAGAGATGGCGCTACTAGTATTTTGAAACACGCTATCGAAGTATTCTCAATACCCTGCATATATAAAGTTTCGAACAACGACTGTCGGAGCACGGCCGCTCCCCAGGCATGATCACCTCGCCTGGCGGGAGATCTCTATTTGTCAAAGTAGTATCAGTGTAGTTCGACCGAGGAAATATTACCATCTATTTGTAGCGTGTAGCAGTTCTTGGGTTTCGATGGAGTGGTGTGGTTGCCGAGATACTTATATAGAGGTGACCATCATAGTCCTCGGGAACGCATCTGTGATTGACTTCAGTTAAAACCCATGTTCTATTTGAAGTTGCTTACAGATCAGATAAAAAAAATGACAGAACGTAACTAACAACGCATAAAAAAAGTTTAAACAAAACACAGAAATATCAGCACAGCGTTATTATCATAACATTAATAAGATTCAAGAATTTCAAATGATTACATCTTTGCTTAATACCGAATCTTATATTAATTTATTTTCTGCCTCTTTATGTACAAAACTATATTTAATATTTTATATATCTATTTTGTGTTGTATCTTAAGCTGTGCAATAAGTGTTTATCTATCTTTATTAATAAAATTATATACAAGTATATTATTAATTGGATTTTAAAGTAATTCATTAACAATCCAATAAAATAAGAGATAATGTTTAAATTATTTACACCTACTTAATATTTACTATAAGGCGCATTATTCTGTCAGATCACACCTGGCCATTTAATACCTAACAGTTGGAAGCAATATAATAGACAGACAAACAGTAAGAATAGTATTTCATTATGCACATTCCGAGTTACTCGAACCTAAGAGAGTAATATAATATTCTTTCAGGAACCGATCTAAGTGTTAAAACTAAGCACAGCAATATCAGCTCAGCGTTGGAAATGATAGCGCTAAATTAAAGAACAGTTCGTATTCAAGTGGAGCTAAAAACACTCGCATTCAAAGCGAGCTGAGTGGAATGTTTTATTGATATAAAAGAAGAAACTGTTGTTTTAACGCGCCAACACCTACCTTGCTACTTGTACTTAATTATATTAGGTTTTTTTTACTTCTGTGTCATAATTGTTTCTTATTTGTTATAAACTTTCCGTTACTTGGATCACGGTTACGATAGTAAAAAATAACTTATGTGTAACTCAGGTCGTATATATTTGTAAATTACTATGTTTTTGCAATAAAATAATTTGAATTTGAATGTAAACTGAGGATGGTTAACATCAACAATTAGGTGATTAATTCTCGAAGTCTTATGAAGTGTTATAACAATAAATTTTCTTCATTAAGCATTACAATTCTTATTATTTAAAATATATCAATCCTCTATTACTGGCAAGTAAAATAAAACATAATGCGAATTATCCTTTAGTTTTCCTTCTCCCAGTGGTTCAAGGCTACTTCTCGGTTTCCTAACATACATCTGCATATAACACACATTGTCTACTGTCTCATGCACGAATGTAAGTGCCCGAGTATTTCTCTTAAATCTACGAATAAATTTAACCGCTAACAGTCCACAGTGCAATGTGTGGTCTGTGAAGATCACATTAAGCAGACAACTGAAGAGCGCATATATAAAGGACTGAGGTAATCTAGAATGCTTAAGTGTTTCGGGCTA
This sequence comes from Spicauda simplicius, assembly GCA_949699795.1. Classification (NCBI taxonomy): domain Eukaryota; kingdom Metazoa; phylum Arthropoda; class Insecta; order Lepidoptera; family Hesperiidae; genus Spicauda; species Spicauda simplicius. The sequence continues at coordinate 2,929,754 of OX453071.1, read as the reverse complement.
ATGCTTTGGGACTTGTACAATTTCTGTTTATCTGACTACTATTTTGATATACGTGATATTATCTAGGAGTATTATTTTGACGACCCGCGTGGCGGAGCGGTTACCGTACTGGTCTGATGCACCACGGGTCCCGGGTTCGATTCCCGGCCAGACAGGTATCTAAATGATGAGTTTAAACTCATGTTCTGGGTCTGGGTGTTTGTGTATTCGTCTTGTGTGTGTCCATGGTACCCACGACACAGGAGAAAATTTAAGTGTGGGGCTATAAGTGTAGAAAGCGCGTTTTTATTGATATTTTTAGTCAAATTGGTCATTAACAAGTGGCTGATAATTGGTTTACACGACGTCAGATACCTTTTGCAGGTACTCTCTCGGGAATAAAAATAAAAAGAAGGGTTCCGTATCTTATCTTCTTATCTTTAAAAACGGTAAAAAATTACGTTTATTGTGAGAGAGCCCTCTTAAACATATATTTTATTATGTTTTCAGTATTTGTTGTTATAACGGCAGCAGTCATCATCTGTGAAAATTTCAGTTGTCTATCATGGTTCATATACATGTTCATGCGATACAGTCTGGCGACAGATGGGCAGACGAACTGAAGGACAGGCGCCCAGACAGACGGACAGCGGAAGTTCAGTAATAGTTATTATATTTTGCTACGGAATCCTAACGAGACAAACAGAGCGATTTGTTTTAATCTCTATAAATAAGTATATCTGGGAGTCCTCATATAGTAAAAGAGCCGCATCTTTAAGCTGCAATGATTATTCAACATCAGCTGGACTGCAGCTTATTCGCCAGTGCATTTCCATTAAAAAAATAAACAAAACGAAGAAAAGTCGTTGTTACTCTCAGGCGGACGACTGTTTACTAATTAATGCCCGCATGCCACGATGTAGTGCCACCATGAAGTTGCACTTAAGATTTGATAATCATAGATAATCCTAACTTAAGTTAAGATTATCATAATTATTAACTTAAGATACTTATTAGGCATTTAAGAAAATATTTTAATGAGTTAATATGCGTGAATGATTATTTCTAATTTAAAATCATGACATAACAGTAAAACAATAGTAATAGTTTAATAGAATAGTATATGAATGAAATGATGTTTATCATTTTTTCTCACCTATTGGCATTTTCTTTGCAACGATCACTAACAAGCAGCAAAAATATGTGTATTACTAATCATTTCTACGCTATTATATTATATTTCTTTAACGATACACTTAATTATTGATATAATAAGGTGTAACATTTTGAGCTGCTTTATCTATTTTCTTTTCAAATACTTATTATAATATATACTTTTATCTCAGTTCTTTCACTATGATTAAATTAATCCTTTAACACTATTCGGTCTTATTTTGTCAAAGTTTACTCTAAAAGATTTATTTTTCTTTTTTATTTTTTCAGAAGGTTGTATTGTAGTTTACCGTTATTTTCATTTTACAATTTTTTTGTGAAGGTAAATTAAAGTATGAAAAGGGACCATATTATAATACAAGCTGAACCTTGCAGTTTCGTTTTATGAAATCGCTCCAGCCGTTTAGACGTGAAGAAGCAACAAACATACACACTCATAAACTTTCGCCTTTATAATATCAGTAGGATACTTGAAATAAGAATGTCCTAAGAGATTAACAAAGATGGCCACCCTTAAGTTCTCTCGTACTCGTCGCGCGTCCCCACTTTTTATTTGTAATTACTTGATGTGTTTCAGATTGGAATTAAATCTCGTCGCCATGCTCAGCCCCCATTAGGGTAGCTTGAACTACTGCTCCTTAGGGTTGCACATATTCAGATCTATTCTGACAAAATGCCTGTTTCTTTACGAATTGAATGACAGTAAATTTTCAGATATTTTTAATTGTTTCGGCGTATTGTTTTCTATTTGATTAACCTGGTCTAGAAAATCTCATCTGGATCTAGTTTTTCTATTTTTATTTTAGTTATAAAGAATCTTTTATTTTTATTTGTTTTTATGTGACTGAAGTAGCAAACGAGCATGCAGTCCACCTGATGGTAAGTGGTCATTGCTGCGCATGGACATCTGAAATCAACTTCATACAGAACATGGGTTCTATCTGAAGTTCTATCTGAAGTCAAGCACAGATGCGGTGCTACTCCCGAGGACTAAGATGGTAGCCTCATATAAAAGTGTGCCGGCAACAACACCCTTCCATCTCACGCAAGAAATGCTTCACGCTAGAAATAGGTGTGGCGGTGGTACTTCCCCGGTCGAACTGGTTCTTCCATCTTCAATTATTGTATTATGTTTCCTCTCATCAAATATGTTTAAGCAGTTGACTTTATGTTATTGTACTAATTTTTCCACCAATTATTACCATCAACCCTAACAACAAAATATTCCATTAAAAACGCCAACACCCCAACTATTATTGATTCCTGTTCTTCGTGTATGGCACCCTTACCCCACTACTTGTGCGTTGTCATTTCATTAATGATCTTGTTCAACTATCGTACGAGGAACGCCGTGGGTCGTTGTCAGTGGATTTCTGTTTAGCGGAAAAATAATTACGATTTTCTGCATGTTGGTTTGTTTACTTTCTTGAGGACTAAATAATTAAATGAACATGTCGACCAAGTTTATATAAACTACGTCCCTGTAATTCCGGGATTAGAATAGGGCTACGGTATCTCCCGCCTGTCGTAAGAGGCGACTAAAAGGGGCTTCCGAGGTTGCGGGCGGCTAGAGTGGGAGCTTGAACCGATCAACCAAGCGATCCTGGGAAGGAAGGCGGTATGTGTGGTCGTATATTGTCGTAAAGACTAGACAGACCGGTGGGCGCAGCTGCCCATCTGGGAGGAGTCCGATGGACCAACACGCTCAGAGGATGCCGGTTGCGTTCGTTTGGAGATCCCGGAGTCGTTGTATTTAGCGCCGAGGACGGCCACTGGGGTTGTTTTATGGCGGTAAAAATCCCACATAACCCTGCGTCGCTTCCACGGCGTCGGGTACCTTTTGAAGGTTTCCCCCTCGAAAAAAAAGTTATATAAACCAGGATTTCTATCTCATAGCAATCACAGACGACTGACCACTTCTAAACTGGTCTGGACTGAGATGATCTGGTGACTCTGTATGTGTGTCAGCACCTACACCTAAAAATGTCTTATTTTTTGACACTATGTGAAGGAAGGAGAATAAAGTCTTTTAAATTAAAAATGGTAAATTAAAAATGGCTTCCTTAAGGATGAATTAAAAAAATGTAATTATAAGATTGATAAATAATTAAAACGATATTCAACAACGTTGGACAAATATATCTTGGAAGATATGGCTTAAGAACTTTCTAGAAAACTCTAAGGTGTGTAGGTTCCTTACGGATTATTTCCTTCTGTTATATGCATCCGTAATAATTATAATAATAACAATATTTTTTACAAATTGCAAATTTTTTTTACAAATTGGTCTTATGATTAAATATTTTCAACCTCTTAATCTACCCATAAGGTATGCAAATATGTCATTGATATATTGAAGTTTAAATTTATAATTATTCTCAGTTAATTCCACCATTCTACCATTATATCATTCAAATAAGTCAATAAATAAATATATTTAACAATCAAGTGCTGATACATTACTTAAAACAGTTCGATTCTTGTTTCACAGATGTACATGCAAATTACTTCAAATAATTTGAACCTCGATCATCAGATGCTCTGTAACACATTGCATTAAACTCGAAAAAACTGCAATCTACATGTAAATGGAAGTGCAAAGCAGATGAAATTCACTCCAGTAGACAAATAAGTCCCTATCATTCGGTGCCGTCCCGGGGGTCGCACAGATGGCAGCACGATACAAACATTTTTGTGGTTTTCCCCATGGAATAACTCGGATCATTTCTTGTGTATTATGATTGAAAATCTTCAGTTTAGGAATAGTCTTCTTTTTAGGAATAGTCTTTTTTCGGAAGGTGGTAGAACTAGTGTAGTTCGACCGGAAGTACCACAGCCACAGCTATTTTTTAGCGTGAAGCGTTTCTTGCGTTTCGATAGAAGGGTGTGGTTGCCAGCACACTTTCACATGAGGCGACCATCATAGTCCTCGGGAGTAGCAATTCATCTGTGATAGATTCAGATGGAACCCATGTTCTGTATGAAGTCGATTACAGACGTCCATATTAAAAGTATATCAATTGAAAAACTGCACTAAAATCCGTAGCGTAGTTTTAAAGATTTAAGCATACACAGTGACAGACAGCGGGAAGCATCTTTGTTTTATACTATGTAGTAATAGGATATACGCTTCTACCTTATAAAATAACACAAAACATTCAATTGTGAGTACCGTAATTCACGTACCGTGTAACTGAGAGCTCCATTGAAAGCGATGGAGCGTGTAAGGCAAAACTGCGCTTTTTCCTTGATTTGCGGAGTGAATTATTATGTATTGAATTATAGCGCGATGAACGACTGGGCTTTTAGCTCGTTTATCGCTATTGTTGTTATTTTCGCTTTTTCATGAACGAAATTCGCGAACAATTGCATGTTGTTAGTGATAAAAGGTGGATTTTTTCTTATATTTCTGAATGTCTGTAATTACTTTTATATGTAGAGTAACTTCGGGAATTATGGCACGCTAAAACCGTTTTTGAAAATAAAAACAAACTTTTTAACATCAGTCTTTATTAGTTTAATAAGTTCTCTGAACTTCGTAGCACTCAACTATGTTAAGCTTAAGCTTATTGACTTCCAAATATAACTTCAACTTTTAAAAAAAAAAATGATTTATCGCACGTATAATACTCACATAATTTTAGAAAACTCAGTGTTGCGTGCCCGGGTTTGAACCTCGGACCTCCCGATCGAGAGCGCAAGTTTCAACTATTAGGCTATCACTGCTCTACACTGGTTTCTAAAACTTGGTAAATTATTACGTTTACTGGAGAATATTTTACGTTGTGGTGACCCAATGTTGTTAAAAATTCAAACAATAGCCATTTCAAGCAAAGATATGATCGAAGCCAGCAGTAAACATTCATGCGGCATCACACGCATAGTAATTAGGGTAATCTTCCTTGTATCCTTTAAAACGTTTCAGCGTGAAAAACCCCGAGCGCGTTAAAACCCCATAACTGGAGTGACGTCATAAAATATGGGAAACGGTGTTAGGGTGAGCGCACAGTGGAAATACGATATTTCGGCGCGACACCGCGTATTTATGAAAAACACGTCGGCGAAAATAATTATTTTAGTTAGTTGAAAGATAGAAAATGGTTTGTTTATTAAATTAGCAATATTTAGTGATTTTTAGAATTGTAATTTGGTTTATTCTCCATAAATTTTTTATTGTCACCTCACCAAACATTGTTATAAAAAGCCGGTAGAAAAAGAGATTTTTGTTTAATCGTCGAAGCGATCGGACCTCCTAAACTGTGAATAAATCGAAGAAGTTTGCTCCTGTATTTTACTGGAAATCTTCAAGAATGGACAGTAATGAAGTCTCCTGGCCTTCCTGATGTCACATTTCACCACTCACTTTGTTAGATATATTAAGCATTATTTTGTATTCCTTTTTGCTGTTCTTTGTACGAGTTTATTAGGTTTTCAAAAGGATCGTTTATTTGTTTTTGGCTACATTGTGATGGATAACTCAGATAAGATCAAGGTATTAACTTTGATGTTTTCTGGAATTAATTACAGATGTCAACGGGCAACTGTGGCCCCTTATTGTCAAATGGAGTGGACACTCGTTTGCTACCCCCAAAGTATATAAAAAAATCGGCTAAGTGCGGATCGGACTCACGTACGAAGAATTGCGTACTATTAGGTATCTTTAAATAACGGTAAATCACGCTTATTGTATGGAAGCCACCCTTTTATATACACTTTACTCTGTTTTTAGTATTTGTTGTTATAGCGGCAACATAAATACATCGTCTGTGAAAATTTCAACTGTCTAGCTTTGACGACCCTGTTGCCATACCGGACTGACGCGCAATGGGTCCTGGGTTCGATTCCCGGCCAGACAAGTATCTGAATTGAGTTTAGATTCATGTTCTGGGTCTGGGTGTTTGTGTATTCGTCTTGTGTGTGTCCGTGGCACCCACGACACAGGAGAATATCCTACTGTGAGGCTATGAGCGTATAAAGCGTGTCTTTTTTTTTGTTTTCGAGGGGGAAACTTTCAAAAAGTACCCGACGTCGTGGGAGCGACGCGGGTTATGTGGAATTCTTACCGCACTAAAACCCCCCCGGTGGCCGACGTCGACGCTGCGAAGAGGACTCCGGGAACTCCACTTGACCGCCGCCGGTGTCCTCAGCGTGTGCCCCATCGGGCTCTTCCCTGGTGGGCGTGAACTGCTCACCGCACCTACTGGTTTTTACGGCAGCATGCAACCACACGTCAGCGGAGCCTTAGTAATAGGACCATGGTACCCACGACACAGGAAAAAATCCTACTGTGGGGCTATAAGTGCGTGTGTGTGTGTATAAAGCGTGTTTTTTTTTAAAGTGTATCTAGCTATAACGGTTTATGAGACATATGCCTGGAGCCATATAGACGGACAGACAGACAGCCAGCGGAGCCTTAGGGTTCCGTTTCTACATTTTGGGTTGGGAATCCTAAAAATAAGGATTGACGCATAATAGTACGTATGTGTGAGTACCTTTCGATTCTGTAACATATATGTGCTCGCTCCCTAATATTCGTTTTTCGCACCCCGCTAAGTGATTCGATAAAGTCCGCTGAATATCCGTCTTTTACCTCCAGTGTGGGTTTGACACGTTTATCAAGCCGCGGGGGACCATATCCCGATCACCCACTAAAAAATTATGCGGGAAACCGCCATAAAATAATGTAATCATTTTAATACCAGTTATATGTAATGGAGGAAGTATGCAGTCGAAGTTATGATCATTGCTAGAGTACTAACTTCAGTTTGGATGTAGTCCTTAAGTCAGCAGGTATGAAGGTGGTAGAACCAGTTAGTAGTTCGACCGGGGAAGTATCACCGCCAGACGTATTTCTAGCGTGAAGCATTTCCTGTGTTTCGACGGAAGGGTATGGTTGCCGGCGTACCTTTATATAGGCAACCATCATAGTCCTCGAGAGTAGCAATGCATCTGTGATTGAATTCAGATAGAACCCATGTTCTGTACGAAGTTGATTATAGAGCCATGAGCGGCAGTGACCACATGCTAACAGGTGAACTGCATGTTCGTTTGCTACTTCAGCCAGATAAAAAAAGGCAGAAAAAATTCCCGAGGACTTAATGGAACGTTCATGTTGGTGTTCTCTTACCACATATTCGATACAAAAAACAGTAGCTTTACCTTCATAAGGCAAACAGAAAACCTAATAGATACAACAGTTTTGTCTGAAAGCGTCGGAAGAATAGCAATATTTTTCAAATGTATGCTTGTATGTCTTCATTCCTTTGACACGCTCTATAGCCCAAATTGAAAAAGGTGGATATCAAATATAAAAGCCATAGCAGGAAGAGAGTGGAGAAACAAAGCTATGGATAGAGAGGCTTGGAAAAGTTGGAGGAGGCCTTTACCCGAGAAGGAGTTCCGATCAACGGTAGTGAAGAAGAAAATAATGATAGCGTATGAAACAAATTAGAACTATAATTCACTTTTTTTTCTAAATGTAAAAAAGGTAGATTGGAAATAAATGGGATTTACTATTATTTTTAATAATGTAGCCCAAAAGGATCGTCGGGTTTTGACATATGACGTGTCATTAGTTTTGTCTCAATTGTCAAAGTGCTTACGAAAGGTTTATGTAATTTTTACATATTGCGCCTGCAAATAGAAATAAGAGGAGAAAAAGTTTTTAAATCATAATATTATGCACATAAAATGAGTGTTAGTATTGTAGCATTACAAAATATATGTATATGACCTTTATAAAAATATTACTAAATTATCGTTCGTTAGCGTGCATAGAACATTATAAGTACACGTTTTCTAGACTCATAGCCACACACTAGGATTTTCTCCTGTGTCGTGGTTTTTATGGACACACACAAGACGAATACACAAACACCCAGACCTAGAACATGTACCTAAACTTATCATGCACCTGTCTGGCCGGGAATCGAACCCGGGATCATTGCTTGTCAGACCGGTATGGTGACCGCTCCGCCAATCGGGTCGTCAAAGTATAGACAAGTATAGATATTATTTGTATATCAATAAATTTTATTATTGAATAACTGGATTTTTCCTTTGTACGTAATTACTTTAAGTAGTCGAATCTTTTGTATTTGTAATATTTGGCTTGCCATTGAAATAAAATGAAATCTTCTTCAATTAATTTAGAGCCTCTCTTGAAGACAATCTTACTATGTTATTCTAAAATATATGTCCTATTCGTAGATTAGTTCCCCGAATTGATTATGGACGAACGGCTTGTCGACATTACAGGTATTAATTAGGAGGGGATATTATGTACGTTCTAGCTTATATCGTTATTGAATACTAGGTGTTCGCTCAGGTGTGCGGGACATTACCACGGTGATATGTGTACTGAATATTTTTTATTATTGAAGTGAAACTTCTTTAGGCGCATGAGGGTAAAATTTTTACAGATGAAACGTCACGCCGGTATGCAACGGAAGTGTCGGAAAAGAGAGAGAGAGTGATCGAGACCGATTGAGAGATAGTAAGACAGGGCGAACGTAGCATGAGCAACTAGCCGTGGAGTGAGAGTAGGGAGCAAGCGAGTGAGAAAGATTGAGAGAAAAAGTGAGACAGAGCGAACGTCGTATCACGCCTTTTTCCCTTCCTCTTAATCTTGGAAATTTAAAGTTTTAGATTTGTATAAATATAAACAAGATTTATAAATTAGTTCGCCAAAGAAGTTTCACTTCTGACATGTGTACTTTGTACGCACGCATGTTTTTTTTATTATCTCATTCCTGCGACTCCACTTACATTGGTAAAGTTTACCATGGAAATGAATATTTTATGTGTCAATGCAGATTTTGAAGGTGGTAGAACCAGTGTAGTTCGACCGGGGAGGTACCACCGCAACACCTATTTCTAACGTGAAGCATTCATTGCGTTTCGATGGAAGGGTGTGGTTGCCGGCACACTTTTATATGAGGCGACCATCCTAGTCCTCGGGAGTGTCAATACATCTGTGATTGACTTTAGATAGAACCTATGTTCTATATGAAGTTGCTTACAGATGTCCATGGGCAGCGGTGACCACTTACTATAGCATAGGTGGACTGCATGCTCTTTTGCTACTTCAGTCAGGTAAAAAAAAAACAGGCACCTGTCTCATAGTGGCCGTAATCGTAATAGCCAGATAATTAAAATTTTCACAAATGATGTATTTCTGTTGCCGCTATAACAACCAATAATAAAAACTAACCAAAGTATAAATTAAAGGGTGGCTCCCAAACAGTAAGCATGATTTTTAATACCAAGTGATACCAAGTTTAAATTAAAATAAAAATCAACTGTGAATAGTGAATAAAATAACATATAAAAGAAACCAATGTTTCTTAGTCATTGGGATTAGGCATTTTTAAATTGTACTAAAAATATGAAATTATTCAGAAGCTTTTCGAGATTCTTTCGAGTTCCCATAATAACACCGGCGGCTTATTGTTCATTATAATATATTGATCAACTTCAGTTAGTCGCATTAGCATTAACCTAAGCCGACTGGATTACCGCCGTCCGCGTAATTAGATTTCACTGCGTTTTGCTATTCAATCTAACGATATTAATATGTCATCTTTGGGTGTGGTGTGGGGGATTTGGGTTTAATTCTTGTCTAGACATACGTTATGTAATATCTACATTTTTTTAAAAGACTTGTTAGAGGAGCAGTATGAAATATAATTATATTCTTTAAAAAAAAAACTTTTTTTTTATCTGACTGAAGTAGCAAACGAGCATGACGACGACACCTGATGGTAAGTGGCCATTACCGCCCATGGACATCTGTAAGCAACTTTATACAAAACATGAGTTCTATCTGAAGTCAATCACAGATGTGTTGCTATTCCCGAGGACTATGATGGTCACCTCATATAAAAGTGTTCCGGCCACCACACCCTTCCATCGAAACGCAAGAAATGCTTCACGCTAAAAATAGGTGTGGTGGAGGTAGTTCCCCGGTCGAACTACACTGGCTCTAGCACCTTCAAATTCTATTATTCAAACTATTTTTAAGAACCGCACTGAGAGGACCTGTCTTACGAAGTGAGCGTGAAGGAGTGAGAGAAGAAGCTTTCCATAATTACACCGCTTGACTGTGTTTTAGAAAAATCATACTGCTGGAAGGATGTTGACACCATTACGCCTATTAGTGTCCAATATCAGCAGCATTTAGTTCAGCTGTGTTATGGTCTGAATTGCTATTCGAGGCGTTTTTATTTTTACCCACGTGGCAGAACGGTTACTATACCGGTCTGATGCGCAATGGGTCTCGGGTTCGATTCCCGGCCAGACAGGTATCTGAATGATGAGTTTGGATTCATATTCTGGGTCTGGGTGTTTGTGTATTCGTCGTGTGTCCATGGTACCCACGACACAGGAGAAAATCCTAGTGTGGGGCTAGAAGTGTAGAAATCGTGTGATAGCGTATTTAAACTTGGTCTTCACGGGTAACAATACTAATAGAAGTATAGCTCGGCCTCAGGTAAAGCTCTCATCTTTTCTTGGATATCCATGCTCGGCCACTTACCATCAAGTGAATTACGTGTTCGTTTGTTCTTCTATTTAAAAAAATCTATTAAACTGTAACTGTCACCACTTCTCATCTATTTTTGCTCGAAGGAAGGTGTACTGTAAACGCGTTAATGTTAGGCCTTACGAGAATAAGTTTTATTTACAGACTAGCACTGTTATATTCAAACACATTGTATTAAAACCAAACTTCGAAGCCACCCACTATTTTAAGTCACGACAAAATATTTGTGACATCAATCCAAATAAACCAACCACACAATCGCTGATTATGCAAAACGCAGTACTCGGAGCATCGCATTGACGTATTAGAGGCAAGTTAATCCGCCCGCTCTCGTTCGCTGAAAAGATTTCCCCTGAGTGCGGCTCACGTGTGCTGGACTGCTGGTGCAAGGCAAGAGATTGGCGACAAATATTTCGGCGTCCTGTCGAAGTAGAATGGAAGGTGCTGATACGTACTTACGCGATCACACCTTTACGGGGATGTTATTGACTAGTTGTTGTCCGGAAATTAAAATGTTTCCATTGAAAAAAAAACGTGCGGCACTCGGGGACGCCACGGTAAAGCTATTGCGTAGCATTTTTATCAACTTATGTAATTGTAATTATTTATTTATTTATGCAGTATTGTTTTTCTTTGAAATTGGTTCAAGTTTTTTTCTTTGATACTGATATATTTTCTCACAAACAGCTGCTTACATATTCGTCCGATTTCCGAGCAGCTCGTCTCGGTCCGTGCGAGCTTCGTACTGTCTAACCATATACATACTTTCTTGATAAAAGCTATGCAAAAGCTTAAAATGTTTAAATTGGAAGGAATTCGATCTAGTAATTACAATAAACCACGGAGAGATTTAAAACTAACTAATAGCATCATGTGATTTTAACCTAACATTATCGCGGAATTGATATTTTAATGGGTAATAAGTAATTACAGTATAATATACACACTTACTTGTATCGTGGTCACGTCGAAAAAAAGGGATGAAAGGTATTTAAAAGACGCATATTTTGAGCATTTGTTTCATATAAATCTAAAAACTGTTGATTCCCCACTAACCTCTTAACTTACACCACACTGTCTCCACGGAAACCGGAGGCAATATTTTAAGCGCGTCGGAATCATCGCTCGGCTCTCGACGACCCGCTATGCGCTTCGGGGTGACACCCGATACTGCTTGCTATCCAAATGATCCCGAGAGATACTTTCCGTGGAATTTATTTGACTAAATGAGTTCTTGTATTACTTGGTTTGAGTTTTCCTAAACCGAATGCGATACTTTGAATAGGTTCGGATGTTTTTCGGATGTTTTTTATTTACGTGAGTTTCAATATGAAATCAGTTCTATGGACCAATGATATTAAAATGTTTAATATTAGAGCAATATTATCGAAAAGTTGATACAATTTAATAGGTATGAGCACTCACTATTTAAAGAAAGAAAAAAGAAAGAACAATAAGATTATTCGTGATAATTACAACACATCGGTAGAACTATAGTAGACTAAATTAAGACATATACAATCATAAGACACAAGAGAAGAATAGGTGTTATTTGAATATGTATATATGTCAAATTGTATGTATATACATACAATTTGACCATTCTAAAAATAATAATAAAAAATATAAGGTGAGTTGGGGTAATATCGGACATTGGGTAAAACCGTAAAATTGAAAATGTAGGCTAATGTAGCTATATTATATATATTTTGTCCACCAATTCGCACTTGGCCAGCGCGGTGGGCTATGGCCTAAACTCTCTCATTCTGGGAGAAGACCCGTGCCCAGCAGTGGGCCAATAATGGGTTGATGCGAGCTATATTTTATCAAATTAACAACGTCATACACGTACATTATTTTCATGGCATGGTAGATGAAGTCACACATAAAAAGAAATTGATTGACTTAAGTCTAAAATTTTAACCGTACGGTTTCACCCCATGTCCGATATTACCCCAACTCACCTTATAAGATATTATTATCTAAAGTGTGCTGTAATAACCGCGATTTGTGGTTTTGATATCTTTACTGCTGATGTTTGTTCCCGGTTGGATGGATCGTGATCACGGTGGAACTGCGATAAAAAGGAAACGTTTACAAGCACTAGTAGTAGATTAATCTACTTTCCCTATATCTAGCTTTTTCTAGGTCGTTTCACACAAATACTTAAAATGTACCCTTGCACACTAAATATTACATTGGGGTATAACCCATTATTGTCCCACTGCTGGGCACGGGTCTTCTCTCAGAATGAGAGAGTTTTAGGCAATGGTCCACCGCGTTGGCCAAGTGCGAATTGGTGGAATTCACACACCTTCGAGACTTTTTTTTTTAAAAAAGAACTCTCGGGTATGTAGGTTTCCTCATGATGTTTTCCTTCACCGAAAAGCTGTGATAATTAATTTCTAATACGCACCTAAATCAGTGGTGCGTGCCTGGGTGTGAACCCCGGACCTCCCAATTGAGAGGGCAAGTTTCAACCATTAGACTAACACTGCTCTGAAACATTGCAATGATTGTGTGATGAAATCAAACACCTCAGGTAAGTAAATAGGTACTTTATTCGATAACACGGTTACTTGTACTTGCACTCACATACACTAGTACACTATACACTATTACACTAAGTCACTATCCCACGACTCAATAACTTCTGTCCCTTAAATGACAGCGATCTCCATTTTATAAGCACAAATGTAGCGACATCTGTTATCACTAAGTGGAACTACTCATTAGCCAATCAGAAACAAGGAGATCATTTTACGACTAAATAATTTAAGAAATCGTAACTTATTCGCTATGCGTGTTTATAAAATTACAAGAAATATATATATTTTTTTTATAAATCATTACATTCGGCCATCCGTCAACGTGCAATCTCCTGATGCACGGCTCTAAGCAGCTTATGTTTGTAAATAAATATTTGTAACAATCATCTAAACGTTCTAATCATACATACATTGATTATGAAATTATTATAACAAATCATGTTAATTTATGTATGAATTACAAAAAGCAATCATTACATTCGGTCTTCTTCTTCGGAAGATGTATTGGTTGAACTACTGCTCCTATTAGAGAGATTTTGTTGGTTGCTGCTAGTGGATGGATTTATGTTTATCCAAGGCCTAATTCGATCGACAGCAACCACAGTTTCAAACTTATCACTACGCTTTGTAAAACCAGGTATTCCAACAATTTTATATCTATCATTTCCTAGTGGTTGAGCTATTTTGTAGGGTCCTATATATTTTGACATCAGCTTAGTGATGTTACCTTTGTTATTAAAATTAGTTCTAGTTATTTTAACTAAATCACCCTCTTTATATTTAGGAGCAGGGGTTCGACCAACGTCATAATTTAATTTTTGTTTATCTTGACTTGAACGTATATTGGAGCTGATCTCTTGTCTTATATTTTGTAGAGATTCCGGCGCTGGTTCATTACCAATATCCATTTGGTTACAAAGACTTTCTCGCAATCTGATACCAAATAGAGCTTCGGTTGCAGTCTTTTGAGTAGACGAACTAACAGCATTATTTATACCCCACTGTATTTTACCAAGAAAAGTATCCCAATTACGTTCGTCATTACCGTCAATATGCTTAGCAAGAGAATTTAAAATGGTCTGGTTATACCTTTCGGCTTGTCCGTTAGCTCTAGGACATGCCACTGCATTAAGAATATGTTTGATACCGTTATTATTGCAAAAACTTTTAAAAGCCGAAGATGTGAAAGCTGTACCACGATCAGAGATAATTCGACTTGGCAACCCAAAATCGTAAAATATACTTTGGAGAACTTTAAGTGCGGTTTTAGTCTTTGTATCCTTAACTGGTCTTACAAATACATATTTAGTAAAGCCATCGACTACGGTGAGAATGTAAGCGTTACCATTCTTGCTTTTTACAAATGGCCCAAGATGGTCGATGTGAATTGTGTGAAATGGAACGCTGACCTTCTCAATTGGATGTAACAATCCAGTTTTTTGTCTTGAATTATTATCATTATTATATGCACATTGTATACAAGATTTCACGTATTTTTTTTACAAATTTGCGCAATTTCGGAAACCAGAATAATTTTTGAATTCTCTCAGTAGTTTTAGCAATACCCAAGTGACCAACTTCATCATGGTTAGCTCGGCATATTTGCCAGCGTGCTTCTCGAGGAACAACTAAACAATTGATATCGCCAACTTTCCTATAGACCTTATGATTATTTATTATATAATTTTTGCGAATATCCCTAGCTTCACTATCGGTTTCTGGTTTTAGAATTTTTATAATGCGAGCAATATCTGGGTCAGTCATTTGTAATGTCAGTAACCAATTATCAATTTCTATGTTGTATACCAAGACAGTGGATTCGTCAACAGGCTCAGATGGTAATGTTGTATTACGACTGAGTGCGTCGACGTGACACATACGAACTCCTGGACGATATTCAATCGTGAAAGAAAACTCGCTGATCTGAAGCCACCATCTCGCTATGCGAGGGACTAGATCACGTTTAGTTAGTGTAGTTCGGAGAGCATTGCAATCTGTTACTATTTTAAATTGTAGTCCAAGTAGATACACTCTAAATTTTTTTAATGAACAGACAATTGCTAAAGTTTCGAGCTCATAGGAATGCAAATGGCGCTCTTCAGGTGTTGTCTGCCTACTAAAGTAGGCTACAGGTTTTAAGATACGAGTAGTCAAGTTTTGACACTGCATCAAAATTCCTCCTAGTCCTAAAGCGCTTGCATCTGTGTGCAACTCAGTTTCTAAATGGGGATTGTACAAGGCAAGAATAGGTCTGTCTATTAAATTTTCTTTTAATTTTATAAATGCCCGAGACTCAACTTCTGACCATTTAAATAGTATACCTTTTTTTAGCAAGGTAGTAAGGGGTCTTGCAATTTCTCCGAAACCTTTAATAAATTTACGAAAATAACTCGCTAGACCAAGGAATTGACGGACTTCATGAACATTACGAGGGATCGAGAATTCCTTAACAGCAATAATTTTATTTTCATTAGGTCTGATACCATCAGCGGAAATTTCATACCCTAGGTAATTGATACGGTTGTCAAAAAAACGACATTTAGAGAGTTTAAGCGTGAGCCCAGTCTTCCGTAAAAGTTTCAATATGTCTTCAAGTCTTGTAAACCCCTGATTTATATCCGCGGATGGCACAAGTATGTCATCTAAATAAGCCATAGCTGTTTCATTGCGTTTTGAGCCAAGCATATTATTTATGACCCTTTGAAATATTGCCGGCGCATTGGCTAGTCCAAAAGGCATCCTTTTGAACTCAAAGTGGCCATCAGGTGTTACGAATGCCGTTAACGGTCGACTTTCTTGAGCCACAGGTACTTGGTAATAACCCGATGCAAGATCTAGAGAAGTAAAGTACTTGTTACCACTAAGATTAGTCATTTGGTCATCAATTAAAGGTAGTGGAAAACGGTCTTTTATGGTTTTATTATTAAGGGCTCTATAATCTACGCAGAGCCGTTGCTCACCTGTTTTCTTTTTGACCATTAAAATAGGGCTGGCATAACTTGAGTGCGATTCTTGAATAATGTCATTTTTCAGTAAATCATGGACGATCTCACGAACTTGCTCTCTTTCGACATTAGATAAACGATATGGTCTATAAACTACGGGTCTATCGTCGAGTAAAGATATTTTTAATTCAACAGTATTGGTGCAACCTATCTCACTTAAATTAAGTGCAAAGCAATCTCTATACGATTGTAATAATTCATATAGTTTGTCCAGAATAATACTATCGGCATCGGGACCGACTGTAATATCTGATTTATCTAAAGGTGGTAAGGTGGAAATATCTTGAGAAATTTTATTAGTATTAAAAACTTTTTTTTCAACAAAAGGAATTGCTCTAGCAATTATGGTGTTCGCCGGGATAGTTAAAGCACCGCTAGTAAGGTTGGTAATATTTAGATAACACTTTCCTTTATCAACGTGATAAGCTCCCTGATGCAAGTGATATTCACTTCCAGGTAGACTACTGGTATAGCCCTCTACGTAAACATCGCCCGAATAATGAAAATCTGACGCGATAACTTCAATTAATCCAGATTTAGGTACAACTGTATCACGTGGAACCATTAATTTCAAAGAGTTGTTAGGGTAATTATTGATATCACGTCCAGGACTTTTGTAAAAAATAAGTGAATTACTGTCTTTGAAAACTGTTACATAATCTAACTCCGTAAAATTTTGACCTATGAGTAAGGCTGCATGTAACAAGCTGTCCTCAACAACAAGTATTTCAATAGATGCATCGATTTCATCCAATTTAAGGTCAATGAAGGTCTTATAGATAGGAGTAATGGCTGAATGACCGAATCCCTTAATTATAGGTAACTTAGTAAAAATTTTTGGTAAACTTAGATTCTGGGCATCAGACTCTCGCATCAAGCTACACTCACTACCGAAATCAATATATGCGACAAATTTTTGATCATTTATAGTGATTGGTTTAAAAAATTTATAATTATTGTCTGTATCAGTAGAAATGGTCAGAGTTTTACGTTCATCCGTATCTATAGAAGGAGTTGTATTTGCACGAAAGACTAATGGTTCCAACTTGCAATTGTCGTTATTGTGGCCTACCCTAAGGCATTTTTGACATTTGGTTAATGGCTTAAGACACTTAGAAAAAGGATGACCTTTCGCACGACAGTTAAAACAAATAATTGTACTATCACCCGAATTGGCAGGAAAGTTGCTCGAACGAGTTTGTACTGAAACTTCGCCACGCCTTCGGAAATTGTTATTTGTCTCAGTTGTAGGTCGTTGAGAACTGAGATAACCCAACAAATCTTCTGGTTCATTACAATTTAATGTTTGCGCACCATTTCTAATAGACTTGTCATATATACCATGAATAATGCAATCTACGGCTTTACTTCCCTTAATATCACATCTATTTAACAGGGTCAACTTATCGTAAAAATACTCGCGTAAACTTTCGTTACTCCTTGTAGTACGGGCAAGCATTTCTTCAAGTAGTCGACCGTAATTTTGTTCATTCGGAAATGCTTTCCTAAGCTTAATTTGCCACTCCTCCCAATTAAATACTACACTAGGTAAAGATTCAAACCATTTTTTTGCTAGCCCTGCAAGTTTCTGAAGGGAAAAATGAATGGTCTGCTTGTCGTCCCAACCGTATATTACAGCACACTCGTTCACCTTCCTAAGCCAACATTCTACACTTTGAGTTTTACTAGAGGGGTCAAATTCCGGAATTACATTTTGATGAAGGTTGTTACTTATGCTACTTTTGTCGGGAACCTTTCTACATGAGTCCATCAGCTTTAACACTTCTCTAGTAGATAAACGTACTGACCTCTTTCGGTTCTTATACCGCGAAGAAGCATCAGTCGAACTCGTAGCCGAGCTTGAACTAGAAGAAGTAGACGATTTACGTGACCGCCGAGAGCGTTTCGCTGCTCGTTTCGATTTCGCATTTGAACTCTTCTTCTTTTTGTTACGGCCTTTCTCTTTCTGGACCGGTGGTTCCTCATCCGGAGTCCCTCCATCATCCATATTCCTCAAAACAAACAATAATTATCTTAGAGCCAAGCTCACTTAGCCTCAGCAAGATTCAAAAGCAAACTAATTCATTATCCAAGTTATATATTTTCAATCCTTGTAAGAAATATATACACTAACTAATATTCAATTCTCATATTTGATCCAAAAGTTATTATTCATATCATGATGTACACAGTGTGTACATGTCAACAGCGCACTTGGCCCTTACTGTGGGCATACATAGCCCCTATTTCAGGCATACTTAGCCCCTAATATTGGCGTACATAGCCCCTATTTTTGGCGTACATAGCCCCTATTTTTGGCATACATAGCCCCTATTTTTGGCATACATAGCCCCTATTTTTGGCATACATAGCCCCTATTTTTGGCATACATAGCCTCTATTTTAGGCGTACATAGACTATTGTCGGCATACATAGCCGCTATTCTTCACAGATCTAGTCACCATAGGAACACCTAGCGTATTGCAGTTCGAACATGAGGCACACGTAACCTCATTTGCAAAAAAAAACCATCAGTGACGTTTTTCGGCTATAATATAATTTAGGTAATAAAGTAAGCTGCCTAGGTTAGTAAGAATAGTTGTTTTATTCTCATAAGTAACGAAATATAATAAGAAAATTAGTTTCGTAAACTTACATCGCATACTCATTATATATTTCTTTAAATTGTCAATCATCAATCATTAATCATAAAATAAACATTTTTAATATTAAATGCAGAAAATATTCGTGAAGTTTTACATACCTTTCGTTTGGGCGCATCCCACTTCTGAAATGTGATGAAATCAAACACCTCAGGTAAGTAAATAGGTACTTTATTCGATAACACGGTTACTTGTACTTGCACTCACATACACTAGTACACTATACACTATTACACTAAGTCACTATCCCACGACTCAATAACTTCTGTCCCTTAAATGACAGCGATCTCCATTTTATAAGCACAAATGTAGCGACATCTGTTATCACTAAGTGGAACTACTCATTAGCCAATCAGAAACAAGGAGATCATTTTACGACTAAATAATTTAAGAAATCGTAACTTATTCGCTATGCGTGTTTATAAAATTACAAGAAATATATATATTTTTTTTATAAATCATTACAATTGTAATTAATATAAACTAACCACTTGATTCTATGATTGCGCGAACTCAAAACCTTCTCTGCTACAGTTTCTAGGATGTTTTTAATTTTTATTGCTTCTCAGGAAGTACTGAGAAATATCAAAGTTACTTGTTTAAATAAATGCTCCTGGCTAATATTTTTCTTATAAATGAAATATAATATTTTACTTCGGTTTTACAATGAAGCTTGCGATCAGGCTATCAATTTTGCTTTATTTAAATATTTCTTTATTGAGTTCCAAATAAATCGTATACCTACACCTTGATATCTGGTTCCAATTCGGTGGTAGTGTAAGAAAAAATATATTCTAAGACATGATGATCCGAGTTGTTCTACTTTGGTCCTCAGGAGAAGCATCGCATCTATAGCCAGCACTAGATAAGACTCAGATTCTATTTGAGTACGGTAATAAATATCTATGTCTGGCATTGGCCACTTACCATCAGGTAGACTGCTCGGTTCCCCTGTAGTCGGGGAGTAGAATATGGCTGCGGTATACCCTGCCTGTCGTAAGAGGCGACTAAAAGGGGACTCCTGGGGTTGCGGGCGGCTCGAGAAGGAGCTCGAACCGCCCATCCAGCAACCCCGAGAAGGACGGCGGCTTATGTGGCATGTGTGCATGTCGTAGTAGACACCACATGGTGCAGGGGGACAGCTACACGTCCTCCAAGAGACGAGCCCATGAGGGCTACTACGCTAGAGGGCACTGGTGCGTTCTATTGGAGATCCCGGGTCGCGAGTGCAAGCGCTGATGAAGGCCATCGAGGAGGTTTTAGTAGGTAAAAATCCCACATATCCCCGAGTCTCCTAAGACTCCGGCGTACGTTTTAAAGGTTTCCTCCCTGCCAAAGAAAAAACCACAAAAAAGTAGACTGCTGGTTAGCTCCTCTAATATAATAAGAAAAAATATAAAAAGCAAAAATTGAGCAGATAGGGGAATTATTATTTCATAACACTCATTTAGTTCATTACTTCCCTCATCACTACCAAATTAGGTAATTTGGGTGATAGAGGTTATTACAGTGACGACTATCATTATTGATATAACACATGTCACGAGGTTGACTTAATGTGATTTAGATAATCTAGTGTCAAAACATTACTAGTTACTGATAAAATGCGATGTAGTATAATAAAAATATCTCCACGTACACTTTTCAAAATGTCGATATGTATTAATATATATGTAAGTTCATGTATAAGTAAGTTAAAGGTAATTAATAAATTTAAATAGTACGAAATATAGAAATTCATTCAATTAAAATTAATATCGTCACCCCATTATTGTCCCACTGCTGGGCACGGGTCTTCTCTCAGAATGAGAGAGTTTAGGCCATAGTCCACCGCGCTGGCCAAGTGCGAATTGGTGGACAATTAAATATTTTCTTTCTTTATGTTGATATTAATATCAAATTTTATATTTATTTATAATTAAATATTAATATCAACATAAAATTAAATGTAAATTTTTTGTTCGTATTGTTGTAATCTTATGTCCACCAATTCGCATCTGGTCAGCGCGGTGGACTATCGTCTAAACTCTCCTAATTCTGATGGAAGACCGGCGCCCAGGAGTGGGACAATAATGGGTTAACGAGACAGAATCTTATTTATGTAATGGTTAATGCAAAAGATAGTGAGGATGTATGTGGGGCTCAAAGCTTTATTTGTGTCTGTGGCATATACATTTCGAGGAATCAAATTCGTATTAACCTTATTTACCTATAATTTACCTAATGATAAAAAATATAGATACCAGTAAACAATTATAAATAGGAGAAGTACACATAGAAGTTATAAATAAAGAATAAGAAGTGTTTGAAGCTGCCATCACTATACTTGCATGGAAATCTATCATACATTTATTTTTTAACCGACTTCCCAAAGGAAAGAGGTTATCTATTCGTCACGTATTTTTTTTATGTATGTTCGGGCGAAATGGCTAGAAATCGTCGACCTACCGACACGATTCATACGACATTGTATGCGGCTAGTTTCACAGGCAGTCCCATATTGAGGAAAATGAAAACCTTCCGGCGGTTTTCCCGGAAAATTGGAAAATGTCGGTTTCTTAAAATCTTGAATAACTTGGGTGTTTCTAAACCGATTTCCATTTTCTTTTATTTATTCTCAAACTCGCGTGAAATGGTCAAGAATCGATGAAAGAAGATCAATTTCTATTTTATGAAATATGGGGTGAGCAGATTGAACTGTCTGTCTGTTCGATATGTCATCAACACATCATATAACATCGATAGAATTTACGCGTCCTTAGTTATAAACCGAGTTTATACGCGATAACGATGTACTTGTTCTAAGACATCGAATTTTGGTTGAACTCAAAGTATTAATTAACATTTAAACGCACCTTTTAAACGTTAAATTGTTAAACGCTAATCACTGTTAAACGTCAATTATTATTATTTCAAAATTAACAGATTTTCTAATTGAATCCTTTTCATAATTAAACCGTTTAACTAATTACGGTTTTTAACTACTACTTCTTTATCATTCACTTAAAAGCATTTAATTGCTTGTTATTATTTCAAAATTATAATTAACTTCTACTTTGGTATACATTCGTTCATCTCTTTCTTACTCAGCTATATACATAGGTACCTATATCTCATTCCATTGCTATGATTGTCATGTCCTTTTATTAAGTTCTTTAACACGTTGGCAATTAAATTAATTGCCATCTCCGAATCAAACCTCCATATTACAGTTAATAAGGTGGTAATTATCGATAGTGAGTAATTTTCGTCATATGATCCATCTATGTCATTTTAATATGAACTTTATTAAATAATAACCTTTTTTTTTTGTTCTCGAGGTGTACACCTTCAAAAGGTACCTGATGCTATGGAAGCAGGGTGGTCTAGAATTTTTACCGCACTGAAACCCCCTTAGTGGCCATCTTCGTTGCTGAACCAACAGGGAGTTGGGTTCTCCAAAAGAACGGGACTTCTCTGAGCGCGTTGCCCCATCGGGCTCCTCCCAGGTGAGCGGCTGGGCCCACTGCTTTATCTGGTCCTTACGAGGGTATGCGACCACACATACCGTCGTCCTGATCAACTGATTCCTAAATTCAGTAGAATCCTCTTGTAATGATACGAAGTAACTTATTTTTCTCAAAATTTTTAGTGCCCTTTTCAGTTATCCAACTAAATTTTTGTGTTCAAAGTTTCTCAACTACTTATGAGTTCTTTTCCATAAAGCTCGAAAAATGATAATTGTACATTTTTGTTCGTACAATACATAACTAATTCATATTTTTAGATTTTGTAGGTCATTCCTATTGTAAGCAGTTTGGGTCCCAGACATACGCCACTGATTAGTTTTAAATAATGCGCGTATTAGAAATATTTTTTTTATTGTTATAAATATTTACGTTATTATAAGTACATACATAATTGTAGCACTTAATTATAGAATACAGCAAATATAACATTAATACTATTTATAGTTCATCTAATTAGATTTAACAAAATTAAAAAAAAAACTTTTTACAAAATGTTTTATATACAAAAAAGAAAAACAAAAACATATAAAAAAAATCTATGACTATGAAAAGAAAAAAAAAACTATTTACAAAATGTTTTATATACAAAAAAGAAAAACAAAAACATATAAAAAAAATATCTATGACTATGACCTATGACTTAAAACACTCGTTTTCTGAAAGATGGCTCCTGTCCAGCAGGACAAGAATGGGTTAACGATGACCGAGGTGCCAGTATAAAAATGCGTTGTTACGACTAGTGTTTGGTGTCTACGGATTCTGCATTTCATTAATGGTGATACGCGGTAGTTGTTAAAATCAGATTTTACGTTCTATAATATTTTTGAGTACAAAAAAAGCAAAAATTTAAAATATTTTTGGCACATATTAAAATAACGGCGTGGAGTCGCGAAACCTACATCGTTAAACTGTGCACTTCAGAAGCTGAAAAATATTCGTACACAAATATTATATGACTTGTTTCATAATATGCGAGCAGCGGTAAACTATGTGTGGTAAACCCATTATTGTCCCACTGTTGGGCACGGGTCTCTCCGAATGAGAGAGTGTTAGGCCATAGTCCACCGCGCTGGCCAAGTGCGAATTGATGGACTTCACACACCTCCGAGAACTTTTTTTTTAAAGAACTCTCGGGTGTGGAGGTCTCCTCACCGAAAAGCAGTGATAATTAATTTCTAATACGCATATAATTTAGAAAAATCTGTGGTGCGTTCCTGGGTTTGAACCTCGGACCTCTCGATCGAGAGGGCAAGTTTCAACCATTAGGCTATCACTGCTCTAAACTATGCTGGTAAACTGTTGATAAACTATGTAGTTTGCCGTAAATAAACAGAGTCATTTCAAAAAGGAAAGTAAAGTTTCTTTCTTATTAATAAAGAAAAGTTTCTTTCTTATTAATAGTTAATAAGATTAGATAAACCTTAATTTAAAAAACGTATTTATATTAAGAATCGTTTTTTTTTTTGTATGATATGCAAGTGCATACCAGTAGCGCGTCGGTATTATTTTTATAACGACAGTTTTTTTTTACGTTTTGCAGCTTTTTAATGAATAAATATATTTAAAAGAAATCTGACTTTCTGCGCATCAAAACATTCGGAGAAATGTCATCAGTGCATTACTAGTTCAAAGAATTTTTTTTATGTCACTTAATTAAGTTTTTGTTATAATGATAAGAGGATCTTAGGAGGAGAAAAAAATTCAGATCTTACGAATTCTTTTGCATGATTCTTCTTCATTCATTTTCTATATGCTTATGTTAAAAGTGTATGAAATCCCTGCTGAAACATCATTTTTCCACATATTTGTATGAGATTTAAAATATCTACGACCTTTAGCTGTATCGCTCATCGCTTAACCGATTACAGTGAGACAATTCAGTATTTAGCAAGCCCAGAATAAACAGTATGAACCCCTTTTCATCCCCACGTTATGCTTCAAAGCGCGCCATTTCGGTTATCGTGGAGGCAGAGATTATAAAAATTGTCACCCTTTGTTATTTAGGGTGTACGAACATGAAGGAGTATTTATACGAGAAGATGTGTGCGCTGAAAAGAACTACAGTATTTATGTTTTAGCTCGACTTACCTATTTTTGCCTTACGACAGTCATTGCTGTTTTGATATGAAGGGTGGTGAAAACAAAAAATGCTACAGCTAAAACTGAACTTAGCAGGCCGTTTTTTGTGTTGGTACATTTATTTTAAGTTTTTTGACTATTTTTCAAAATAGTTACATAAATACATTGTAAATTATAAGTACATACATTTGACAAATATTTGAAACTCGCTGACCCGGCGAACTTAGTACCGCCTTAAAGTCAAAAATCTAAAATTATCAGTGTTCATCCACTATTTTATACACGTATTATACAGAAAAACCTTCCTCTTGAATCTCTCTATCTATTGAAATGAAATGAAAATAGTTTATTTCTCTCACAAAGAAGGTCTTAGGCTAAGATACAATTATTTAAACATATGGATATCCCAACCTTTCGAAGTGAGAACCTGGTGCCTATTATAGGTATGGGAAACCTGGATTACATCTCACCAGTGCACTCCCGCGGAAGACTGTATGATAAACATGTGTGTGTGTGTGTGTGTGTGTGTGTGTGTGTGTGTGTGTGCGTGCGTGCGTGTGTGTTTTTGTGTAATAATGTGTATAGGTGCGAGTGTGCTTCTGTGTATGTGGGTTTAGTGTTTGCAATTAATAATGAGCGTGTGGGTACAAGTTACAAGTACGAGCAATTATTAGAGATTTAACTACGTGATACTATAAATTAATTAATAAGGAAGTGAGATTATTTCAGTGGATGCAATAGACTTTCGGTTTTTTCGTAGTTTATTAGACTTTTTAAGTATTAAAAAAATCTATTAAAAAAACTGCATTAAAATCCATAGATAAACAGCGGGAAGCGACTTTGTTTTATACTACATATGTAGTCATGGTTTATTGACTAGCCTTTCCTTTTTTATCTGTCTGAAGTAGCAAACGAGCATGCAGCCCACCTAATGGTAAGTGGTCACTGCCTCCCATAGCCATCTGTAATCGACTTCATACAGAACATGTATTCTATCTGAAGTCAATCACAGATGCGTTGCCACTCCCGAGGACTATGATGGTTGCCTCATATAAAAGTTTGCCGGCAACCACACCCTTCCATCGAAACGCAAGAAATGCTCCATGCTAGAAATAGGTGTGACGGCGGTACTTCCCCGCTCGATCTACACTGGTTTTACCACCTTCAAACCTTTAGACGCAGTCGGGATAAAACACCACACTAATCGTATTGTTAATGCAGGAGTTACCAAACAAAACGTAAACTTAAAACAATAATTTTCCAGTAGTGATGAACATAGTAATTTACCATGTTTATCACGACGTGCAGCATCTTCTTACATATTGTATTACTATTTTTTATTATGAGCTTAGAACTCATTTTCTTTTCAGATTATGCAGTCTGGTTTTTAGTTTTAGTAATTATTTATTTATCGGAAAAAGCATTTCAACTACCTATCATTTTTATCAACAGACTAGCAGTTCCCGCGGTTTCACTCGCGTTTAAATATATATATACATATGTAGCCTAAAGCCTTCCTCGATAAATGGTCTATTCAACATAAAAATAACTTTTCAATTCGAACCAGTAGTTCCTGAGATTAGCGCGTTCAAACAAACAAACAAACAAACTCTTTAGCTTTATAATATTAGTATAGATTATAAAAAAGAAACGAAGTATTGAAAACTGAAAAAATAAGAGCCATATCATTAGAATAAATGAGGTTGCTAAGCACTGAAGTAGCTCCAGCCATTCCCAAAGTATCTGAATAAACAGAAAGTAAAAGTAAAAAGTAACGGGACTTCACATATAAAAACTTTGTTGAAAATCGCAAAACTGGTCTCGGGACCGATATAAAACGGCGCTGGAAACTTTCTCTGATTAACAAATGGAAACCTCGTCGCTATAAAAGTTGGAAAAAGTTAAAATTTTTCGACTTACGAATGTTTAGTCCCACGCTTAATGTTTTAAGGAGGAATGTTTAGTGTTCTTTATAAGATAGTAGAACGAGTATAGCATGACGGGGGTTCCGTCACATCTATTTCTAGTGTAAAGAAGTTATTGCGTTCCGTGGAAGAGTGTGGTTGTCGGCTACATTGATCCAGTGCTAAAAATTGGGACTGACTTGAAAACGCTTTCTACGCTCATAGCCCACAGTAGGATTTTCTCCTGTGTCGTGGGAGCCATGGACACACACAAAGACGAATACACAAACACCCAGACCCAGAATAAGAATCTAACCTCATCATTCAGATACCTGTCTGGCCGGGAATCGAACCCGGGACCCACTGCGTGTCACACGTGTATGGTAACCGCTGCGCCACGCGGGTCGTCTACTGACTGACATTTCGTTCGAAATATTCAACACTTTCGCGGATCCTATCACTTGAGTCTGTGTTCTAGAATGACACAGTAAATCTCCCTACATGACGTATAAATACGTAGAGTCCATTGATATCATACGTTTTAAAGACGTCATGACAGAATCGTGACAGTAAAGTTTCTAGTATTATACATGGTGTGACATGAGGTACATCCAATAAGATTTTAACTTGAAAGTTCATCAGGAATAAATGTTCTGTCGTAAATAATATTTTATATTTGAACGTCATCGTACGCTGTGCCGTATCAAAATCTCAAATTATGAAGTACAATCACGTTTTGTCCGTGAAAGTGTTTAGCACACATAAAAGACAATTGAGGGTCACCCATTCAGCTGCCGACTCTCCGATGTGTCTTATTTTGTGAATCACAGTATTTCCATTCGCGTTAAATTAAGAGATTTTTTCTATGTTAGGTATCTGGTATAATTTCGAAAAATCAACGGTGACTTGGATTCAATCTTGAGGCATCTATTTTGAGGCACCGAATTTCAAATAATTGGGTCATCATTGCAAACTACTACGTTCATTAATATGTATAAACATTTGAGTAAAGACATGCATCTACGGGGGTCTTCATAAATCTCCAGCTTAATACTTAATTAACGCAATAAATATAGGCCGGTAAAATTGGGCGCGCTCCTTAATTTCACTCAAGGAACTAATCTTTGGGAACCTGTGGTTTTTTAAAGGCAAGTGTACACTAAAATACAGAAAATAAATATTATTTTTCAAATTAGGTTTGAGCTATTTTTTTACTTGTATCGTTTTCTAAGAGTCTTTAAGAGTCTCTAACCGTCTTTAAGAGTTTTCGACTTAAGGAGACGAATATTTATAACATACTTTATTTTCATTAGGTACACATGATGTGGTGAAAAGAAAAAAATATCTTATTCTCAAATGTAGCTTCTTGGCCAATATATTGAATGAGATTGCCATTGGATCCCAGATTAAGTCATCTCGAAATACTAATTCAAGCTGGATTGAACCTCTAAAGGTTTGAAAACTGTTTTTTGTTTCTGAGGGTAAAACCTAAAATAGTATGCATCGTTTTAGGAGCGGCGTCGGATTATGTGATATTCTTAAAACCCCTCCCCGGCGACCGTCCTTGGGGGTGTTAAGAGGACACCAGGGGCTCCAACGAATGCGTTCCTTTGAATTGCCTAAACTCGTTGCCCCGTTGGGCTTCACCCAGGTGGACGTGGCAGTTCACCACACCGTCTGTTTCTTACCTGAGGCTACTGGCCAGTAGGTTCAAGCTACCTATCTTGCCACCCACAACCCTAGAATCCCCCTTTTAGTCGTCTCTCACAATAGTTTCAGGAAAAGAAGAGGTGATTCTTTTCATGAAAATTGGCGCCTTTATTTTCGGCTCAAACCAGAACAGAGAACTTTATACTTATAATAATGCGTGCATATCCGCCTTTAGTCCAATAACGCGGGTGCTAAACAAGACGTGATACGTGCATCTAATTTGGGTGATTAGGCAAAGACCGTACATATTTTACGGATACACTACAATCACGGTTAAAGATTTCCTCTAGACAAGCCGCAACTCTATTCTATCGTATAGTGTGGCGAAACAATGATATTAAGGGCAGTAAGCACACCCTATGATCTCGTCTCGTCAACCCATTATTGTCCCACTGCTGGGCACGGGTCTTCTCTCATAATGAGAGAGTTTTATCTGAATGATGAGTTCCTGTTCTGGGTCTGGGTGTTTGTGTATTCGACTTGTATTTGACTTGTCCATGGTACCCACGACACAGGAGAAAATCTTACTGTGGGGCTCTGAGAGTCGAAAACGTGTGTGTGTAAGTGATTGACTTCAGGTGGAACTTTCTTAAGCGGGGTCGGGCGGTAATTTGCAACATCCACAGCATAAAATCACACAAAAAACTTTTATCACCCAGCCTCTTATCTTAACAGTGCTATAAAGCAACGCCACCAAAGGGCGAGGCCAAACCAGACCCCATAAATTTAGGGGATGATTTAAGCGGTGTTCACACCAACCCTATTTTTATTCCCGCCATATCTCCTACCTATCTACATATTTAGTCCGTTTTGGCGGAGTATGATTTCGGGAGGAATGGAGAAGGCATTATAGCGGTATGTCTTAGTCATTTTATTACATATACACATATTTATAATCATTCAATAGTTATTGAGCATGCTGTCAATCTGACAGTAAGATTGGAAGTTATTAGAACCCTTTTTGGTTAGAACTACACCTTGGTCTAATAACAGCATTGTTTACCATTACTGTGTTCTGATTAAAAGGGTCTATAAAAAGATATATTTGAGGCGATCCTATCAGTCCTAGTCCTCAGGGGCTTTATTTTTTGTTCTTGAGGGGAAACCTTCAAAAGATACCCGAAGCAGTGGGAGCGACGCAGGGTTATGTGTAATTTTTACCGCACTAAAACCCCCCTGTGGCCGTCCTCAGCGCTACAAGGAGGACTCCGGGATCTACAAAGGAACACAACCAGAAGGATCTCCTCCCAGGTGAGCAGCTGGATCCACTGCTCCGTCTGGTCTCCACGACGGTATGCGGCCACGCATACTGCCGTCCTTCCCGGTGTCGTCAGATCGAACAGTAACCCTTAGCGGTAGCAACACAACTGTGTCAAACCTTAGGTAATACTTGGATTAATTCTTCCATATTATAAAGAAAACTGTGTCACTATCACAGCGTATCTGAAACGAACTCCACATAAATATTTGCAAGCTAATTTGCGTCACTGGCATATGCTTTGCCCGAGGACTAAGATCACATTATTATGTAAACATTAAACGACGTGGATGACGACTGACTTTTAAGTCAGTTGTGGTCATGTCGGTTTAAAGAAACGAATGAACTGTTTTACGTTTGAACTTGGTTTAACGATGGTACACCCGCAACTGTACTCATTCAACCCCCTTATGATAGTTAAAAGGTAATACGTTTAAATTCTTAACTCGTTGCAATCTTATGTTACGATGAACTATGTACTTCACCCGGCGAACTTTGTTCCGCCTAAAAGTCAAAAATCTAAACTCATCAGTGTTCCTCCACTATATTATGAATGTATCATACATAAAAACTTTTTTCTCGAGTCACTCTATCTACTAAAAAAAACTGCATTAAAATCCGTAGCGTAGTTTTAAAGATCTAAGCATACATAGGGACAGACTGCGGGAAGCGACTTTGTTTTATACTATGTAGTGATGTCGTATTTTTATTTTATTATTATACGAGACTGATTTAGCATTAATATCTCATTTCAATAATACATTTAAATATGTGATCTGCGTTAGGGGTGTTTGGATATTCGTTAGCTTTGGGTATTTGGTACCTACGATACATGAAAAATTCTATTGTAGGGCTATCCCTACCATAGATTGTGACTGTAAAAACGTTATTATAACGTAAAATAGGTTAGACTGTGGTGACTCCTAGATTCCACGAAGAGTCCTACCTAAAGAGTAAGAACATAAAGTGAAAGACGCCTCCAAAAATATTCCTACTCTCCCCACACGGAGTATAATGTACTCGTCCTAGAATAATTCGCGTATAACTAACGCCGATGTCAACTGGTCAGCCATATTAACGTTATGGTGCGTATATCGCAGTCGGCCTTATATTTATTGCCTCGAGGAAAAACAGTGTCGAAATGGATTGAATATTTCGTACAATATCAGAGAAATTCGTTTGGCCTTGTAAAGACCCTTATAGAAATGTTAGTTAATACCGTTATGAGAGTTTATTATATGGTATTTTTATTTGAAGGTGGTAGAACTCTTTCTGATTTCGATCTGAAGTACTACCGTCACAAACATTTCTAAGTCATAAAACAATGTCATTCGCTGTTGTGCGGTATAAAAGAGACACTAGAACTAGAGCAATGATAGCCTAATGGTTGAAACTTGCCTTCTCGATCGGGAGGTCCGAAGTTTAACTCAGTTCATAACCACTGTTTTTTCTAAAATTATGTGCGTATTAGAAATTAATTATTATTGCTTTTCGGTGAAGGAAAGCATCGTGAGGAAACCTACATACCCGAGAGTTCTTTAAAAAAAACGCTCTCAGAGGTGTGTGAAGTCCACTAATTCGCACTTAGCTAGCGCGAATTATGACTGTCTTAGTCTGAGGAAAGACCCGTGCCCAGCAGTGGGACAATAATGGGTTGACGACACAAAGGAGACACACCTATCCGATTCGTTTCAACTTAGTTCTTAGGGGTAGGAACAAATATTAGTCTAAACTCAGGTAAAACACTGATCTTGTCGGTTGTTGATTATAGATATCTATGGTTAGCACTCACCAAGATGAATGGCATGTTCGTTTGCTATTTCAATAAAAACATATAAGTGTCATTTTTACGGATATACGTTCTCTCAAATTTTTACCTTTTCCTATAGTATTTTATTTGTATATAAAGTCACGCACTTTTCCCATTTCATGAACGGTCCGATCAAAAATTTCCATGCGCATGCAGATAAATGGAGTTGAAACGAAAATAAAAAACAAACTCGCCTTTTTACGACGTTCATTTTTTCCGAGCGTTTTTTCCGACATCTCAATTAAGCAACGCTCTGATATCAAAGGATATCAATAAAATCAAAGCAAATAAAAACATATAGTTCGATTTATGAAACAGGAGCGTAGGAGAAAGCAAACAAGCCGGAGTATCGGCCCTACCATCGGATCGGAAATTTATGATTTATTCAAAGTTTCAGAGCAGTGATAGCCTAATGGTTGAAACTTGCCGTCTCGATCGGGAGGTCCAAGGTTCAAACCCAAGCACGCACCACAGATTTTTTCTAAATTATGTGCGTGTTAGAAATTAATCATCATTGCTTTTTGGTGAAGAAAAACACCGCGAGGAACCTGCATACCGAGAGTTCTTTAAAAAAAAAAGTTTACGGAGGTGTGTGAAGTCCACCAATTCGCACTTGGCCAGTGCGGCGGACTGTGGCCTAAAACTCTCTCATTCTGTGAGAAGACCCGTGCCCAGCAGTGGGACAATAATGGGTTGGCACCAACTATTCACAGTTTTGGATTAAAGTATATTTATTTCTTAAAAGACTCACATCCATCCATTCTCACTTACAATGAGTAATTTAATACTATGTACTAGAATAATTTAATTAAGTTCAGCGAAATTACATCGATGCAATATGAAGAATGACTTTGTATGTATGTATAACGGGTGTGTAAATGTGTGTGTGTACCTGTGTAATGATGAGCACCTCTTATTTCTTCTTATATATAATTTGTTTTATGTAAATAAGAAAAAAAACAAAGTTTGGTTTGTTAGGATCATCATCATCATCATCATCATCATCAGCCCGTTTTAGTCCACTGCTGGACATAGGCCTCTCCCATGGCGCGCCACTGAGCCCGATCTTCGGCTATCCTCATCCAGGCACTTCCCGCCGCCCGGCGCAGATCGTCGCGCCAACGAGCAGGAGGGCGTCCCACGCTACGTTTACCCAGACGCGGTCTCCACTCTAATAACCGCTTACTCCAACGATTGTCGGTTGTACGGCAGATGTGACCGGCCCACTGCCACTTCAGCTTGCTGGCCTTTTGAGCTATGTCGGTGACTTTGGTCCTCATTCGAATTTCTTCGTTCCGGATTTTATCCCTGAGGGACACACCGAGCATAGCTCTCTCCATTGCTCGCTGAGCGACTTTAAGCTTATGGACCAGTCCCACTGTAAGCGTCCACGTCTGGGCTCCGTAAGTCAAGACGGGTAGGACACACTGATCGAAGACTTTGGTCTTCAAACTTTGCGGTATAGGCGACGAAAAGATATGACGAAGCTTTCCGAATGCTGCCCAGCCCAACTGGATCCTTCTATCGACTTCCCTCTCGAAGTTGTTCCTACCCAATTGCACAATCTGCCCGAGGTATTAATACTCGCGAACCACTTCGAGAGTCGTTCCGTCAACTATGATTGGACTTGGAATGATGTGGGAATTCAACATTACCTTGGTTTTTTCCAAGTTCATTCCAAGCCCAACCCGCTGAGAGGCACCATTTAGGCTGGTCAGCATTTCCTGCAGCTCCTGCAGCTATTTGGCAAAAATGACGATATCATCGGCAAACCGTAAGTGGGAGATATAGTCGCCGTCTATACTTATGCCACGCCCTTCCCATTCCAGTAACTTGAAGACATCCTCCAATGCATTCGAGAACAGTTTCGGTGATAAAATATCTCCCTGTCTCACGCCTCTGTGCAGTTGGATGGGTCTTGTCTGGACGTCCTGGATTTGGACGGACATAGTGGCATTGTTGTAGATATATCTCAACACTTGAATATATCGCCAGTCCACCTGACACCGCTGCAAGGATTCCAGAACAGCCCAGGTTTCGACAGAGTCAAAAGCTTTCTCATAGTCAACGAAAGCCAAGCACAGGGGCTGATTGTATTCCTCAGTCTTCTGAATAATTTGCCGCACTGTGTGGATATGATCTATGGTACTAAAGTCTCTTCGAAACCCGGCCTGCTCCGGTGGCTGAAATTCGTCAAGACGTCTTTCGAGTCGATTTGAATTTGTTAGGATTTTTGTTAGGATCACTACATAGTATAAAACCAAAGACGCTTCCCGCTCGCTGTCCCTATGTACGCTTAGATCTTTAAAACTACGCGATGGATTTTAATGCAGCTTTTTCAGTAGATAGATTGATGCGAGAGGAAGGCTTATATATATAATACATGCATAATATAGTGGAGGAACACTGATGATTTTAGATATTTTACTTTTAAGCGGAACGAAGTTCGCTGGGTCGACTAGTATAGTTTATTAGGTAAAAAGTATAATAAAATCGCATTTCATGAGTATTTGTTACATATTAAATGCATCAATATGTGATAACATTAGTCCGAAGTCATATATTTCAGGGTTTATATTTGATAACCTGCATTGCAATGCTTTCAAAAGGCCGGATTGACGTGCAGTCGGTTCCGCGATCGATTCTCGGCCAAGGATTACATTCACTCTTGGCCATGGTAAGTATTTCAATATGTAAATACGTAAAACGCACATAACTAAGAAAAATCAAAACACGTCTGTGATTCAATCTACATATTTTCTATAATTCCAAGTAGCAAACGAACATTCACTCTACCTACCATAAGGAGCAGTCGATGAACATGCGTAAGCTCTTTTAGAAAAAGAAAGGAAGCTCTTTAAGAAATTCTTCATTTAGTCAAACAGAATTAGAATTAGAATTTTGAAGGTGGTAGAACCAGTGTAGTTCGACCGGGGAAGTACCACCGCCACAACTATTTCTAGCGTGAAGCATTTCTTGCGTTTTGATGGAAGGGTGTGGTTGCCGGCACTCTTTTATATGAGGCGAACATCATAGTCCTTGGGAGCAGCAACGCATCTGTGATTTACTTCAGATAAAATACATGTTCTGTATGAAGTTGATTATAGATGTCCATGAGCGGCAGTGACCGCTTACCATTAGGTGGACTGCATGCTCGTTTGCAATTTCAGTCAGATAAAAAATAAAAAAAACAAATGAACATTCCATCTACCTCATGATAAAGAGTAACTGCAGTCCATGAACATTCGTAAGCACTTTCATATAGAATAGAAATTCTATCTTAAGTCAATCAGATGCATTTCTACTCCAGAGGACTAAGATGATCGTTTCATAAACTGAGTTGGCAGCCACATCCTTCCACCGCACTTAAGAACTACTTTCCATCCATCCATCCGTCCATCAGCCTTTGAAAGTCTACTGCTGGACATAGGCCTCCTCTAATCTGCGCCACTTCGACCGATCCTGAGCCATCTGAATCCAGCGGTTACCTATGACCTGAAGAACTGCTTTACGCTATAAATATCGAAACGAATAGTAAGGGCGCATACCGCCAAACAAGATATTTATGAATGCAAACATGTATCCGCTACAGTGTTTTCACACGCTGTTTACATTTGATTCGACCGTTATTAACGGCCTGGCAATGTCGGCGTCATTTTAAAATTTATGTTATGCAAGCGCAAATACAGGAATATGCTTTTAATTGAAACGGGCGTGGAGTTTGCGAAAGTGCATATTAATTTTTTGTTGTATGTATCATCAACCGATTTTATATTGAGGCACGGAATTATACAAGTGGGTGGTGGTTGCTTTACAAAATTAGAATAAAATTAAGTTCTAAAGTTACAGGTTGAAATTAAACGGGATTAAGTAAAATTCCGGGTTGACACGCAGTGAGTCCCGGGTTCGAATCCCGGCCAGACAGCTATCTGAATGATGTGTTTAGATTCTTGTTCTAGGTCTGGGTGTTTGTCCCTGTAGTTTCGGGATCAGAATAGGGCTATGGCATCCCCTGCCTGTCGTAAGAGGCAACTAAAAGGGGCTTCCGGGATTACACTCTGCCAGGGGTATACTCTGCCGTAAAGACTATTATAAAATTCCTGATTACATAGAAGACAAACAGCTTGGGACTGAGCAATAATATACATCATTATAGTATATTTAATTAATGTCAAAGTGTAGCGTATCTTGCCAAATAGGGTTCTCTTTTACTGAACTGTAAGGCAAGATACTGGAGCTAACTTTCATTACCATGTAAAAAAACATGATTGTATTTTTTTAAAAAGAAATGGATATAAATAAGAAAAAAGACAAACCCGCTGAGTTTCTTGCCGGATCTTCTCAGTTGAGGTCGTTTTCCGATCCGGTGGTAGTGTAAGAAAAAAAAATGTAACTGACAATTTGTAAGTGCCTCATTGGCCTATACAAAATAAAGATATTTCATTTCATTTCATTACATACCGATGTAGACTAGACGGAGCGGTGGGCCCAGCCGCCCATCTGCGAGGAGCCCGATGGGGCAACGCGCTCAGAGGATTCCGGCTGCGGTTGGACCGAGTTCCCGGAGTCCTCTTTATAGCGCCGAGGACGGCCACGGGGGGGGGTTTAGTGCGGTAAAAATCCCACATAACCCTGCGTCGGAAGCTTTTGAAGGTTTCTCCCCTCGAAAACAAAAAAAAAGGTCTGGGTGTTTGTGTATTCGTCTTGTGTGTGTCTATAGTACCCACGACACAGGAGAAAATCCTACTGTGGGGCTATGAGTATAGAAAGCGTTTTAAAAATCTTTATTTGTATAAGCCACTTACAAATTGTTTGTTACATTTTTTTACACTACTTCTGGATCAAACACGATCTCAATTGAGAAGAAGAAGAATACGTTCGAAGGGTTGTAAACATTTTTGCAATAAAATACCAGATCTTATAATAAACCTCTGACGAAGAAAGTTTAAACATTAAAATCTTCAGCTACATGCCTGCCACGCTTATTTCTGTCTAATAACAACAGAATTTAACGATGCTTTGATGTTTTTTAAAATAAAAACGTGGTGAGGGAGACAATTCTCATTGGATCGTATCTGTGGTTAATCTTAGATCAGACTAATCCTAACGGGAGTTGTTATAGATGTCCATAACAACAAATACTTGAGGAATAGATACAATCTCTTCTCTAGAAAGGCGATTGAAAATAAAAAAAAGAAACAAAACAATACCTTAAATATTCCCCGACATACCAATTTCGATGTACCGTACCACTGATATTAATTTTAGTTTTTTTTTATTCGAGCTTTGTATGTTTAATTTTTTTATACTTTATGTTTTGCCGTTAGAATATAATAAAAACATTTGTGTAGGTATACCTATGTAATTTCATAATTACGTCGTTTTTATGTACTTTATTAACATTATTTTACTAAATAGGCAAGCCATTAATGTCCATACCTATATACAAAAAAATGAGAAAAATCTGTGTGTCTGAATATTACGATACTATTAAAAACACTTTTTGCGTTACTATTAGAGTATTAAAACAATTTTTACGATACTATTAAAAACTCTACATGCGAGTGAAATACTGTTCTTCTGAATATCGGTTGAAAATAAGAACAAGAAACAAAACAATACCTTTACACCCCTACACACCCACTACTTACATCCCGTGTTACAAGTTGAGAAATCTTCGGTTGAAATTTATTTATGCAATCTTGGCAAAGCTGAGATCTCGTTGAAACATCGCCTTAATTACAAGCGGTAATTGAGTCATAAATAGCGGCGCGACGAACAAACCTCGCGCAAACCAATTATTATATGGCGCGGTTTGGCAAGGGTCGCAAACTGGTTTTAAATCTGCTTTAAACCTGATGTAAGTTTGTGGTTTCTGTCTGCTTGCTTGTGCGTCTGATTCTTCGTAAAAGATCAGTTATTTCATCGTTGAACTAGACTAATGTTAATGACTTCAATTTACTAATTAAAAATAAATATTTTTTGTTATTTATTAATTTAATTATTGTTGCATTTTTTATAAAAATAAAGAAGCAAAGGAGCATGAAGTCTTCCTAATGGTAGGTAGTAGTAGGTATCCACGGCCGCTCATATGCATTGAAACCTGTCCCAGGTGGCCTCAGAGTCTCAACTTTGGTTTTTTTTTTATTTTTTTTATCATAATACAAAGACTTATAATACACAGACTGATCGTCCGTGCCTTTTTACACAATAGTTCTTTTTTTAACTTAATTAGTCTTTATTTCTTAGCCCTACGTTAGGCAATCGCTGTCACCATCACACTGTTGTTTGCGGTGGTGGCAACATTGGCTGTTTAGGAGATCTTACAAATCAACTTCGGTTGGGCATGCATCCTAAGGCCGTCTTGGATAAGTATGATATATGTTTTACCACGCCCTTTACACTACTGTTATTTGGCAAAAATAGGCGTTGTGGTGTGGATGTAACGGTGATGCTTCCAGAGTAAAACCGCATATTGTTCCACCTACAATAATTCTAACGACTATACCTATTAGCTCTCACTAACCGTACTGTAGCTTTCCAGGACGCTCGTAAATCCGCAAGGTACGCCTGTCAATTATCATTTGTTGCGATCGCAGACAGCGACTAAGCACATTGGATTTATATGAACATTTCTAAAGGAAAATACTGTGGAAAAATTGCTATTTTCAACGTTATTTTTACACTTGTTTGAAATTGTTTGCTTTGATGTTTTAAACATAAATAATGTATGATATAAATATTATTCTGTCAATAACGTATTCGGAGTATCTACATATTCATTATGAGAATTGAGAAATTGTTTATATTTTTGTCCATCGTTGCAAAGTATATTGTTAGGTATAGATGAAAACGTAAAATGTAAACGAGTTTTGTAAATTTTAATGTAGAAATCTTAAACAATTACTGTTTTCAGAAAACGTTAATAAACCCGTAATAACTTGTTAATTTACTAGGATGAAGCGAACATCCTTGCATTAAACGGATTAAAAAAAGGAACTAATATATAAATCTTTGTCTGTATATTCTTTCGTGATGTTCTAGGATTGACGCATTTAACAAAAGTACATAATATTTCTTTTCTTGAACATCTTTTCTTAATAAGAGTTACTTGAAGAGTTACTTGAAGAAGTTACTTGAGAGAATAACTTGAGAGAATAACACGTACGTATAGGTACATGAAGTTTAAAAAGATATTACATACAACACGTATATATTAGTGATGATATTATTTGAACATTCACGTATGCGATTGCGAACATTCCTCACCGAAATTTGCGAATGCTAATGCGAAAATTGCTTTTTTTCACAAAAAATAATAAAAAAAAAAGTTTTTTTTTCGCCGCCACACCAATTTTTTGCGTCAATAATTTCTTGCGTTTATCGAAACGCAAGAAATTATTCTTATATCGAGAAGGGTGTGGTTGCCGGCACACTTTCACATGAGGCGACCATCATAGTCCTCGGGAGTAGAAACCCATCTTTGATTGACTTCTAATGGAACCCATGTTCTGTATGAAGTTGATTACAGATGTCCATGGGCGGCAGTGACCACTTACCATCAGGTGGACTGCATGCTCGTTTGCTACTTCAGTCAAATAAAAAAAAAAAAAAAAAATTCAGTTTTCAATTTTGATAGATTTGAAGACCTTTTTTGCAAAATATTGCAATTCAATATTTGAAAAACATTTGCACAATTCTTACAAATGCAAATGCGAATATCTTAAACGATGCGGAAGATTAGCCAATGCGAATATTCGTTACTCTACTAGTATATATAGTAGTCGACATTTGCGTGCTCGTAACCTCCTCTTCGATGCTCGTAGCTCTCTACAGCATTCTTCGTAGACAATAGAACTCGTAGCACATGGTTTCGTAACTGTCTACGACTCCCGTAGCACGTAAAATAAACTTATGTTGAGAAATGTGTTATTATTATCTTAAGTTATTTTACTGTTTTCTATTTGAAAAACAGTGCAGTGATGACCATACTGTTCTGGTACAGATACGTTAATCATGAATTTATACTTCAATTTTATATATGGGTGTGCAAGTGACATGATATCAACGAAATGTATATATGTATATAATTATTTATAAGTATATTTGAGAGAGTATTTGGCCATAGTCCACCGCGCTGGCCAAGTGCAAATTAGTACACTTCACACATCTATGATAACTTTTTTTAAGTACTCTCAGCTGTGTAGGTTTCCCTACGATGTTTTCCTTCGCCGTAACGTGAAAAATCAGTGGTGCGTGCCTGAGATTTGAACCTCGTATCTTCCGATCGAGAGGGCAAGTTTCAACAATTAAGCTATCACTGTTCCTATTCATATAACTATATACGTATATAATAAATGCATATACTGTAAAATATCTTATTATTATTATAATTACTCAAGTGGAGGTAACAAAGTACAAAAAGTTGTTATTACTAGGAATTATTTAATTTAAGTGGATCTAGCAGTCTTATAATAAGGTACAAAGTATCGAATCGGTCTTATCCCCAGCATCCAGCTCCGCTCAGAGCTAGTTGTGACAAATAGTCGTCTCGGCCGCAAGGTGTATTGATGGCGGTCTCGCGCCACCCCTAATTCCTGCACTCTTTCACTGCACAAATTGAAAATCTATTGAAATGCTAGCTTCAATGAATCATTTTCTAAAGTAGATTCACTTGGGTTTTATTGGTTGTAGAAAAATTCATCTGGTTTTAGCTGTTTGTATTTTCTGTCTTTATTTTAGCTTCATAGAATCTTTTACGCTAGTCCATCAGTTTTTTCTCCCGTTAGCAACAAATAAATTTCAATCTTTAAATATATAAATATGAAAGCACAGCGCGAATGATAATATATGTATGATAATATAATTAATCAATTTACCATGGTATACGACCTCATTAATTTTATTAGAATATTAACACGTCAGTTGTCAATGTTAGAGAATCAGTCAATAGCGCTTGCGATGATTTTGTCAATAAATACGTACACTGATTTGAAATAAACAGATTTTGATCATTTTATGCGACCATGGTGACCATTCAGACAGCAATCTATTAGATTCTGCGCCATATTTGACGACCTGCGTGGCGGAGCGATTATCATACCGGTCTGACGCGCAATGGGTCCCGGAATCGATTCCCGGCCAGACAGTATCTATAATAGCTATGTGGTGACGTGAAAGAGGAACAAACAAACACACTTTCACATTTATAATATTATAATATATAATATAATATAAGTTGTATAAGTTAATAAGTTATATAAGGCAATGCCCTCACAAACCACGCAGTGCTTTGCAGTCGTTTGGACTATTAAAATGCACAATTATTTAACCAATTCTTCAAGCACAAGCTATAACTCATTTAAAAAACGTGAACAAGACGTAAAACAACTTTAACTGTAATTAAAACTCATAAGACGAAATCCCAGACGGAGCTTGAAACGAGAAAAAGAAAAGTAGAGACAAACTGTTCAAAGTAAGATCTCATTAACATTGGTCATAATTATTTTTCTACACTCCGCGAACTTGGAGCAAAAATTAAATAAAACACCACCGAAGTAAGCAAAGTGCATGGCGGATTGTGGGTTCTGCGAAATAATGAATAACTCGACCAGAGAAAACTTGACTGAAGAAAAATGATCAATTAATTTTAAATTGAAATAAATATAGAAATTTATATAAGAACACGTTGAAAATGTTTGCCGTTTACTTTATTCGTCTAAATTTTTGTTTATATTTTTTTTCTCACATTGAGAACTTGTGTTCCAAATATTTATTCTTTAGTCTCATGTGATTCGCTGCTGAGACATATTCCTCCCTTAATGAGGGTTCGTGCCAACAGTGGCGCCTGGAGTACGTGTTGATGACCGCGGTTGGTAATAATGATACACACTAAGACGCTGCTTCCCAGCACCTAGATTTTTGTCCCCCAATCGATGCCATACATGGGAAGCGAGGGAGTGGCGCTATACAATACCAACCACATGGCAAAAAACTTGCTCTATATTGTTAACTAGCAGAATCGACGCGACTTCGTTCGCGCAAACTATAATGTAATCTATCCAACCATTATACATTTGAACACTACTCCTGGACATTTTTTTATTCTATTATCAATAGGTATGTAATGTATGCAATGAAAAAAAATTTTTGAGCAAAATTTTTGACACTTTGAATCACATTACTCAAGTTTTAGCAAAGACGCCTTATATATTCTAGTAATAAAAATAGCCTTGTGTTTCTCAGGGATAATGTAGCATTCTAATGGGGAAAGAATTTTTAAAATCGGTTCAGTAGTTTTTAAGTTAATTCATGATAAACATACAAAAATACAACATTTTCCTCTTTAAAATATTAGTATAGATATAGATATGAAGTTCGTTCTGGCAAAATATATTGAAAAGTTTTGTGAAGTAATTTCAAATTCTACAAAGTAATTCCAACTTGCTGGAGTATGTCACTGATTATATTACTTTTTCGTTTTAAAAGTAAACAAATGATGTAGTGATGCTATCTCGGTCCAAAAAGTCTTTATTTCCCATAAGACATATTTAAAAGTACATTTTCTCTTACAATGAAAATGATATATACTATGTATAATATAATTTTATTCAGCGAAATTTAATTTGTGCGAAATGAAGGGATACATGTATGAATGAATACATGTATGTATGTATGTTTAGAGGTAAGTACCAAGGTTGTATGTTTTTGTGCGTGTGCGTATGCATGGTTACAAATGTAATATAAAACAGAACGGGGTTGTAAACTAGGGTTTATTACAGATGTCCATGGGCAATAGTTGTCACTTACCATGTGATGGACTACTCTCTTTTTTGATACTCCGTTTGGTACGGTCTGTAATAAATGGTACATATTTAATACCCAATGTTTGCGCATAACTAACCCTTTTCTGTCCTTGCTATAGAACCCTATCAATATTTTCTCTTTAATTTAAAAACGACGTAGCTTTAATATTTTTAAACTTCAGTGCACTCGACGCTTTTAATCATCAAATTCTATTAATTATTTTGCCATCCGTCCACTTCACGAATTAAACCATCAAAAGATTTTATTTATACATTTTTGAATTATTTTAAAGAGGTTCTTGATATTTTAGCCTAAAAGGTGAGTACCCCTGAAAGTTTGTTATTAAAGAATACATTTTAATTATAATTATCATTTGAAAACTTTAAAATATTTTCGTTTAATTATAGTGTACCTGTGGTTGTTATAAAATGAATGTATGTCTGTGTTTAATAATATTTTTTATGATACTGTTTAATATATTTAGCAATTTAAATGTATATATGCATTTTATATATTTTCTTTTTCTGTTGTGATTTTTTGTATATCAGTAGATATTAGAAACTTAATATTGCACCTTTTTATACTCTTATATTTAATTAAATATAGAGTCTTTTGTTTCCGAAATAAATAAAA
This sequence comes from Spicauda simplicius, assembly GCA_949699795.1. Taxonomy (NCBI): domain Eukaryota; kingdom Metazoa; phylum Arthropoda; class Insecta; order Lepidoptera; family Hesperiidae; genus Spicauda; species Spicauda simplicius. The sequence continues at coordinate 2,887,135 of OX453071.1, read as the reverse complement.
AAAGTATAAAAATAATGAAATCTTGGAAGAAAATTGGACTAGATCGAAATAAGATATGCCATCAAGTTTGTATCCGTTACTTCGTTTGGATTCAGAAATTGCTTAACTGATCTTGACAAGACTTTTACCAAAGACTTAAGACAGTGTTTCGATTGAATTATGTTATTAAAGTTGTTTGTTTTACTTTTTGACATTTGGAAGTAAATAAATTCCAGGCTTACATTCTGTGTGCAATAGGATTTTTATATTAGATTGAAGTATTCAGCAAACGAACATGCAGTCCACCTAATGGTAAGTGGAGGTTGGTAAGCAACTTTATATTGAACAGGTTTTTTATTTGAAGTCAATCAGAGATACACTACTCCTTTCTTTGACCAAAATAGTCCCCATACAAGCCGTGCCACCGAAACGCAAGAACTGTTTTTCGGTAAAAATAGTTCCGGTGGTAGGAACCCCTCCAGTTGAATTATACTTGCTCTACCACTTGATATTTGCTTGTCAAGGATTCAATCCGATAACTCAGCATATCACTTCAGTAAACTGACCATGTCGTCAACCTATTACTGTCCCACTGCTGGGCGCGGGTCTTCTCTCGGAATGAGAGAGCTTAGGCCATAGTCCACCGCGCTGGCCAAGTGCGAATTGGTGGACTTCACACACCTCCGAGAACTTTTTTTTTTTTAAAGAATTCTCGGGTGTGTAGGTTTCCTCACGATGTTTTCCTTCACCGAAAAGCAGTGATAATTAAAGTATAATACGCACATAAATCAGTGGTGCGTGCCTGGGTTTGAACCTCGGATCTCCCGATCGAGAGGGCAAGTTTTAATCATTAGGCTATCACTGCTAACTGACCATACATGTCAATAAAACAAAACATTAATTAAATAAATAAATCTTTTCCTTCCCAGCCAATCGTGGTCTCAGTCTGTTCCATCACACCTTTGTGTGCCAGACAAAGGAGTCTCAATTACCAGCTTTTCCTTAACAATGGACAGGATCGCCGTCTCTGCGGAGCCATCTCTGGAACAGTTCCCAGATAGCTTTGTATCGCTCGAGCCTTTATTAAGGACATTCCTTTATCATAGATACACATCTATAAATGAATATTGTTATATTAAAGGTGTAATATAAGAGTTATCAATACGTAGCACGTTTATAAATGTGTCGGTTATCGTGGTCTAAGGTAAACGCATATGATAGGGTTTAGATAGAAGCACCGATTTGCATAATAAAATTGTTTTATTTTTTAAAACTTGAGGTAGCAAACAATCGTGCTTTCCACTTGACGATAACTTCCGTCTACTGCCCATGGGTGGGTAGATGGGTACTGCGTATTTAGATCAGCCGAGAGCCGTAGATGGTTAATGGGTAGTGACCACTAGCTATTCTTTTTGACTTAATGTGTTTTCGTGTACAATTTTATATATAAAGTCACCGTCGTCATTGTCACATTAGTATCATAGGCATTTGTCACTGTAGGTATCATCAAAGATACCTGATAAATTGAAATCGAATAATTAATTACTCTGATAACTGCCTGAAGCGAATCCGAAGCGAACCAGATTAACGTGGTAGTTTCCAGTGTAATTCAATTCTGGCAGCACCAGTGTCACACGTAGTTCCGACTAAAAATACAAAACGCGACGATTCGCGTGGCGCAGCGGTTATCATACCGGTGTGATGCGCAATGGGTTCTGGGTTCGATCCCCGGCCAGACAGGTATCTGAATGATGAGTTAAGATTCATGTTCTGGGTCGGAGTGTTTGTGTATTCATGTTGTGTGTGTCCATGGTACACACGACACAGGAGAAAATCCTAGTGTGGGGCTATGAGTGTAGAAAGCGTGTGTGTATATAAAAATATAATGAGTATTTTTCTCTCCTAGTTCAAAGACGTAAGTAAAGAAGACGTACTTATACAAGCCATCCTAATTTAGTCCTTAAGACAGCTCATGACGGGGTCAACCTCAGGTAGGATCCTAATCTCATCTAGAGTTAATCACTCCACGAGAGACAGTTTAAAAGCAGCGATATATATATACATATATATTATTAAAATAATCTCTTATATATATATATATATATATATATATATAAGAGATTATTTTAATAAGTACAGTGACGTCTTCTTTTACTTCTTCTCTTCTTTATAAAAATGAATGTTTGTCTGTATGTCCTCTATAGAGTCGTAAACTATTCATCTGATCATGTGATGATCTTTAGCAAAGTTGTTATTCATGAGCTCGCAAGAGTTTCTGGTGTTTTTTTAGTAATTTAATAGCTAGTAATTTATAAACAAAGTCCAGCAGAACTAAAAAGTAATTCATAACTTATATTTGATACACATTCCATATTTGTACAATGTTCGAATATCTAAAACGCCCAACGTTTATACATAACCTCCGTTACACGTAATTTATATCTGAAATTCGATCACTTAATAGATATACCTAAACAAATAACATTTTGTCTTACAAAATGGCTGCCAACTGTGGCCGTAACGTCCCTATTACCATAATTTCCCTAGCGTATGAAGTGCTAAACTATATTAAGTGTGCGGTCTACAACAACCTTATTTTAACAGCTTAGGGATATTTTTGGTTTGGCTCGGAAGTGGCGTAACGTGGCATATCCTGTTCTTTGAGTTAGACAGCGATGCCAATTCGGCTTAACACTTGTAATGTGATATAGTGTTCCATTCTCGGTAATGCGCAGTTATTGATCTTTGTTGTTGAACTCCAATTTTGTACACTTTTAAGTATTGATAATAATAACTTAGGACCGCTTTAGGACACCCAGAGACGTATAAGAAGCAATTGTTCTGTCCTTTTTGAATTAAATTGTGATAGTAAACTAACATGTAAGCAGTCAACTTGATGAAAGGTTTTTACGTCAAGTTGATATTGCATCATGGAGCCGCGGTTTGATATGGTACTTTTTTATTTTGAAACGCAAGAAATGCTTCACGCCAGTGTTGCCAACTCTCAAAAATGTATTCCCTAAAGTCTTCATTAAAAACTCCTAAAATCCCCCATAATAAAAACCCCTGAAAATACCCCTAAAAATTTTACACCCCTAAAAAATCCCCATCCTACTTGAAAATCCCCTAAATTTGGGGGAATAAAGTTGGCATCACTGCTTCACGCTAGAAATAGGTGTGGCGGTGGTACTTCCCCGGTCAAACTACATTGGTTCTACCACCTCATATTAAACTCCAATCACCATGACGCATACAGTAATATATTAAGGTTGATCAATTCTAATCTATACTTATTATAAAACAAACAGTTAATTTTATCCTTTTTGTATTTTCTTTAATTATTTTACTGTAATAATAAATATGTACTTTTTATAAATACTAATTTTAGTACCTATTATTTTTTTTAAATTATATACCCAATTCATTTTTTAAATAGTATTCAGTATCGGAAATGCAAAACTTTCGCCCGCGTTAACCTCTGTCAAGGAAAAGTATAAAATATTTTGGTTTTACTTTGCTGATAATTTTTTTTTATGCAATGAACCACACTTACGAAACTATAGATAAACAATTCAAGTTGGGCGCCGCTTAAATGTAGAACCAAAATTAGTTTACGATATCATTGATACTGTCATTAGAATTTTAGTTTTAGTTAGATGCACTAGGGAGCACGGGTAAAACCTTTTTAATAAATTAACTATTTACGAAAGTAAGATCTGATAGAAAAATACCTATTACCGTGGCGTCGTCTAGCATTGCGGCCACACTTTTGAACAGCGGCCGATGTGCGAATTCCACCTTTGAGCGTCCACTCAAGGTTTGTACCGATGATTTCTCAAGCATTTGTAATATTTGAAATCAAAGGAATGCTGGAAAATCAATGCGGGATTTTTATTTGATTATTTGCGATGAAGATTCTGTGCTTTCTACTTTACAAAGCACAATGCGGGATTTACGAACAGAAATAGCCTGATGGGTGGTTGCACCGTTTTGTTCTCCAAAGTTATAGCAGAATCGACCAAAGTGAACAAATTCAACGCATTTCTTAAGAGATCTTAACTTTGACCACATGAAACAAAATATGAACTTAAAACAAGTATGTCACTGTTCAGTGAAATTCCAATTTTCTAATGATTTACTTTAAGTAGGTAACAGAGCTTTCCAATCCGGGAAAGTTAAAATTGTCGTTTAAATGTGGAGGAGTTGGTTGAAAAAGTTTACCCTAATATTGTTAATACAACCACTAAGACTATAAATTGGTTCAAAAAGAGGGTTATATTGGCACCTACCAACGAACGTGTGGATATGAAATGAAATGTCTTTATTTTGTATAGGCCTACGGGGGCACTTACAAATTGTCAGTTACATTTTTTTTCTTACACTACCACCGGATCGGAACACGACCTCAACTGAGAAGATCCGGCAAGAAACTCAGCGGGTTTGTCTTTTTTCTTATTTATATCCATTTTTTTTTTATAATTTTTTTTACATGGTAATGAAAGTTAGCTCCAGTTTATAATATATGATTTATTTTTTCCAAATTTAAAGAAGCGTCACGGATCGGATTCGGCAGATACAGTCATTAAGATGGAAGAAGCAGTACATTCTCCAACTGAATTTTTCAATTCCTTATTGCCTCCCGGAAGTTCTCAACACTAATGTTAAAAGTAGGTTCGCCTATAATCTTACTCAGAATTTTAAATCCGTCAAAATTACTTCAAATAGTATTTTCCAATTCGGAAAAGTTCAGATCAATCTTTATAATCGATGCGTTTTAGTTTAAATGTGGAGGAGTTGGTTGAAATATGTATCCCCATATTGTTAATGAGACTACTAAGAATGTGTATTAGTTTCAAAAAAAGGGGTTTACAATATTCGAATTCGTCTAATTTTTAAAATATTTTTACATAATATATTCCTACCCATAAAAACACACTTTAAATTCGTTTCTTGATTCTGTGTTTGTCCGGGTAATCCTTGAGCGGCTAAACCGATTTTAATGGGACTTTCACTACAAAAGGTTATAGAAGAACATATAGACTACTTTTTATCATAGCATTCCCGGTCAAGATTTGCGCGGGAAAAACTTTATGATACATTGATTTGCACGCGGGAAAAGCCGCGGGTACAGCTAGTTATATTATAAAATATACTATAGATACTTATAAAACATCTAGTTTACGATGAAAAAATTATTATTTATAAGGTCAACATTAAAAGTAGAATAAAAATACTATATTTGTACGCAATGACGTACAGTAAGTAACACAAACATAAAAGATTGCAAAACAAGAATGCAATTATGAAGAAGTTATGAAGAAGTATTCATTCACACATATTTTTGAATGCATAATATAAAAAAATGGGGGGAGGGGGAGGGATAATTACAATATAATCCGCGGCGAATCGAGAACGGTGCGAACTCGCCGCCACCAATGTTATAATTCCTGTACCGATGGAACGGTAAAGGAGAATACCCAATATAATAAAAAACCCTTATTAATATTTTTATCTAGTTGTAATATTAGGTCAATTTTATATAAGGCAACTATCGTAGTCACCTTATCCCAGTCTTGGGGAGTAACAAAGCATCTGAGATTGATTTCAGATAACCCCTGTTCTGTATTAAGTTGGTTACAGATATCAATGAGCGGAAGTGACCATTTACCATCAAGTAGCCTTTTTTTTGTTAACGAGGGAGAAACCTTCAAGGTACCCGACGCCGTGAGAAGCGACGCGGGTTATGTGGGATTCTTACCGCGCTAAAACCCCCGCGGCGTCCTCAGCACTGTGTGGAGGACTCCGGAATCTCCAACGGAACACAACCGGAGTCCTCCGAGAGCGATGCCCCTTTCGGATTCTTTCCTGGTGGGCCTGAAACGCTCACGGAACCTTCTGGTCTGGCGGCATGCAAACCACACATGCCGCCGTCCATCCCGGGGTTCCTTCCCTTAACCCCGGAAACCCCTTTTAGTCACCTCTTACGACAGGCAGAGGGTACCGTAGTCCTATTCTGGTTCCGGAACTAGAGGGACAACCATGAATTTTCTGTTCCAGAATGAAATACCAGGTTTTACGAAATTTAGTTTTACATAAGTGCATTTTATACTCCTTGTTGTGTAAGTAGCAAACAAGCCTAGAGCATACGTGATGGTATTTGGACACTACCGCCCATGGATATTTGTTATATATCCCATCGATTGGCCATCGATGCTACCACTGAGGACTAAGTTGGAACGCCTGGAACATTCAGGTAGTAGAACCTATGTAGTTCAACCGGGGAAGTACCACCCCCACACCTATTTCTATCGTGAAGCATTTCTTGCGATTCAATAGAAGGATGTGGTTGACAGCACTCTTTCACATGAGGCTACCGTCATAGTCCTCGGGAGTAGCAACGCATCTGTGATTGACTTTAGAGGGAACGCAAGTACCATGTATACCCATGAACCCATGTTCTGTATGTAGTTGATTGCAGATGTCCATAGGCGGCAGTGTCAACTTACCATCAGGTGGACTGCATGCAAAATTATATTTCATTTCATCGTAAACACTTATAGATAATTAAATACAATTATATTGAAATTCAAATTCATTTATTTCTAGATAACAAGGATCCATTTGGTTAGTAACAAACTGACTTATAAACTAAGTTAGTACATTTCACAATTATAGCTGTAATATCAATAAATAATGAAACAAACATTTACTACTGTTTATTGTGATAGTACGATCGCAAATCACGTTAATGTGTGCGTGTGTGGCACACATGAACGTTGGAGGGTGAGCTGGGGTCGCGCCATCAAAGGAAGTCTAATAGGAGGTACGTTAGAGCAACTCCCCGAGGAGTTGCCCAGGTTACCCCGTTATCCCCTTTCGTGGAAAAATATGCTACCTTTATCCAGAACAAAAGTGGCAGTAGTGCGTGTTTGTTTATGTAGATGTTTAAAAGCGGAGAATATATGTTTTGAAAATATAGATGTTTTTGGTTCAATTTTAGGTGTTAACGACACTACCGTCATCCGTATTTTTTTCATATAACTATGTAAACTATTAAGTCTTGCTGTAGACTGGCAAGGGTATAAGTGAGACGTGTTACCACATAGTTTTTTGGCTATTGCATAGCTTTTATTGCGGAATTTGAGCGCGGCGACCAAATCAAGAAATTCCGTAACGAAAAAATCTAACACTCCCCACTCCACCTACCATGTAGCGCAGCCGAGCGTTCGCTTGACGTGTATGTATACGACAGCTGTTTGTAAGAAAGTATATAGCATCAAATAAAACAAAAAAAAAACTTGAATTAATGTCAAAGAAAAAAAATACTGCGTTAATAATTAAATAATTATTATTGCATAACTTCATGAAAAATGCTATGCAATAGCTTAACCGCGGCAGTCCCCGAGTGCCACACGTTTTTTGTTTATAAAGATTGAAGTAGCAAATGAGCATGCAGTTCACTCGATGGTAAGTGATCACCGCCGCCCATAGACATAATCAGAGATGCATTGTTTCTTCCGAGGACTAAGATGGTCGCCTCATTTAAAAGTGTGCCGATAACCACCCTCTTTCATGGAAACGCAAAAACTGCTTCACACTAGAAAAAGTTTTCTGGGTAGTGACGCATGTGTGGTCGGGGCCAAGAAGGCCTCCATTGTCTCCCACCCATTACCATCCGCCATCTATTAAGTTTGGCATCACCGTCACACTAGATTCTGGTGTGAAGTAGTTAGCCCTCTTACGCACTAGCGTTTTCTAATCGGCTATTCATATTGAACTGGAAAAACGGCTAGCAGTTAACCGCGCCCACGGTCAACCGCTAGTGCGTAAGAGGGCTTAGTCTATAGAGGAATAGTAACACATTTGTATTAGCTTAATTTTTTGATAGAACCTCTGTTCTATACGTATTTGCTTACCGTCCATAGGCGGCAAGTAACACTTATTGTCGAACTGCATATTTGTCACTTCAATCTTATAAAAAAATCGTATATCTGCCTTTCCGGGCATCAAAAGTGATTATTTTACTTCAATTTGATAGTTTTGATAAATAGTATGAAATCCGTTCCGGTACCGGTCAGGTGTGTACACGGTTCTTTAGTCACCGCCCAAAGGCACTCATTAAAATTTCAACATTCCCGTTTATACCCATTTTGCGTCTGACGTGAATAACTTGCGTTATTAACGAAATAATGACAGATAAATTTATATGTTAACACAAGCTTTTAAGTATTAAATTAATAAATGTTTGTTACAACCATTTTACAACTGAACAATCAATTTAATCGGAACACAAAATGTGTTTACACACATAAGAGTAATATATAAATAAATATGCAGTAGTATACATTATATTAATTTGATGTCCTTGGTTCAATTTAAAACTTTAATCAAAACTATAGGAAGCATCTAATATTGGATAGTATTGTTATGTTTTTTTTTCATTGTTGTTTTTCTTTTATATTTCTGTTACTTTTTTAAAAATAATTTTAGATGCTTATAAGTTATTATTCACTAATGCTTTGTTTTTTTTTCTGCTTGCAAAGTTATTTTACTATAGCTAGCAATGTTCACCTGTACGTGATTATTCATTTATTGTTAAGCTACTATGTTTTGCGTTTCTATTTCAAATTTAAATGTTAAAATCGTTGGTGAGTTAAATAAATAAAATAAAATACATAACTAAGCCAAAACAGTATAACACAGATAATATGGGTAGACAATTAACTGTGCCTCTGTATATGCTTTCGTGCTTTTGTATATGTGAATGCTGCTGTGTATTTGAATGTATGTAGAGCGTTTGGGGAATAGTAGAAAATGAAACATAATAAATAAGTGAAATAGTCAAAAGAAATTCATAGTTACATTTGTTTATTAGACTTTAAATTAATATTAGTATTTAAAGAAAAGGAGATGTTAAAATAATGCCTACTTTTAATATGCTTAAGTTATTTGGATGTCTGGTAACAAATATAAGGCGATCGTCTGACATCTCAGAAGTACATAGAAACGCATCAGAAGTAGTAATTGACAGATGTGCGGCTCTATTTTATTTTATTTTTTATTCTAGTTATTCACAAAATCCACAGCTTGTAACAATCAAATTATGCTCTAAACTTATAATGTAGGTCTTGAAGCCAATTAAGGATTTACAATATACTTTTAGCTGAAAAAAACATCACAAAGTATTCATCACATTTCCTAATAGTGGATGTATGAATATAAAAATATCCATTTATTTAAAAGTAAAGAAAACGCTCAACAATTGTTTAAATGCGGAAGAGTGTGCACTTGGGTGTGTGTGAGTGTGTGTGTGTGTGTGTGTGTGTGTGTGTATTGTATTTATTGTGTGTTACAATATGGTAAATGAAGTGGACTGCATGCTCGTTTACTACTCTGACTATAAGAAATAGGGATAGAGTTATTACAGTAATCAACAATTGTTATACTGTAACTTTAATTTCATTATTATATTTATTCTCGGCTAAACCAAAATCACCTTTCGATCCCGTGTCACCGGATAACTAGGGAACAAAATTGTAACAGAGAATTTGTGTCTCCGTAGGCCTATACAAAATACAAACATTTAATTTATATCATAGTATGTATGAGTTACATTAAACTTTGTTAATAAAATACAAACCGTATATATTTGTGTATACTGAAATCCATCTAACTCAGACAAACTTTCAGATCGGATACTGTTTGTAAGGGCGAACAGTTTCGTTCCATATTACCATAATTCTACCACTTTCAGGCAAAACGTTAGAACTTTACCGTTAAATGAGTAGCAAATAAAGTGCACTGAGCAACCTGTTTTCGGAAACTCATTTTAATTTGCAAACTTTGCATCCGCGCTTTGCATTTTAAAACACTCACATCTAAAACATTTAACATGTACGGTACAAATAACCGCGGAATCTCAATTAAAACTGCACTGATTGTAATGAAAATATTTCCAGTTTCACTTTGTGGCGAACAACGACGCGTGTGCAAATAAATGGGCATAGAAATAGTGGTGTGGTTACAGTGACGATGGATACCGATTCGGTACTAGAGTAATGTGACACCAAAAATGTGATATACTGCAACATAACCATGTATTTTTTTCAACGAAGACGAATACACAGTGATACGCGTATTTACATATTGTAGATTTAATGACTTTGTATTTTATTTACTATTTTTTTATTTAATATATGTAATTAGTGTGGTATAGCTCATAATCCGAGTGTACTGTGTCGCCTTGAACTCTGTGTTCCAGAAGGGTACGTATGGAGACGTCGGCGCCCACTGCTGCTGGTCGTACCGACGGCCAGGAACAACTTTTTAGCTAAGGCACCTTTCACCCAAGCTTTCTGTACACTTAATCAGGCACATGAAAAACTGGATGGCATTTCATGTCACTTGAGTGAATTCGCAAAAGTTGTTTTTGATACAATAATATGTGATTATGTGTTATAATAATAGAAAAGAATGTTCAGTTTAAAAAAAAAATGCCCACGCTATCGTATTGGGTGTTACCTGTAAAGATAGATGTATAAATAAATAAATGTTTTGTGCTCAAAGCCATGTATATTTTTGGATTAATGGCGACTTAGAAGAGTTCAGTTTTTTGAGAAGAATTGTAAATGTCAACAATTTTCAAGAAAATATTTTATTAATCTTTAGTTAGCTGTAAATTGTAAAATTTTGGATGATACAGATTGCATTAAATTTGTTGTAAAAGTAAAAAAAATATTAGTTCGTGTTTCTTTGTTTTGTGTCCACATAAAATATGTTCTCAGTAAATAAAAGTTAACTTGCGTCTAAATAAGGCTTATGGAACTACTCGTAAGTGAAAGTTATCAAATGCGAATTTATTTGTTATGTGCGTCGTAAACACCGTACATTCGGCGCAAGACCCGTAAAAGGGTACTTTATGCCCTTACCTTTTCAGCCACAGAATTTTAGGGCTTGGCTTAATTAAAAGCACGTTACATAAACTTTCTATGTCTTTTTTATTACCACGACTCGTTAAGGTATTTAGTACAAACATTTCGGAGTAACATGGTTTTAAACTTTGTTCATAACCGTTTTTAAACGAGAAATTATGTAAATGAATTTATATAAACGAAGCTTCGGTGTACTGAACGAATAATTTAATAAAATAAATTACTTTTTGAAACATATTCAGTCGCTTTTGAAAGTCGAAAATGTTTTTTAAAGTTAATCCGTAAAGCTCAGTCGAATTTGAATGTGTTTTTTTCTTTTATCAATGGTATGTTTTTGATTCAATTTTCTTTATAAAGAAATAAAATAATGTCTAAATTTATCTCTTTTTCAATGATAACTAGATCAGAAGTGGCATCATTTCATTTTCTCAAGTGGTTCTTGACATCATTTTTTTGTCAAATTGTGTTTACACCTCACATCCCGTCTTTTAAAACTAGTAAAAGAATTAATGTGGAATATTTTAAATTGAATGTAAGTTGCATTTTTTTGATCTAAAACATACATTTTATAAAACCAACGAACAGATGAAAGACATGTAAATTTAATTAAATTAAAATGTAAACAATTATTGGTTGTACAAGAAGGTGGTGTACTACATAAAATGTAAACATTGATGAGTGTGTTACATAACCCTAATGCTGATGCACACCCCTAGTGCATCGCGACCCAGCCAGCAACCCGAGGAGCTGATGCAGCACCTTCAACGTTCCTATATATCGTGAGAATCCACGGCATTCCGAGCTCTAACATCGACTCGGTCTCACACCTTTAGTTTTAAGAAATATAATTGTAATTTTTAGGTTAAATTAAATTTTAAGTATGATTTTGAGTTTCCCTGCGACCGGCTGCCACCAAACATAACTAGCGTGACAAATAAATAGAACAAATAAATATTTATTATGTGCTTGTAATTTATATTGACTCATTTAATATGTACGGATAAGGTTTGTGGGAATGTCGATTCTTCGAAATTCGAAAAACATTACACAATTTCATGATAGCTTATATTCTGGGAAAGTTGAATTTCTATTTGCTCGAACATTTTTGTATTGACTGACTAAATCCAACTATAATTTAAGTTATTGTATTATTAATAGCATATATTTATAAATGAATTATTTATGAGAACTATTGGAATAGCAATAAAACAAAATTTCTACGCGTTTAAATAAATTGATACATATTACTACTAAATTCATAATATGTACTAATATGTTTTAATATGTAACGTTTACTCACGAGATGCGGTTTCAAATTACTTTTGCTAATATTGAAAATTGTAAATATTTTTATATTATTTTGCTGTGACCATAATCTATGTATGTGAAGGTGAAGGTTGAAGGTCGTAGAACCAGTGTAGTTCGACCGGAGAAGTACCACCGCCACACCTATTTCTAGTGTGAAGAATTTCTTGCGTTACGATGGAAGGGTATGCCGGCAAGACACAATTTTATATGTGGCGACCATCATAGTCCTCAGGAGCAGCAACGCATCTGTGGTTGATTCTAGAGAGAACCCATGTTCTGTATGAAGTTGATTACAGATGTCCATGAGCGGCAGTGATCATTTACCATCAGGTGGACTGCATACTCGTTTGCTACTTCATTCAGATAAAAAAAAGTATGTAAAAAGCTGAAGATAGTATTTTTTGCGGGTCGACTCTGGAAGCATCATCGCCACACCTATTTCTAGCCTGAAGCAGTTATTGTGTTTCAATGGAAGCGTGTTGTTGCCGGCACACTTTTATATGAGACGACCATCGCAGTCCTCGGGAGTAACATCAAAGTCAATTAGCAAGAAACGATTTACTACCAGAAGATAAAGTGCCCGTTACTTGGCAACGAATATGTACTTGCATTAACAATTTCCAAATGTTATTATTTTGAGGCTGATTATGGACCTCGATAGAATCCTGTTAAGCAGAAAAGATCCAGTCAACATATTATGTGAAATCGATTTATAAACATATCCATAATGTACTAATGAGGTTTATATATGCGCAAAAGATATTACTTTTTAAAATGTACACGTTATGTCTTATTACACTGGCGATTTTCAAAAAGGAACTTTAAGATTTTTTATTTTTCGAACTGCGTTTACTTAAGAGTAAAAAAGCTGTCGGATCTTTTCAGCTTAACAGGTTCCAATAGACGGTAGTATTAGTATAAAAGAGTATACGAAACTACTTTAAAATCTCGTCAAATTAAATTCTAATTCCCGGAAATCGTTCCCCACAAGCGTAGCAGAGACAGTGGATAGTCGCAGAGCCTTATCGCTCGGAACCAATTAAGCAGATTGCATTTGTATGGATTTCACATAAATCAGGATCCGCAGCTCCGTGAGCGAATTCCCTAAGGATGTGGCCAGGGAACCAGCGTTAAGGTGATCTTTATTTATTTGTGCTAATGTTTTGGTATTTGTTATTTGTGTCTTTATGTTAATGTCGAAATTTAATTTAAAAGTAAAACTATGTAATAGGTACAGTATACTTTATTGTTCTTTAAATTTAATGGCATGTCGGATTTTGTTAAAATTTAAAATTTCATATTTGTTAGTGTTTTTGTGTGTCTGTAATTTAATAAGCCAAATTTTACTCAATCGGTTAAAGGTAACTGATATACAATTGCTGGTGATAATTTTGCATAATGCGATTAGAATAAAAAAACATTTTTAAATTTATGATCGTCAGTTGGTTTCGTTTTTATTTTTTTCTCTTGGAATCAAAGAAAGCGATAAAAAGAAGATTTACTCAAAGATTTTATTTATTCTACATATCTTACATATATTATATTTGTATGGAAAAATCATAATAAATGCAATGCAAATGCACACGGATGGCGTTGGGAACTGAGATTTATAATTTTACAGTTTTCTTTTTACAGCCACATTTACAGTTTTCGTGGCCACAGAACATTCCTACTTAGCGCGATGTCTTTACGTGATTTACCTAAGTTACGCAATTAACGCATTTCCTTACGTCGTACGGTTTCGAGGGCGATTAGCCGGTTAATTTGTGAAGGGAGCTCTATATAATATAGTACGTTCATCGCTCGTTTAAAAATAACACGTTACATACAGATAGCCTATGTAGGATATGCGTCCACCAAGGGGTGGACAACTTTAATACCACTTCTGGGACTGACGGAAGTCAGAACAAGGGAAACCAAAATTTTGATAGGCCACAATAGCTAACTAGAGCAGTGATAGCCTAATGGATGAAACTTGCCCTCTCGGGAGATCCGAGGTTCAAACCCAGGCACGCACTACTGATTTTTGTAAAATTATGTGCGTATTAGAAATTAATTATCACTGCTTTTCGGTGAAGGAGAAAATCGTGACGAAACCTACACACCCGAACATTCTTTAATAAAAAAATATTCTCGGTGGTGTGTGAAGTCCACCAATTCGCACTTGGCCCGCGCGGTGGACTATGGCCTATAACTCTCTCATGCCGAGAGAAGACCCGTGCCCAGCAGTGGGACAATAATGGGTTGACGACGACTGTAATAGCTAACTGATCTATCTGAAGTCAATCACAGTTGTGTCGCTACTCCCAAGGGCAATCGCCTCATATGAAATAAAAAAAATAAATAAAAAAATGTGTGTGTACTTATTTGCACGCGATAGATGTTATATTTCTCTTGCGTAACAAGATAAAAATCTTTTTAAAAATATATTTATCTATTTTACGTTTGTAGAAAAATCGACAGTAACAATAGTGATAACTAAAATGTTGATTATAGCTAACTTCAAGGTGTCGGTTTTTCGTGACGGTGTGGTGCCGCAATGTAAAAAATTATTCCCACCATTTTTCCTTAACGCGACAAAAGGAGTATAAATTCACTAAACAAAAATATTTGGATACATATATTTTATTGTTATCGGTTTATCGAATTGCTAACAATTATCCATGAGTAAAATGGGTCTATATCAATATGGCCGAGTGACATGCTATGCCCTTATAATCGTTACTAACCTCGTTAGGAACCGATAATTCATTATATCGATCCGAGTGCTTACCGAATTTGTCATGCATCTTTATGTTTTGGTAGATTATTATCAGAATATTTGCTTGGAGAATATGGTTCAACTGGGGAACGGTAACACCTATTTCTAGCTTGAAGTTTTTACGTTTCGGTAAAAGGGTGTGATTCCTAGCTCATTTTTAAATAAGGCGACTTTCTTAGTGCTCTGGAGTATTCTTATTTATTTATTTAATACTAGCTGTACCCGCGGCTACGCCCGCGTGCAAATCAATGTATCGCAAAGTTTTTCCCGCGCAAATCTCCACTCAGTGGGAATTCTACGGTAAAAGTAGCCTACATTTTCGTTGTTCCATAACATTTTCTATAGTAAAAAACCCGTAAAAATCGGTTTAGCCGGTCAAGGATTACCCGGACAAACACAGATTGAAAAAACGAATTTTAAGTGTGTATTTGTGTGTAGGTGCATATTGTAATGTAATATGTTATGAAAATAAGACGAATCAGAATATTGTAAACCCCTTTTTTGAACCAATTTACAGTCTTAGTGGGCACATTAACAATATCGGAATACATCTTTTCAAACAACGCCTCCACATTTAAACCAAAGCGCATCGATTATAAAGATGGATTTTAACTTTTATGAATTGAAAAATACTATTTTAAGTAATTTTGGTCCTTTTAAATTTCTGAGTAAGATTACATATAGGTGAACCTACTTTTAACATTAATTTGACAACCTTGACGACCCGCGTTGCAGAACAGCTACCACACCCGGTTCGATTCCCGGCCAGACAGGAATCTGAATAGATTTATGTTCTGGGTCTGGGTGTTTCTATATACGTCTTGTGTGTCCATGGTACCCACGATACAGGAAAAAATCTTAGTGTGGGGCTATTGTAGAAATTGAAATTTTCTATTTTATTGAGTGTAGAAAGCGTATTTTTATTAAAAAAAAAAGTTTGTGTGGAGGAGTACCGGGAGGCGGGTTAAAGGAATCCAAAAATTTTGTTGGATAATGTCTTCGATCTCGATGGCTGTATCTACAGAATCTTCATCTCAAATAGTCAAATAACTGCATCTTACTAAAACTAAAAATCTAATGACAGTATCAATGATACGTAAACTAATTTTGGTTCTACTAACATTTAAGCGGCGCTCAGGTATGTTTATAGTTTATCTTTATTAAGCCTTGTTTGTGGTTCATTACATTAAAATTTGAATTTGTCGGCAAGGTAAATCCAAATTATTTTGTACTTTTACCTGACAGAGGTTAAACATCTATTAATTTCATATAAACTTTGTGACACATTGATTCCCAGGCGGGCGAAAGCTTTGCATTAGCTGGTTATTAAAAAAATAGTACTAAAATTAGTATTTATGAAAACTACAGATTATAATAATAATAATGTACATAAGACAACTGGATTCGAACCCCAGACCTCGCGTTTCTAATCCGCCCGACTTGGCACCACACGGCTATCACGATTTTAATAACAGATGCGAAATTCACATACTTATAAATTAAGAACATCATCTATTTTGGCTTATCTTGACACACTTTGTTATTCTAAAATTAATCTATACTATAATAAATCTGTAAGAGGTCGCTATCTGTACATGGAATAAATTTAGGTGAAAACCATTTCTAGGGGTCTTTAATACGATATAGAACCCAAAATAATGGTTTTTAGAAATCTTTTCTGTTTGTCTGTTTGTCTGTTTGTCTGTTTGTCTGTTTGTCTGTGTGTTTGAAAACGCTAATCTCAGAAATGGCTTATCCAATTTGAATATAATTTTCACCGATGTGCTGTGGGAAACTTCACTTGACATTTAGTGTTTATTTTATGTAAATCGGTTTATAAATAAAAAAGTTATGTCAATTTAAAACTACGCAGTATTTATTCTGTGTTCGATAAGTGTTAATAAGATAAGTAACTGCATAGTTGAATTGGTTGAAACTAAACATGTTATGGTCTGTAAAATGTATTCCTTTGTTATGTATTTTTTATTGGTTATGTGTGTACCTATGTTATTTGATACTATACAAATCTATATCTCTATATCTATGTATACTTATATAAAAACGAAAGGATGCTCTCTCACTCATCTATTGAATAAACATCGTAGAGCCTAAACTGCTAAGGATACGAATATGATTTTTACTAGGGGTTCCTTTTATGACGTAGACGTCAGTTAAGAATGAATTTTCTGATCCCCCCCCCCCCAATTTTACCCAAATAGGAGATGTAAGTTTGTATGAAAGTCAGTCAATTTTGAGGCCACCTCAATAAAATTTAGTATTTCGTTTTCATTTTTATGTTAAAACATAGTTTAAACCGACTTCCAAAAAGGAGGAGGTTATCAATTCGTCTGTATTTTTTTAATTTTTTTTTAATTTTGTATTTGTTACTTAATTTCTCCGCACTGGGTGAACGGATTTGGATGATTTTTTTTTTTTCATTTGAAAGGTAGTGCGTGTCATGGGGTCCCATTTATTTTTAGTTCACTTTTGACAGTGGCATCTATAAGAAAAACGCATAAGTCTGATATTTGCATTAATAGATGAATAACTCAATTTCCCGCCAACCGATTTTGATGATTTTTCATTTATTTGAAAGAATGTACTTAAAGGGTACTCTGATGAGTTTGATACGGTTCTGATCATAGGATCAATTTCTTTGAAGCAAATTAACGAAATTAGCAATACTCGGCCAAACCTAAGCTGTAGGAGTCCAATTGGGTTGAATGTAGAATGAGATTACTAAGCAGATATTTCCTAAAAAAATTGACCTTCAACTCTTCAACCCTGATGATGCAGGGGTACTGCTAGCCTGAACCGCAGAAGTAAGTCAATTTGTTTTTATGGATGTATAATAAGATTGTTAAACAAATTCATGAGACAAAAATTTGATCTTCAACTCCTCAACCCTGATGATGTAAGGGTATTTCAAGACTAAACCGTAAGAGTTGGCTATTTGGTACTTACGGCTATGTAATAAAAATACCAAGCAAAGATACACGGTAAAAATTTTGACCTTCAACTCCTCAACCCTGATGATGCAGGGTTACTTCAAGCCTATGCCATAGGAGACGGCCATTTGGTGCTTTCGGGTATGTAATATGGTTACTAAGCAAAGACACAAAATGAAAATTTCGACCTTCAACTCCTCACCCCTGATGATGCAGGATACTGCTAGCCTAAACTATACGAGATGGGCATTTGGTGCTTTCAGGTATTTAATATAATTACTAAGCAAAGACACATGATGAAAATTTTGACCTTTAACTCCTCAACCCTGATGATACAGGGGTACTTCAAGCCTGAGCCATAGAAGTTAGCTATTTAATGCTTTCAGGTATGTAATATAATTACTAGGCAAAGACACATGATGAAAATTTTGACCTTTAACTCCTCAACCCTGATGATGCAGGGGTACTTCAAGCCTAAGCCCTATAGCTTAGTGGCTAAAGCATTAAATGGCTAACTTCTATAAGTTAGCCATTTAATGCTTTCGGGTATGTAATATAATTACTAAACAAAGACACATGATGACAATTTCGACCTTAAGCTCCTCAGCCCTGATGATGCAGGGTACTGCAAGCCCAAGCTATAGAAGTTGGCTCGCAAGTGCTTACGTATAAGTAATAAGAATACTAAGCAAAGACACGGGATATTTTTTTACCTTCAACTCCTCCCTGATGATGCGGGATAGTGCAAGCCTAAATTATAAAAGGTAGTCACATAATGCTTACGGTTGTTTGTAGTATATATTATAAGTTTAATGACAGCTCATTAAACTGAAATGTGATTAATAAATTAAACTTCAATTCATCAACCCTGATAATCTAAGTACACAACCTACTTAAGCCGTATGAGTTTGGTACTTATTGATTACAATACATTACAACCCGTTCCTGAGAGAACATTATGATGAAAAGTGTCACTTTGGATACCTAAAGTAGATAGAAGACTTCAAGTAGATAATAGTGCTTTGTTATCCGGAAAAGTTAAAATCAATCTTTATATCGATACGTCTTCGTTTAAATGTGGAGGAGTTGGTTGAAAAAGTATATCCCGATATTGTTAATACAACCAATAACACTATAAATTGGTTCCAAAAGACGGCTATATACCCACCCACCAATGAACGTGTCGATAAAATTTTTGAATTCCTTAATTCCCTGAACACAAATTAATATTAAAAGTAGGTTTACCTATAATCTTACTTAGAAATTTGAATCCTCCAAAATTACTTCAAATAGTATTTTCCAATTCGGAAAAGTTCAAACCAATCTTTATAATCGATACGTTTTGGTTCAAATGTGGAGGAGTTGATTGAAAAAAAGTATCCCGATATTGTGAATTAGACCACTAAGAATGTAAATTGGTTCAAAAAAGCGGTTTACAATATTAGAATTCGTCTAATTTAAACAAAAAAATACATAACAATACGTTCCTACCCACAAATACACACTTTAAATTCGTTTTTTCACTCTGTGTTTGACCAGGTAATCCTTGAGCGGCCAAACCGATTTTAATGTTACTACTTTTTATCATAGAATTCCCACGGTGTCGAGATTTGCGCGGGACAAACTTTGTGACACGTTGATTTGCACGCGGGCAAAGCCGCGGGTACAGCTAGTTTAAAATATGTTGTTATTTAAATGCATGTTTTCTATAACATTATTTATAATGAACATATCATAAATATAAAAAGAAACAATAATGTTGACTTCGCTCGTTTGTTATTAGAGCCAAGTGTTCATCAACCATGCTTCAATATTCATAAATGCAATTATTTATCACAAAAGTTGCAAAAGCTTCTTTATAATAATAATTCATGATATAATTGTTATATCTTATTTAGATACTGATCGACTTATTAATGTTAGTATTTTGCTTAAAAGACTATCAATTGTATTTTGTCCTTAATATTTATTTTCTCTAAAAATTTACGGGTGTGGTCAATAACTTATCTTTATTTATGCAATAATAGTTAAGAAACTATTTATGTAACATGAACATGGAGTGACAAATGGAGTCGATAATTTTATTTTGAAACAATGTTAAAAAAAATTATCGCTTTTGAATTATTGGATTCGATTAATATTTCATAAATTCATAAATTAAATTTAAATCAATTTGAATCACATCTATTTTTATGATAATTGATAGTTACAAATTTATACGTATTATTTTTGAATGAATTCAAAATGGCATCCGGGCGGCCATGATGGCTACTGTCATGTCACACTACTGTCATGTCACACATATTTACATTAGAATTTAACAAAATACGCGACAATCCGAATTTTACGGATATATGTTGTCGACTCGAAATCAATGTTTTTTTATGTTTTATTATTTAGATAAGGTTTTAAGTAAGTCTATCGTACCCCTTGACGAACTTGTCAATATGGGACTTTGTCAAAAACGAACTTCCATACAAACATTAATGCCCGATTTTAACGCTTTCAACCCATTTTTATCGATAAAAAGCAGCCTATGTCCTTTCTCGAGGTCAATACTATCTGTGTGCCCAATTTCATAAAGATCGGTTCAGTTGTTTAGGCGTGAATAAGTAGCAGACAGACAGACAGACAGACAGACAGACAGACAGACAGACAGAGTTACTTTCACATTTATAATATTAGTAGGGATTATTTATTTAGTCAGTTAGAACGGTTTAATCCTATTCAAACACATGCTTTCTAAACTCAAAGCCGCCACACTAGGATTTTCTCCTGTGTCGTGGGTACCATGGACACACAAGACGAATACACACACATCATTTAGATACCTGTCTGGCCGGGAATGAAAACCCGGGACCTATAGCGCGTCAGACCGGTATAGTAACCGCTCTGCCGCGCTGGTCGTCAAAAGTAATGATAATAATATTTCTGAAATAAAAATGTCAAAGTAATTCGGTACAATAATAACAATACAATAAATGTCTTCATAAAAGTCAGTAAATAATTTGAAATAAAAATTAACGTAGAGTAACAACGCATATGTGTTTACTTTACGTTACTTTATACAGAACACTTGTTCTGTATGGCAATGAACCTGTGACTCCTTTCAGGAGACACTCCGGGTGTGATGTTGCTATTGAATAGTACCACTCTTTCTCTTCCCACACATATCTTAGAAGACGAATATAAATCAAAATACAGGAGATGGGCCATTGTTACATTGACACACTGCGGTCACCAACACGCATGTTGCGTTTTTTATCTGAATGAAGTAGCAAACGAGCATGCAGTCCACCTGATGGTAAGTTGTCACTGCCGTCTATGGACATCTGTAGGTAACCTCAAATAGAATATAGATTCTATCTGAAGTCAATCACAGATGCGTTGCTACTCCCGAGGACTATGACGGTCGCCTCATATAAAACTGTGCCGGCTACCACACCTTTTCATCGAAATGCAAGAAATGCTTCACGCTAAAAATGGGATTAATGCTTATTGGTTAGAACCCCATTAGTTCAGGAGGACTATGTCCAGCCGTTGGCCTCAAAATGCTAAAGAGTAAATGGATGCCCAGATAAACATGGACATGGCAATTAACCGTCAGGTGGACGGTAGTGGTTGACTTTGCAGATATATTCACTTGAAGGCAAATACAAGTACACATATAAACCTTAATCACTATACAGCATGTACATAAACATTGTGTACCATTCCTCTAATTTGCAGGTACTAATTACTCCAGCGTCATTGTGGAGCACCCTGTATAAAGCAGTCATCTCGCCCGAGTACCTGCCGAAATAATCCCCTGTTTGTTTCGAATGAAAATCGAAAAAGAATTGGGCGTTCATTAGCGAAGGGTGTAAGTTACGGGGGACGCCATCTGGCGGCCATTCTGGGAATCGCTCGATTTTATATCGTAGGAGCCTGATAATTAAAATATTGTCATTATTAAGTAATTGAAATCTACTTAATGTTGTGCCTTCACTGCAATCACCTATAATTATGGTGCTTGAAATTGGGCTTTAAACGTATGCAATTCGTAGTTATGTATTATTCGTAGTTAATTTTTATTCTAATGCATTTCTAGTCTGTTTGAAAAGGATCGCAAAGAATGACCAATTTATATTTTTTCTTTTATATCTCCAATGTTCCCAATACACAGATACACATTCACAAAACATAATAGCGACATTCTGTTTTTCTAAGATCAAAATATTTGTCATCATTATTTTCTTTCAATGAGAAATCTTCTACAATGATACGAATGTAGCTGTAACCTAAATACGTCGTAGTGCCCTAACATTTCATTCGACATTTTTTCGGGTAAGCTAAAGATAGGCACTCGAGCAGTTTTTAATTTGTACTTCAAGTAAAAACCTGAGGGCACATGAGATGGAGGCTTCGCGGCAACAGAGGAAAAAAGGCATTTGTTTTGACAGAACGAGGGTCGAACGACTGAGTGGAAAGAAAAATATCATGCGCCGAAAATGTACGTAGCCTGTAGTGGAGACATGATTTTGGAAATTTTGCGGACATTTCATTATTGCATGAGAATACTTAAAAGGGATTTTATTCACATGTTTAGTCATTACAGTGTCTCCATTAATCAGTGTTTTGAAATTCACATAGCCCTCTCCTAATATAGGGTTTTTTAACTGTCGTGCCTGGCATACATACGCAATGGATGTTGACAATACACAGGAAAATGTTGCTATGTCCTGGATTTTATCTCTTAGTGAATTTATACAACATCCTCGTGGTGTCGATCTTGAAAAGCGCTACTCCACAAGAAAGGATTGGTACTTTTTGAGATCGACGCCACTCGACATAATATATGTCAACACTATGCGGCAAAGGCGTTTTAATGTGAAGCGTAGTTACGAGTCTTATTAGTATTATACATTCCTATTGTTAGAAAAATAAAGAGAGAAAGAACGAAAAATATTTTATTCGGTTCAATACAGACAGTTATAAAAAACAATCAGGCTAAATAGTGTATTTATTTAGCCACTTTCTACATAACACACAAAAACCTTAAGATAGTCCCATCCGTACACAAATCGTGGTGACACGAGTAGTCTGCAAAAATGGAAACCGGCTTTTTAATACTTTGATGCTTCCACGAATATCTGTCGGAATACATTCCATTAGGGCTCACACGACGCTTTTTGGAATTTCTTAGAAGGCTTCTCGGAGCGTGGCTAATCCTGGAGTGTATGGGGCCTTGCGCAGAAATATTGTTATGTTTATTGAATAAGTGGTTATTTCTGAATATAGATATTACGTATATTGAATATATTATTTGGGCACGGCATGGCACGGCAGTGCCCCCGCCAAGTTGAGTAAAAAAGCGGCACGGCCGTATACCATACTTTTCTCAGAGCAATTCAGCCCATTTTCAACCCCCTATAATTTCGTTCTGGATAAAAGTAGAAGGCCCAATTTTTAATACCCAAGAAGGCATTCCATACAATGCCTTCTTGGGTATTGCAATAAACAATCTAATGTAGGTATATAACATATGTATTAGTAGTGAGATACATTGTGTTTTATGAGATTGCCGAGTCCCTTTTTTTTATTTAAAACGTTAAAGAATTTGAATATTGATATGGTCACAAGAAAATGTGGTTAGGTTAGATAGTTGCGTAAAAACTTAAGATAGAACGTCCATTAAGTAAGAATTAAATAAATTAATAACCGACTTGGATCTCAAAAATGTGGTTAGGTTAGATAGTTGCGTAAAAACTTAAGATAGAACGTCCATTAAGTAAGAATTGAATAAATTAATAACCGACTTGGATCTCATAACTTTTTTCGGAAGAAAATCTGAGTTGCGAGACTTGGTTTTTTGACAAGTATTGTTTTTAATGCGATGTTATTGACTTGTAGCTATCTACTCAATATTGTAATAGAGTTGATAGTTGTGGTTTAGGTACACAAAAACAGAATTGACACCCAGACCCAGAACGTATATCGACCATGTTTCTGCACTAACGCAGAAAAATGATCTTTAATTGAAGAGTGTGTTATGTTTTATAAAATATGTTACAGGTCAGAGCCTAAGATGTTTGAGTTTAGCTTTGGGTTTAATTGTTGTGTAATTAGGATTTGTTTGTAGACTGTTGCCTGTTTGATATAAAGTACTTATTTCTTTTACTTCCTGACACACACTAGAAACAAAAGAATATAATATTATTTATATTACACATACATTTAGGGTTGCATCGGTATTTGTTTGTTGGCGTGTGTGTACAGATTCCTTAACAGGTCATACACACAGACAGTAATATTTTTCAATACAATTTTAGTATCTTCTTGATAAATAATAAGACTGAATACATACCATACAAATGCTGACAGATACAGGCCGTTTAATTAAAATAAAATCGTTTGCTATATATAACTTTATCTGAAACGATACGTGTCTGACACGCACCATGTATGTATCGTTCAATAGCTGAGTCTGACCCTTTTCGCGTTTGTTGCAGCACATATAATAATAGTTATACTGTACAGTAAATTATACCTGTCTCTTTTTCAAATTATTTGTCTTTTTTTTGTACGGTGTTATTTCTTATTTGTGTCTATTTTTTACTTTTAATTTATGTTATTTTTGTTGTATGTGTTGCATTAACGGAATAAATCTATTTTGTTTGTTTGTTTGTTTTGTTTGTTCAAGAGAAAAGTGAAGGAAATCGCGAGGGTATCTAGAAATAGAAATTTGATATATTTCGTGGTTGATATAAGATTATTCTATATTCCGTGCATGCAGCCGGCGAATGGAGATCCTTGGAAGTAACATAAACCTTGGCCTTCTAACTTTCAGCATTCTGAAACTAATATTTCCAGCTCATTTCGTTCCAAGGATCAAAATGAAATTGAGGTTTTGTGAAATTGGTATAGGTAAGAAACATAACAGGTTGATTCACGAGGGAAACCTATTGTTAATTTAATTGTCTTATTTTTTAAGTAGCAAACGAGCATGCAGTCCATTTAATGGTAAGTGGCCACTGCCACCCATGGACATCTGTAAACAACTTTATACAGAACATGGGTTCAATCTGAAGTCAATCACAGATGCGATGCTACTCTCGAGGACTTGGTCTCCTCATATAGAAGTATGCTGGCAACCACACCCTTCCAACGAAATTCAATAACTATTTTACGCTAGAAATAGGTGTCGCGGTGGTACTTCCCCGGTCGAATAACACTGGTGCTACAATATTTTTGGAATCGGACTTTTTCTTACGCGTCACTTATTAGTTTATTGTGTATAAGCAACTCTTTCAACACTCACAGTGTTACAAGGGTTTTATACGAGGATGAATATATAAATACGCAGAGCCGGAAAGAAATCCAAAACCAAATTCATTAGTTAGTCTGTATACCCGAGACTGTCTAACCTGGAGTCCAATGTACTATAGTCCAATATAATATAGTCAATGTTTAGTTTTAATTAGTTATTTTATTTGGATATATTAATTACAGGTATACCTATTTACAGGGTGATATGATATATTATTTACGACCGGGGACATACCATTTTCAAGGTGGTAGAACCAGTGTAGTTCGACCGGGGAAGTACCACCGCCACACCTATTTCTAGCGTGAAGCATGTCTTGCGTTTCGATAGAAGGGTGTGGTTGCCGGCACACTTTCACATGAGGCGACCATCATAGTCCTCGGGAATAGCAACGCATCTGTGATTGACTTCAGATGGAACCCATGTTCTGTATGAAGTTGATCACAGATGTTCATGGGCGGCAGTGACCACTTACCATCAGGTGGACTGCATGCTCTTTTGCTACTTCAGTCAAATAAAAAAAAAAAAAACATCATAACTCTTGCGTTGCGGTGTAGGGGGGGGGGGGAGGAAGTGTAGTTGTTTTATATGAGGCGACCATCTCAGTCCTAGGAAGTAGCCTCGTACGTATAAATGACTTTAGATACTCTGATGAGAACTCTTATTCTGAACTAGCTTACCAGGCGAACTTTGTTATGTCTAAAAGTCAAAAATCTAAAATTATCACTGTTTCTCCACTATATTATGCATGTTCCTAAAACTAAAACCCTTCCTTTTCAATCACATTATCTATTAAAAAGCTGCATTAAAAACCGTAGCGTAGTTTAAAGATCTGAGCATACATAGGGACGACAGCGCGAAGAACCTTTGTTTTATACTATGTAGTGATGAGCCCCATAAGTGAGTTTTGCTATAGGCGGCTTCCATTAGCTGGACTGCTTGCATGTATGTTTACTACATAAATATAATAAAAAATAAAAACCTAGTTGAAGTGAAACTTCTTTATCGGGGTTGGAAAAAAATTTAGTGTAACATTTTTTCGTTACGCTCCATCTTTTTCCGTTACGCGCCATCTTTTTTTCCTCTACGCGCCATCTTTTTCTTATCCCTACCACGCGTGTTATTAGATAGATTATTATAGATTAGATTATTAGATAAAGTTTAATAAAAGCCTTTTATTAAACTTTATCTAATTTAACTTTATTTAACCAATCTCTGTAAAGTTGCATATAGTAAATTATTTTTTGAAAAATAACGTCATAAAGAAGTTTCACTTGATACGAGTGTACGGTAGCACACGCACGCATGTTTTTTTTTAAGTAATAGTATAAAACATGATGTGTAATAAAAATGATAATAATTTCGTCTAGTTAATCCTAATTTCAAACCGGATGTGTATGTTACGCTTCCTGTTCAAAATGCGTTGCACTTAATTTCCACTCAAAGAATTTTCCTAATCGCGAAAAGCATCCTTGAAAGAAACATAAACCTTGGCCTTCGAGCACAGCTTTGAGCTCTCGTATTTTCAAAGCTCATATCAAATATCTTTTCTACAGAAGAGACAAAAATGTTTATTAACATTGAACATTGAATTAAGAAACCTAACATTGAATTAAGAGAATATACTTTATCAAAGTAATTTATTTAATTGTTCAAACAATAAAATGAGCATTTTTTTAAATTATTATTTACAAAAATATGTATAAGCGCAAGATATATTGTTATAAAAAATCAGGAAATCAATCATTTTAAAGCAGTCCTGTTTTTAGTTTTAGTAGGCACTTACAAATTGTCAGTTACATATTTTTTTCTTACACTACCACCGGATCGGAACACGACCTCAACTGAGAAGATCCGGCAAGCTAAAGGAAAGTTAATTAAATTTTCACCCTTATTAGTATTTAAATTGTAAGTATTTTTGTTACGCCATATTTAAAAATTATATTGCCTATGTCACTACATAACTAAGGTGATTCCAATGGCATTAACACACCAACCAACACCAACATCGATTTAGTTAGACTCAAAAAAGTACACATACCCTGATACATACATGCGCTCGAAAGCTTATTAGTTGACGCAGCTGGTTAAAAAGATTTTTTCCTCACTATCGTTCAACAGTAACTTCTACGTCTTTTTTAATCTATGAGAACCCAGCGTGGGCGTGTACCTACCGAGTGAACTGTCGAGTAGAAACCTTGTCCCTAATGCAAGGACCTTCTGTGTTATATATCGCTAACTAATGTCTTAACGAAGGTCGTTTTAATCTAAACTAACCACCCATCGTGATGTCGTCAGCTTTTAGAAATAACTTACTTATTCAATAAGTTTCATTTGAAAATTGTTCAAATATTTTGTATTGTCTGTCGTCAATCCATTATTGTCCCACTGCTGGGCACGGGTCTTCTCTCGGAATCAGAGAGTTATAGGCCATAGTCCACTGCGCTGGCCAAGTGCGAATTGGTGGACTTCACACACCTCCGAGTTTTTTTTAAAGGACTCTCTGGTGTGTAAGTTTCCTCCCGACGTCCTTCACCAAAAAGCAGTGATAATTAATGTCTAATACGCACATAAATCAGTGAGCCTGGGTTTGAACCTCAGAACTCCCGATCGAGAGGGCAAGTTTCAGCCATTAGGCTATCTCTGCTCTTTGTATTGTCTTGTCTAATGATGATTATTTAGTTCCGAAATAATTAACTAAAGTTCGTATTACCGAAAGTAAGAGGATTAATTATCATTATCTTAAAGAGGGTGACAGAATTTTAGAAATAATGGTTGTAGTTTGTAGGCTCTTTTGCAAAATGTGAAACTATACACGTAAATCCATCTGTGATCTTCAAATAAACATTTAGAATACAATGGAATATACAATAATTATAAAATACTTCAAATATACAATGGATTTTTTCTGATAGAAGAGGGATCTTCTCGAAGAAATAGGACAGTACTAATACCAATACCAACTGGTATTAAACAGTTAGTATGTACCAAGTTTAAAATTTACAATTCTTATTTGTGATCAGTCTCATTTCACCCGTTAGCAAAATAATCTTCAGTAAACGTGATAAAACATCAAACTAGCGTACATTTTCTTAATCTCAATCCTCAAATATAATATTCAATAGTCAACAAATTTATACATACTTAAAGTTATTGTAATTTCAACCTTTTCTCCTTTAACATGTGGTTGAATCAAACCGCATACTATCAGGGCGAAGCGACCAGTTCGATAAACCTCTAAGTTAGCTTACAATTCGGTTCTAACTTCGTATTTTGAATGACTTTAGAAGGAAAGAGAAGGTCATTTTATTTTGGCTCTCCGAAATGGACTTCAAAACAAAGCATAGATAGGCATGTGTCTTACTGCTGACGAGTTGCGAAAAATTTAATAGATTGCGACATTTTTATTTGATTGAAATTAAAATGGGCATGTGTGTATCAGCTGAATGTTCCAAATCCAACCTAAAACAGATTTGATTCTTAGAGAAGTATGTTTAAATGTCTTGAGCGCAAGTAGCAATAGTTGCTACTTCGTCTCAGTAATTCTGGGATCTGATCTTCGTCTCAATAATTCTGGGTCTCAGTAATACAACAGGTATCACTTGCTTGTTGAAAGAGGCGACTAAAAGAGGCTTCCAGAATTGATGGCGGCAAGAGCTCGAACCATCCATCAAGAGACTCTGCGAAGAAGTACAGCAGTAGGCTTGATGGCACAACGCTCTTAGAGTAGGTACTCCGGCTGTGTTCGATTTTAAGCCCCGGATCGTTTTTTGCAGCGCTTGGAACCACCAACTGGGGGTTTTAGTGCGGTAAAAATCCTACATAACCCGGCGTCGCTCCCACCACGTCGGATCTCTTCTTAAGGTTTCAATGAGAACAAAAAGAATCTTGCTATTTTATAACAAAACACATGAACACTAAAGATATTTTCCTTCAAGGCATGTCATCGCTTATCGCTTACTCGCTTGCGATGCGACACGCTAGTAAGAAGATCCTCGGGAGCCGTACCTTCGTGCATTCGCTTTACCAAATTACTGAAATTTCATTCAGCTTGCGGACTGTGGGTGATGCGGTGTGATGTACGAATGGGTTCGGATGAGGTATATGGAGATAACTATTGCCCACGTTTTCGTTCACGCCGTTAAATAAAAGGCGTGTTGGTTACCTATGACACGTGACTGGAGTTTCTATATACGAGTAAGAGATAGCGCGCACTGGTGATTTTGTCACTGTGACTGTTGCTTCACTGTCTCTATGTAAGTTAGGTCGCCGTTCTCCGCGGACAAAAAGTCACCTAATTGTCACACATCCAAAAGCAAGCACCTTCATTGAGGGTAATGTACATGGTGACAGTGACGCAATAGTCACGGTGACAAAAGTCACCAGTGCGCGCTATCTCTAACATACATAATTCTAAAGTGGAATGTGCGTAAAAATGTGCGTTTTTCGGTAAAACGTCGTTCTCTGTGTTATTATTTCACACGGTTTTACTCCTTATATTTTTTCATACCTCGGGCCTTATATCGTTTCCTTCAATTGTTTTAACCGTTTAGGTATTTAATTGATTGAAGACTTTTTTTAGAATCAGCCACGTGTTGACAACTAAACAGTTTCTTTGCGATCACGATCATTACATGGATCATCAAAGTAACGTTAAAAGAATTGTTAAAACCACGTATCGTTAGAGCTTTTTATATATTACCTTTAAACCTATTTTATCAAATAAACAAGTTATGATTTCGTGCTAGAAAAACAAACATAAATTAAAAAGCACTGAAGACGCCAACGCAATTATGATATAACCATAAAATGCTAATTTCGTAACATCATTGTATCTTATCTTACTAATATTGTAAATGCGAAAGTTTGGCAAGATACTGGAGCTAACTTTTATTAACATGTAAAATCATGATTGTAAATGTATTAAAAAAAAAATAGATATAAAATAACAAAAAAGACAAACCCGCCGAGTTTCTAGTCGGATCTTCTCAGTTGAGGTCGTGTTCCGATCCGGTGGTAGTGTAAGAAAAATTATGTAACTGACAATTTTAAGTGCCCTCGTAGGCCTATACAAAAAAAGATATTTAATTTCATTTCGGAGGACGTATTATTGTGTTTGTTACTTTTTTATGCAACATTATGGTAGGATTTCGCTGAAATTTTGGCCACACATAGTTTACGACATGATATCCAATAGACAGAACGAAGCGAGCGAAACCACGCAACAACCAATATTGAAAGACCAATATTTGTGCAGAAAACAACAGATTATAAGAACCACATCCAAATATTCTGACCTCTTTGACACGAATGTGGGCAGTATAAAAGCAAAGCTCACGCAATGAGCTTAGTGGCCCGCTCATGTGGCCTCTCTCCCTTATTTGTAAAACTCCGGCAGTAACACTCTTAACCTAAAATGAAACAATAAGATTTTTCTGCGAAATCCTTATTTTTCGTATGTGGTTGAAGTTGGAAATTTGAGGATAATTTTGAGAAGTTTGTACGGATTAGTGGTATAACGAATGTTACATCACTGATCACTTGTGTTATTATTTGAATTCGAATTCGAATATCTTTTAGCGACATTCGCGAAAGAAAATGCGAATATTGTTTTTTTTTCAGTTTTTGGTGCAGTGAGCTGAATAATCTAGATTTGGTGATCTCTTTTTGGCGACCTTTTTAAAGTTATACTTCATTAGGTGCGTTATGAAAAAATGATAAGAGTGAAATTTTAAAATTCGTCACACAAAAGTCACAGTGTGAAGTTGAAATGAGAATGTGAATGAAAACGAAAACGAGAACTAGAACGAGTACGAGAATGAGAATGAGAATGAGAATGTCTATATGTATGTTACCTATATAATATCTATATAATTTACGATAAGTACATACATTACTTTAACAGATAAGACGTGAACTTGAGTGTTTTTTTAAAGATTGAAGATTAGGCCATTAACATGATATTAACCTAGTGTTAGCATGATCAAATCAAAATATGTACAATTTTTTTTTTCTTTTTATATTTTGTTAAATCAAATAATTAGTATTATAATTTATATGTAATATAGTATATTACAAAATAATTATGTACCAAAATATATACAAATGCAATAAGTATAAGATACATATTATAATGATGATTGTATTTCCTATCAAAAAAAATATGTAGTTTAGTTTTTAATTTGAATTACGGTCGAATTTCGACCGTTGCGACGGGTGACTAGTACATTGTAATATGTAACGAGCTCTCGCGATAAGCGACTCTAATGTAAATAAAAAGACCTTATAAAGTAAAGCGCTGCCTTGTGTAACTAACTCAACTACAGTCAATACCTGCAGTTGACATCCGTTTAGCGGAAACTTTTCTTTGTCGAGGCTGTTCGACACTTTCTAAGTGTGGGAAACTTTGTTTGCTTCTTGTGCTGTTTATAAAGATGCCGAAGTCAGCTACCGAGTTGGGCATATTTATAAGTACGTAACATGTGATTGCGGGTATGTTTATAAGTTTATGTTTATATATATTATATGGTATACAATACAATACAAAACATCTTTATGGTACACCAAACACAAAAATATAGCAAGCAAATAAAAACTTTTTAACAAAAAATATCTACCGACTTCCATGTCACAAAAAAGTAAAAAATAATTTAAATATATTTTGGTCTAGAACATACTCAGTACTTAGTACATAGTCCTGAAGTCGGTGCTCGACATATTTCGCTGGACGACGGTAACTACGTCCTATATGAGCACCGACTTCAGAACTATGTACTAAGTACTGAGTATGTTCTAGACCAAAATATATTTAAATTATTTTTTACTTTTTTGTGACATGGAAGTCGGTAGATATTTTTTGTTAAAAAGTTTTTATTTTACACTTTTTAGTGACTATATTTTTATGTTTGTATTTAAATAAAGCCTCTAAGTTTGCTTTGTGCATCTACATATTCACAAAAATTAAACATAAAACACTTTTACAATTCATACAAACAGGGCGCCCCCTCTGGAAGTACCCCTCCATCATCAGGGTTGAGGAGTTGAAGGTCAAATTTTTCATCTTATGTTTTTGCTCAGTAATCTTATAACATATACGTAAGCACCAAATGGCTTATTCCTATGGTTTTGGCTTTAAGTACCCCTGCATCATCAGGGTTGAGGAGTTGAAGGTCAAATTTTTGTCCCATGAATTTGCTTAACAATTTCATTATATATTCGCAAACATCAAACGACCAACTTTTATAGTTCAGGCTAGCAGTACCCCTGCATCATCAGGATTGAAGAGTTGAAGGTCAAATTTTTCATAGTAAATACCTACATAGTAATTTTATTCTATATTTTACTCAATTGGACTTCTCCAGCTAAGGTTCGGCCGACTATCACTAATTTTATTATTTTGCTCCAAAAAGTTGAAGATCCTATGATTAGAACCTTATCAAACTCTTATCAGACTACCCCTGGAGTACATCCTTTCTAATAAAAAAAGAATCATCAAAATCGGTTGGCGGGATATTGAGTTATTCATACATTTATCGCGTACATTGAAAATGCAAATTTAAGACTTATGCGTTTTTCTTATGGATGCCCTAGTCAAAAAAATACTAAAAAAAAATGGGACCCTATGACACGCACTACCTTTCAAATAAAAAAAAAATCATCTAAATCGGTTCACCCAGTCCGGAGAAATGAGGTAACAAATATAAAAAAAAAAAAAAAAAAAAAAAAAAAAAATACAGACGAATTGATAACCTCCTCCTTTTTGGAAGTCGGTTAAAAATAATAATAAAAAGACATAAAAAGTAAGGTACAACATCGGTCTTATAATTAAAATAGCCATCTCTTCCAGACAATCTTAAGGGTATATTCTACTTGGATCATCCAAGTGATATCCAGGTGATAACCTAGGTGATCTAGCGCGATTCATTGATAACGTTTGGTTTATATAAGTGATCAAAGGATACCGAAATACTTTTTTTGCAATCGCCTATAATTACTTAGGTATGTCAAAGAAGGTCAAAGGACACCAATGAGTGATTCGATGACATCATCTGGGTGATTAAAGTGGAATACGACGCATCGGGTGGTAGAACCAGTATAGTTCGCCTGTGGAAGAATCACCACCACAGCTATTTCTTGCGTTTTGATGGAAGGGTGTGTCATAGTCCTCGGGAATAGCAACGCATCTGTGAATGACTTCAGATGGAACGCATGTTTAGTATGAAGTTGATTACGGCAATGACCACTTACCATCAGGTAGACTGCATGCTCGTTTGCTACTTCAAACAGATAAAAGAAAAAAAAAATCTTACTATTGATTTCATAGAAAGCGACCGAGAGACAAAACTTTGAAGAGCAGTGACATCTCTCAATGTAACAACTACTATGATCACCAATATGTAAGCCAGACGCGGCGACTATTGACAGAAAACATGTTGGGAGACGCCAGAATGCAACTGTTAATAGCGGAACTGGGTGTAAAATATTTCCATATCTATTACTCCTGTAAGCTATATACTCCATTTATGGTTTCTTGTTACCAATACCACTGCTTCTCGAGTGGTAATGCATCTGTAAGTGTCTTCTGGTAGAAGGAAGAGACCACTTGACCACGGCAATGATCACTTACCGTCAGGTATATGGCATGGTCGTTTGCTATTAAAATAAAATGAAAATATGGATATTTTCAAGTAGCAGATACTTTACAAACTCAAAATATTGAGAGTTCACAGTGAGTTTTACAGGTGGTAGAACCAGTGTAGTTCGACCGGGAAACTACCACCGTCACATCTATTTCCAACGTGAAGCATTTTTTGCGTTTCGAGTGAGGGTGTGGTTGCCGGCACACTTTTATATGAGGCGACCATCTTAGTCCTCAGGAGTAGCAACTCATCTGTGATTGACTTCAGATGGAACTTATGTTCTATTTGAAGTTGCTCACCGATGTCCATGGGTGGCAGTAACCACTTACCATCAGGTGGACTGCATGCTCGTTTGCCACTTCAATCAGATAAAAAAAAGTTCAATAAGAATTCCAAAGCTAGTCAAAGTGAGCCAGTGTGAAACTAAGGTCAACACGGCTGGGCTTGTTCGGCAGAAGTTTTTCTTTAAACGGAGCAGTCAGCTATAAACGAGTAGTTCGAGTAGGATTTTTTTTATAAAACAGAATTAGCAAATAATACCGTCTACTTGATGGTTAGCGACCACTGCGGCTCGTGGGCATCTGTTATTAATTAATATAAGAATGTGATGATGTTTTTTTTCCTTCTTTTTTATAAGACGCCTTGCGATTGTGATAGTAAGCGGTCACTGATTGTAAACGCCTATGAACATTTTTATGCAATATACAAAAGAAGGGTTCTATCGATGATATTTTTATATTTGTAGGATGCCTGATGCGTTACCACTCCTGGGGATTAAGATGGTCTCGTAATATGAAAGCGAGTTAGAATTGTCACCTTTCCACTGAAAAGCAAAAAAAACTGCTTCACGCTAGAAATAGTTGTGTCGTCTGGCGGTGGTACCTACCCTGGTAAGAGAGTTTTAGGCCATAGTCCACCGTGCTGGCCAAGTGTGGAATTCACACGCCTCCGAGAACTTTTATTTATAAAGAACTCTCGGGTGTGTAGGTTTCCTCACGATATTTTTTTCCCAGAAAATCAGTGATAATTAATTTCTAATGCACACATAAGTCAGAGGTGTGCGCGGGTTGGAACCCTAGACCTCCCGATTGAGATTGCAAGTTTCAACCATTACGCTATCACTGCTCAAAATCTAATTATATACTTTCTTACTAAATACCATATTTTTTGTTATTTCAAAAAAAAAACAATTGTTCTGTAAGTCTAATTCGAAACTTCCTGTCACTGCACTAACAACGCGCCTAGAAAAACGTAAGCCCGACACAACTTCCAATAAACCTTAACGAAGTCTTAAGTCGCGGAACTTCGGAAGACCGAAACTTTGCTCTGATCCGAAGCAAATTTATATTAGTTCGGAACAATTTACCGGCCGCACCTCGGAAATGGCAAACAAATGGAGTATCTGCCTTTTATGTTTAATAACAAATCAGTATTTTTTCCCTATGGTGACCGGCGATTTGGGAAATAAATTAATAAATTGGTTCAAATTCTATTTCAAATCCAATTCGCCAGAACATAGTGTTGTACATAGGTCTTAAATTTAACATTATATTTTAGTATACCCTGCCTATTAAGGTGTGCAAATTACAATTATAATAATTATTTGAACGATAGAATTATTAAATAAAAATGTCACATAAATATAATATCAATAAGTGTCAACTCTTCACTTCAGATGGAGCCCATGTTCTGTATGAAGTTAATTACAGATGTCCATGGGCGGCAGTGACCGCTTACGATCAGGTGGACTGTATGCCCGTTTTCTACTTCAGTTAGATAAAAAAATGACTAACACAGGATGCTCATTGCCGTATAACCGAAGCGAGCGAAGCCACAGAAATAATCTAGTCCGTAGCATATGGACACTATTGAAGTCCGTAGTCCCCAAAAACCAATAACAACTGTTGGAAGATTTTTTCGTTTCTCTCCTAAGCTCCCCTAATATAAGTCCATGTTTTAAATTTGTAGAAATGCTTGAGATTCGTCTTCGATGTCTATGCGCCTTGCAAAATATGCGTGTATTTATAACTTTCCTTTAAAATTTCTTAAAAGTGGTTTAGTTAATACTAAAAGAAGTGATGGATTTCTTTTGTATATTTATAGCAGTGTGGTACACGACGTTTCAGTTTCAAGGGTGTAGGAAAGGCAGACAGAGAGCGGTGGATGATGGCCCAAATGTCTTTATTTTGTATAGGCTTACGGGGGCACTTACAAATTGTCAGTTACATTTTTTTCTTACACTTCCACCGGATTGGAACACGACCTCAACTGAGAAGATCCGGCAACAAAATCAGCGGGTTTGTCTTTTTGTTATTTATATAAATATATTTCAAATATAATTTCAATCATGTAATGGGTTGACATTCGCTTATCACGATTTTAATTTTATCAAAACTGTTTAAACTCCTAACCCAAGATGACATTACACTACTAATGATGATATTACGGGCTCATTAAATAGCGTAATGCATCCCAATCGATATTCAGTAAACTGGAAAGCGATCGCCGGGTGAATTCAGATTCCCTATTAACATTAACAACCATTGCAAATGCTCCAGTACGGTGTGATTGCAAGCGGAAAATCTGCTTAGTATTTTTTATCGAAGTAACAAGTCGTAGTTTATCTGATAGGAATGTGCTCACTGCTGTCCAAGGACAGCTGTTGTATCTGAAGTCAATTACAGGTGTGCTACAACTTCGAGATGACATGAAATGTATCTTTATTTTGTATAGGCCTAAGGGGCACTAACTAATTGTTAGTTAAAATTATTTTTTCTTACACTACCACCGGATCGGAACACGATCTTAACTGAAAATATCCGGCAAAAAACTCAGCGGGTTTGTCTTTTTTGTTATTTTATATCTCATTTTTTAAATGTTAATAAAAGTTAGCTCAAGCTTCAACGCCTTTCCACCGAAACGCAGAAACCGCCTCAAGTAGCAGTCGCGTACTTCCCTTGTAGTGGCTTCAGCCTTGTGGCGTTGTTTGTGGCTATCGTGTGTGCCCGTGTGGGATGACACTAAAAGTAGAATTCTTCATGTTTTCGCTGTGACATCTTGCTCGTCTTATAATAGTAGTTTTTAGTTTCTTCTTTCTGGTTTGATGTCTCTGATTTGTCGAAGACTTCACACGAAGCTTCCTACTTTACTCACATGGACAACAATTAAGTACTCAAATTTTATTTATGGCTGACTGACGACTTGCGTGGCAGATCGATTACCTTATCTCCTGACATGCAGAGATTAGTTTACATCTTTGTTCTACATAAGAGTATTTTCGTCGCATATGTATCATATGGTATCACACATGGTTGTATGCATGGCACCCATTAACCAGGAGAAAATCGTAATGTGAACACTTACCATCAAGCTCTTATGCTCATCAATTGTAATAAAAAGGCAGTACTGACTTACCAACGAACGTATTCTACTTTCCGATAAAATATTTATACCCACATCATCCGCTAGCACTGCCACCCTACACATGTATAGACAAAGCGCGATATAACCTAATTATATGCCTCATGCTGGCGCGGGGCAAGCTTTGTGGGCGCGATTATGTTCCGGAAACGTGATTCAACAACAGATTGCTTATTTTTGTACAGACAATCCAATAAACTGCTAAATTGAAACACGGGAGAGGCTAGTGAAATGCAAATTGCTCTGCGACTCTTTTTGTTGGCTGATATTTTCATTTCAAAGTTTGTAGGATATTGTGACAGTTGCATGGTAGATATGGACTTTTTATTCTGGCCCGGGATTCGGAACAGGACCTATGATGAATATAAGTTACATAATATTATATGATTTTTGACTAGTATTACCGTGGAATTAATACCTTTTAATAACTTGACGTGACCACGATCTATGTAACTGGGTCGCAATATCGGCAAAAAGAATTCTTAAAGAATTCAAAAACCACATATCATGAGTACCTACCCATTAATTAATAAATTACATAATATTATGTCAGAAGATAATTGTCATATTTTGGACTTTACAAAAAATTATACATTATACTTATAAACAGACTTTAGTATAAATTATTTTTTTCCGTAATTATTTTTTTTAAATTGCTAAGTAAGCCTCAGCATTCAAAAAGTGCTATTTATACGTATATTCCTAATTGAATTGGACTGAATGCAAAAGGGACTAATGTAGGACTCATGGACTGTACTTATTTCGATTTTGACATTCTTCTTTATAGATTTAAAAATACCACTTCTGGAAGTGATGTAAAGAAATAACACATGATATGAAAAAGTCCGAAAAATATGTAAAAATGCATTTTTAGTAGCGTCCACTCTGTACTCAATGAGCACCGTTAATCAATGCGACATAGCAGTGTTAAACTAGATAAAAGTTTTTGTATGAAAATCGTAACAATGTTGTCTCTATAGCCCTATATACATTCATAATGTATTTAATCTCTTTGAAAATAGTGTAACCAGGATTACCTTTTGGATTTGCTGTTTGATTGCGAGTTCGGCTTTCCGTCCATTCTATCAATCCATGCATCCATAAGCCCTTTGATGTCCACTACTGGACGTAGGCCTTTCCTAAATGACGCCACTCCAACCGGTACCTGTACCCTCTGAATCCAACGGTTTCCCGTTGTCTTCTTCAGGGCATCGGTCCACCTGGTGGGGGGCGCCGTGGTCGCCACTCGAGGACCTTTCTTCCCCATCGGTTATCGGTCCTTCGAGCTATGTGGCCGGCCCACTGCCACTTTAGTCCTCCACTTCACTCCACTTGTCCGACTGATGGGCACAGGTTGCTCTTAGAATGAGAGTTTGAGGCCACTCACCCCGCTGGATAAGTGTGTATTGGTGAACTTCATCTATCTTTGTGACCTTCAGAGAACTCTCACGTGTGTAGACTTCCTCACGATGTTTTTCTTCGTCGTAAAACGGTGATAATTATTTTGTAATACGTATATAGTTTTCGAAAAATTATTGTATGCCTGAAATTAGAACCTTTGAACCTTAATTAAGAGGCCGAGGTTGGTAAAATAATAGATTACGTTAACGAATTAGAAATATTTAACGCTATAAGGCCAAGTAAAAATTAAAAAAAAATAATAGGTATTCTTTAATTTTTGAAATACTGCCTTTTCATCCCAAGACAGTTAATTGCACAAAACATGCCCAAACTGTAAATACAGAATTGAAATACAATATACAAACAGACAATGTTATATTGTAGCCAGACAAAGTTTTAATTAACCGTCTACGTGCAATTACATCGCCATTTTCGGCTTCGTTTGTCTGTATTTGCGGATGGAAGTAGAATAATTGAGTTATTAGCGGGATTAGCTTTCCGGCTAGCCTGCATGCATATCTTTGCATATGCAACAAACTAATAACAGTCGGTTTAAATGCAATCGCATATATTAAGATATTTTTCATACACTAGTCGCCCGTCGCAACGGTCGAAATTCGACCATAATTTAACTCAAAAACTAAACTTTAAATTTTGGACAACATAAAGTTTAGTGAGTTAAATTACGGTCGAGTTTCGATCGTAGCATGAATATTTATTAAATTCAATTAACTTGATTTTCAAGTTATTAAATTTAAAGGTAAAAAGAGGTTTAATTTACTCAGCTGCATTTAAAAGCAATAACAGGTATTTGACAAAGACGTCTGATATTTTTTACCTTATGTGTTTTCATAGTGAGACAATGAATGTTTATTTCCTTTATTATTTACGTGTTTCCAGTTGATTTTAGGTATGTTTTATGCATTATTTGAAAAAAATATTAGCATTGCGTAATTCTTAATGCGTGCGTAATTTCATACTCATCCATACGCGGCAAGTATCTTAAAAACGGAAAGTTTTTGCTCCATGTATTAATATACACACAGATTGAAACAGCAATTCAGCAGCCCACAGTGGTAAGTGGTTACTACCGCTCATGAACATCTGTAATGAATTTCGTATACTTAAAAGAAGAGTTCTATTTGAGCTTTTATATAAGGCGACCTATCTTAGTCGGGTACTCCCGCAGCTCCCCCGCAACACATCTATGATTGACTTCGGATGGAACACTTGTTCCACCAATTCGCACTTGGCCAGCGCGGTGGACTATGGCCTAAACTCTCTCATACTGAGAGAAGACCCGTGCCCAGCAGTGGGACAATAATGGGTTGACGAGAGACTTGTTCCTTCCATCGTCGTATGAAGTTGCTTAGGTTATCCTGGGACAGTAGTGTCTACTTACCATCAGGTGGACTGCATGCTCGTTTGCTACTTTAGTTACATATATAAAAACAATAACCCCAAAATGTATGTAATAATGTGCTATTACGTTCAGTTAGGGTGAACGCACAAGTTTCGTCCCCCAAAATATTCGTTAAATGATCAAGCCTCAAAGTTAAAGTGACTTCGCAACTGATAGCGGCAGATCGGGGCGGGATCCAATTTCCTGGGGTAAGTATCTCTTATTATTTATTCAAACTCTAATGTAGATGCCTCTCGGAAATTGACGGAACATTTCAATGTCGTTGCTCAAAATGTGTATTTGTGAGGTTTACTGTGTGTTTAATAGAGAGAAACAAATATTTTCAATGACTAGTCCCGTCGCATCGTCGAAATTCAACCTTAATTTAAATTAAAAAACCAACCTTCACATTGTCCTAAGCAGTACGAATATTTCTCAAATTCAAATAAAATGTAATAATTTACAAGTGATTTGAACGCGCCCGTTAAATATAAAAAGAGGTTTATTTATTTAAGCCGCATTAAAACGCAATAGCGGTATTTTGACAACCATTTTTGACGTTATGTGTTTTCATAGTAAGATATTGAATGTTCTATTTCGTTTATTATTTATGTTTGTGACAAATGCACGGTTGATTTTATGTATGTCTGACTGAAGCATTATTTGAAAAAAAATAACATTCTGCACTCCTTCTCTACGTCCACTATAACCGTGCAAAATTTCACACTAATCCGTCCGCGGCATATTACTTAAAAATGCTTCACAAGATTTTGCTTCACGTATTAATATATAGATATATCAGTCAAACATAAGCATCGGTCTTGTTGATTTTTTTTACATTTAGGTATATCAATCAAACGTAACTGTTGATTTCGTCATTTGACTGAAGTTTCACGAATTTATATGCAGATTTCGTTATTATCTATAAACTGCCCTATAACTTACCCGCGGCTTCGCCCGCACGGTCAAAGGAAATTAACATTAGCATTTGATAGCGTGATTCAGAACTTGCAAATGAATTTTACTAACACCATCTAAATAAGTATCTAGTTACAAGACCTCGATATTCCCATGGGAATGAGAGAGCACAGTAAAAAGTAGCCTACGTCACTCTCCGCTCCCCTATCTCCCAGCATAAAACCCATATCATATAATAGCTATGTAGCGACGTGAAAAAGGAACAAACAAACACACTTTCACATTTATAATATTAGTATGGACGTATTGCTTATAACACACGTTTATTTATTATAGGAACATGCGAAATTAAATGTAGAGTGATTAGTATTTAATTTTGCACTTTCGATTAGTAATTTAAAACACTATGAGACAAATTTGCAAATAGCTTTCTACTGTTTAAGAAAGTGTGTGTTTTCTCTTTAAACTGGCGATGTAGATTTATATTCAGAGATTCTAGAATATTAGGAGTCTATTGGCTTCCGTGTCTTTGGTTACAGTACTAGTATAACAGCAGTTTTAAGGCATTTCTTTTCCCTACTTTTAACTGCTTTATAAAGTTCCGCTACGTACTTCTTTCTAGCTAAGTTATGCAACTTAAAACCCGGATGAAACCTGTGTAGTTTAAACTTTATATTTCATGTCAGAAAAGCATAAGATATTTTATAATCGTATGAGAGGAGCGGCCGTAAATTCACATACATTGTGTAGTAAATATAAATTATTTATAACTCTAATTGCAATTTGGACATAAATGCGATAAGATCTGACATTGATAAGTGGACTTAAATAAAAATAAATAATAATGATTGATATATCGTGACGAAACCTATATACCTGTGAGCTCTGTAAAAAACTCTCAAAGGTCTGTAAAGTCTACAAATTCGCACTTGTTCAGGGCAACTCGGAGCAGTGATAGCCTAATGGTTGAAACTTGCCCTCTCCATCGGGAGGTCCGAGGTTCAAACCTAGGCCCACACCACAGATTTATGTGCGTATTAGAAATCAATTATCACTGCTTTTCGGTAAAAGAAAATATCGTGAGGAAACCTACACACCCGAGAGTTCTTTAAAAAAAAGTTCTCGGAGGTGTGTGAAGTCCACTAATTCGCACTTGGCCAGCGCCGTGGACTATGGCCTAAAACTTCTCAGTCAGAAGACCCGTGCCCAGCAGATGGCCAATCATAGGTTGTAACCCCAGGGCAACTCTGGACTATGGCAAATAACTCTCTCGTTCTGATGGATTATAATTAGTTGAGGAATTACTTATATACTAAGTACTAGTACAGGTTTGAAAGAAAATTATGTTCTCTTTTGTGCGATAACAATTTTCACAGACCATATTTAATTGATTAGATACATCTAACCGATACATTTATACAAACATCCCCACGTAAAAAATACACATTTTATATTGAAGTTAAATATAATAAAAGATATTGCTTGACTTTGACATATTGAGAGAGAGAGTGGAACACAATCTTAAAAGTTTCGCGTTAGAGACTTGAAAGAAGCACCCTGCATACTAGCGTTTTTAAAAAATAAATTTATATATCAATATATTTCTCGCCATCAAAAGTCAGTAAAAAATCAGATACATTGATAATATTACATAAATTTGAATCGACTTCAAAATAACATTAATTTTGACCGATAACTTAATAAAATTTAAGAGCCAATTCTCCTATTTTTTCAAAACGTGTAGACAATAAATCACCAAAACACCGGCCTTCCAAATTTCCTATTCGAGTGTGTTATCAATTTTGAACTAATGACTCGATTTGGATGCAGAGCGTCCCTGCACTGATAATAAAATTCATCACAAAACGCTTCCAACAGGCAAAAATTAATATTCCTATGATGTAACTCAAAGCTCTATTTTCATATGGTGTAATTTAAGAGCGATCGAGTCTTTA
The DNA here is from genome assembly GCA_949699795.1 of Spicauda simplicius. Classification (NCBI taxonomy): domain Eukaryota; kingdom Metazoa; phylum Arthropoda; class Insecta; order Lepidoptera; family Hesperiidae; genus Spicauda; species Spicauda simplicius. The sequence continues at coordinate 2,844,167 of OX453071.1, read as the reverse complement.
CTTTTCTTCATTTATTATTTTGTTATTTTAAAATAGATAAGAATTATCGTAACGAAATCTTTTGAAAATTTTCATGGTTCTAGACTAGTATAAGCAGTGCGTAGACTATCAATTACATAAAGATTTAATCTTTATAGATAAGTATAATGCTAAGTTTATAGGTAATTTTATTAAGGGCAGTTGCCAATGTTTGTCCAATTTAAAAAAATGTGCTTTTTTGTTCGAAATGCAGTTATCGTATTATACCTTCTGATTTTCCTTTTTCTTTTTATAGGATAACATATTTATGAATAATTTTTGAAGGACTTTACCAAAAGACACATAAAGATTTACGTAATAATCTGAGTGTTTGAGTGATTATTTTTGTGTGTTTCCATAGCAGCCACTATACAGGAAATTTGATGGGATGAAGCGTAAAAAGCGTGTCAATAAATACTAGTATTACATCTATTTGTTCTTACAGTCGCTGTCTCTTGTTACTTAACCCACAATATTTAGGGTGTGAGTAACAAACGGCGATGAATTACTGCAAATTAAAATTGTTTAATGAATCAGCTTTACTGCCGAAGATTTGGTGTCGGTTCATTAAACAGTTCGTTTAATTGGACCCTTATGAGATAATTAGGACTTGAATGGTCATCTTGAAAATTTGTGAAGTTCTATTTATATATTTTTGCAAATGATCAAGGACTAATTTATTGAAAACAGTGAATTAAAATTTTGATTTATAATATAAATATAAAAATTTTATTAAGGTGGTAGAACCAGTGTACTTCGCCCGGGGAAGTACCACCGCCACACCTATTTCTGGCGTGAAGCATTTCTTGCGTTTCGATAGAAGGATGTGGTTGCCGGCACACTTTCACATGAGGCGACCATCATAGTCCTCGGGAGTGGCAACGCATCTGTGATTGACTTCAGATGGAACTCATGTTCTGTATGTAGTTGATTACAGATGTCCATGGGCGGCAGTGACCACTTACCATCATGTAGACTGCATGCTTGTTTGTTACTTCAGTTAAATAAAAAAAATATATGAATTATAATAAAATAAAATAATAATTTTATTAAACCGGCAATATTTCTTCATATACCTGATTTTAATTTTAATAGTCTTACTTTATATTTCTAGTCTTTGAAGATGCTTACAAATAGGTGAAATATTAGAGCATACCAATTAACTTCTATAACAAGAACTGTAAGATGAAGTTATTTTACAAAACTAAGCGTATAACTATATTAATAGAACAATACAAAATTTTCCTTCCTTACAAAAACTTTCGAAAAGCTTCCAGATAAGGGAGCTTGAGCCGAAACTTCCAGCTGCTAAGGTAACGCAAGTTTTAACAGACTTAATAAAATACTAATTAAGACACTTTAAACTTTAAAAGCGCCGAGAAAGCTGCAATGGAGTTGCAGGAAATAATAAAACTTATCAGGAAGTGTCGAATAGTTGTGATGTTTCAGTAGTTATTTAACGAGCTTATAATTGGTGGAGTTCTTGATGGAAATAGCGATCTTGTAGCTACCCTGGACGTGGTTTAGATTTTAAAACACAAATAGCAATAATACTATGTTTTGTCGGTAAACAATATAAATTAATCAATTAAGGACTTGTGGTAGTAACGCTTTGCTTATTTGTTAAGCAATACAAATAATCAAATTCACTCTTAGTGTAGAAGTGTGCGTTTTATTTCACGCTATAATCTGTATTCGGAATACATATTTTAGATGTAAAATGTTAGGATTCAATTACAAACATTTGTTTTATATGTAACCCTAACGATAAGGCAGATTGATGACAGCATCAGACAGGTTACCAGATGAAAGGTAGTCGTAGCACCCTTGCCTATGGACATTTGCGACACCAGAATATTCAATTTATCTCCAGCTTTGAAGAAGAGGAAACGACTATTGTATAAACTCCATTGAAATATTAATTTTAAATACCCATAATGGCAAAAAGAAAAAGCATTGAGTAAATTTGGCGTTTATTTCTTTCGTAAGAGCATGACATTTCATTATTATTGGCTGAAACATATGCATTATTTAACGAATAACTATATTTAAATATAAGTTATTGGTATAAGATTTCAAATCAACCAAAAGAGCGACGACGACCTGCGAGGCGGAGCGGTTACCATACCGGTCAGACGCGCAATGAGTTCCGGGTTCGATTCTCGGCCAGACAGGTATCTGAATGATGAGTTTAGATTCGTGTTCTGGGTCTGGGTGTTTGTGTATTCATGTTGTGTGTGTCTATGGTACCCACAACACGAGAGAAAATCCTAGTGTGGGGCTATGAGTGTTGAAAGCGTATCAAGTGTATCTCTATATGTTTTTTCAAAGTAGCAAGTACTTGTTACATTATACGAGTAAATATAGGTACTATAACTCACAGTAATACTCATGTTATTTATTCTTTATTCATATTTTATCTTTATAAGAAATTGAATATTTATTAGTACAGTCGGAGTAACATTGTTTTTATAAGTCATATGGAAATGTTTCGCTAAATTATTCCCCGAGCACAGAGAGGGGCCAAACAAAAACAGTTTCCAATATAAATCAGCAGCGCCCATACTAACCGAATTTATTCCCACAAGTTATTCAAATCTGATCTAAGATTATGGTCCGAAGCGCCGCGAAATATGGCGAATGTATGCACATGTACTGGCGGTGAGAAAAGTGATTTCTAATATATTGTTGTATATATTTTAATAGATTCTGTTACCTACAAATCTGCATGGCTTAGAATGATTTCAAAAGTTTTCGAATATTAGTTCTTTGCCAACACCATGGGTTATGTGACTCAGCAGTAGGACAGGGGGTTGGACGGAGACACAAAACCATTCAGTTGTTAACAGTTGCACGCGTGTATAACACAAGACATCTTATAGACAATTTTATGGGTGCTTATGAAATGAATTTCAGATAAAAGTGCAATGTTAAATTATTGTCCAAATTAGAAGTAGATGTTGTAACAAATAAACCACTAAAGCTATTTATTTGTAACTAATCTAAAGTCATTTTATTCGTGCTTTCTTACATTGAAATGAGCAATGTATTTATTTATTTTGACAATTATAGTTACTTAGAAGTATAATTTCAAAGTGTTTCTTCTCGCTCGATTTTTCATGTACATACATACTTGTATTTATATAATAGTCAAATAATTGTACACGTAATGTTTTACATAAAATTTGTAAAATTAAGGCATAAATAGATTAAGTAGAGTCTGTCCAATCTGTAACGTGATTTGATGACTTAATTAATTTAAACATTTAACACTACAACAGTACCCGAGTACGCCAACTTTAGATAATGCGCGGGGAAATAAAAATGTTCGAGCTAGGTGCGAACACTAGTTAAATCATGCGAAGTCCCAATTTATGGGCCCGACTGTACTTACCCCGAGAGTTATGTGTTTAACGTGTTTGAAAACTGCATAATGGCTGAGGATTTAGAGTTAGCTTTCAGGTGAGACAGTGGAAGTTCTAGACTTCTGTTAGGTGAGTTGTGTCTTTCAATATCTTCCTTTGGGTTTATTTCTCAAGTTCAGTGGTTCTGTATTTGAATCATTGTATATTGGTTTATATCTAAGCGTGTTAGAAGGAGGGTAGTGTTTTTGAGCGTATGTATGTTTCAATGTTTGTCACCTTGTTTGCTACGCGCTACGGCCCTAATGGCTTGACATGGAAATTTGAATGTGACATATTTAGTGACGAGTGGCATAGGTTATATAATCATGGGAAAAATTAATTATCATAACAATATGGGTATCAAATAATTACAAGTTTTTGGATTCTGCGTCAAAATCGTAACATCTTTATGATTCTATTTTGTCGCAAGATTCAAAAAAGCGTTTAAATCAATAAATTGTCATAAAAATAAAAATAAAATACTCAAAAACAATAAAAAAACAGAAGATAATCAATTAATTATTTTTAAAGAATAGGGAATAAGTAATATTGTTAAATTATTAAAACGTTTCAACCTGTAATTCTAGTGTGTCATTTTTTATTCATAATATTTTGTATAGACACTCAAAGAGAAACTAAATATAATACGAATCTTGTGGGATATAAGTAAGTAACATAGATTGAAGACATGAGGTTACTTATATTGTAATGACATACATACAAATCAGCTCAATTATCATCGTCATCAATTTATTACAATGTAAAAAAACATGTTTGAAAAATATACAACATAACAAAAAAGACAAACCCGCTGAGTTTCTTGCCGGATCTTTTCAGTTGAGGTCGTGTTCCGATCCGTTGGTAGCGTAAAAAAAATGTAACTGACAATTTGTAAGTGCCCTCGTAGGCCTATACAAAATTAAGATATTTCATTTTATTTCAGTTTGATGTATTGGTACGGACTCCTAAATAAGCCATTGTCGTGAAGATTTCTTATAAAATTATAGTAAGAAACGAGAATGAAATCCTTCTGATAGTAAATAGTCACTCCTGCTCATGAACATCTATAATCTACGGCGAGATGGTAAAACGTACATATCGACGGGCCTCTAGAACTACCAAAAAATTATTATTACCTAAAAATTACCAAATTACAGTATGAAGCTTAGAAATTTTGTGGACATACAAACATTGATTACATACGCCAAGAAAGACAATAGTTTGTTAATTAAATTAGCAATATTTAGTGATTTTAAGAATTGTAATTTAGTTTACCCTCCATAAATTTGTTATTGTCACCTCACAAAACATTGTTATAAAAAGGCGAGCGAACGCCGGTAGAAAAAGATTCTTGTTTAACCGTCGAAGCGATCGGACCTCCTCAATTGTGAATTATTGTCGTCAATTATTGTCATTATTGTCATTATTGTCTCACTGCTGGGCACGGGTCTTCTCTCAGAATGAGAGAGTTTTAGGCCATAGTCCACCGCGTTGGACTTCACAAATCTCTTTTTTTTAAGTAAGATAATCTTCATGGATACCCAGCCACCCGGGGTAGGGAAACCTTTTTTTAAATAACTTTTAGGTGTGTAGGTTTCCTCACGATGTTTTTCTTCACCAAAAAGCGGTGATAATTAATTTCTAATGCGCACATAAATCAGTGGTGAACTATGATTACAATGGTGATATCCACTTGGAGAAGCTTGGAACATAACCCAAAATCGGAAGTATAGCAAAGCTAAAAATCGTATAAGTCTCAAGTATAACATCCCTCAAGCTATGTTTGCTATTCCCATGTTATATGATAATCGTGGAAGTGCAAGGCAGTTATAAATTCATTTCGTTTCAGTCTGGCTGGGTGTTCGTCTTTTTACGCGTCCGTCTAGACGGCTTCCTGTGATGCAATTTTGGTTTGGCTGCAAAATTGCTGTTTGAGGAACAGAATCTGTTATATTTGTTTTACCTATGTTGAAATTTTTTTGGGACCGAAATAAACTGGCGTAACGAGATGTGACGTAATGAAACGTAGGATAGGAGATGGTAGAACCAGTGTAGTTCGACCGGGGAAGTACCATCGCCAACCTATTTCTAGTGTGAAGCAGTTCTTGCGATCGATGGTAGGGTGTGGTTGCCGGCACACTTTTATATGAGGCGACCATCATAGTCCTCAGGAGTAGTAACAAATCCAGTCCAGTTTAGTATGAAACCATGTTCAGTATGAAGTTCATTACAGATGTCCATGAGCGGCTGTGACCACTTACCATCAAGTGGACTGCATGCTCGTTGCTACTTCAGTCAAATAAAAAAAACTGGAGATGGCGGTTAATAAATATACAGTAATACCCCGAACTTACGCGATAGGGACTGAGTGATAACCGCGTAAGTCGCATTCGCGTAAGTCGGGGTATAAGACATACGTAATACAAAATAATTTGTAGCTGTGCGGATCCGTCCATGCAAACATGTGTATTAGTGTGGAATAGTAAGTGTGTATGTAATAAAACGATAGTGACGCTAAAACAAAAGACGAATCGAAGAGATTTGAAAATTGCGTAGCTGCGAGTTCGCGTAAATCGGGGTAGCGTAAGTCGAGGTATTATTGTAGGTACGCATATTTTATTAGTCGACTGCGTCAAAAGGTGGGTACTGTGCTTTGAGCGTATATTTGTATGTTTGCATGTGTATATATGTATGTAGATTATTGACACTACTCCCTAAACGGTTTCAGTTTATAGCGCGGCATAGGTTATAGGTACGGAAAAAACGGGGAAAGGAACGATTTGGGTTTCAATATCATTATATATACACTTTAATGTTACTATTTAGACGGAAACTCCTAAAAACTTTCAACTGAACGAATTAAAACAAAATACCTGAGTGCAAATTTTAGTTGTAGCAGTTTTTTTTGTTGTCTATATATATATATATATATATTATAGGATTGAAGTAGCAACGAGCATGCAGTCCACCTGATGGTAAGTGGTCACTGCCGCCCATGGACATCTGTAAGTAACTTCATATAGAACATTATAGGGGTTCTATCTGAAGTCAATCATAGATGCGTTGCTACTCCCGAGGACTAAGATGGTCGCCTCATATAAGTGTGCCGGCAACCACACCCTTCCATCGAAACGCAAAAACTGCTTCACGCTAGAAATAGGTGTGGTGGTGGTACATTCCCGGGCGAACTATACTGGTTCTACCACCTTCAAAATTGAATTATTATAAACATTATATTAAAATAGTAAAGTAGGTACACGTTAAGTCTTTCATAATACGTAATGAAAATAGATTCATCCATCTATTAATCAAATATTGGTACCTAAATACTGGACATAGGCCTCCCTGAAATGGCACCACTCTAACCGATCCTGTCTACTGAAGCCAGCGGAAAAATAACTTCGCATCAACACATTATTGGCCCACTGCTGGGCACGCGTCTTCTCCCAGAATGAGAGAGTTTTGGCCGTAGTCCACCGCGCCGGCCAAGTGCGAATTGGTGGACTTCACACACCTCCGAGAACTTTTTTTTTTTAAGATCTCTCGGGTGTGTAGGTTTCCTCAAGATGTTTTCCTTCACCGAAAAGCAGTGATAATTAATTTGTAAAACGCACATAAATCATTGGTGCGTGCCTGGGTTTGAACCTCGGACCTCCCGATCGAGAGGGCAACTTTCAACCATTAGGCTATCCAAAAAAAAAAAAAAACTTACTGTAATGAAATTAAACAATATTTATAGTAGACTATAATATGCAAAGTATCTTCATGTAACGATTGTATTATCGCAGACACTGTTTCTATATTATTTTATAAACAATATCTTTCACACTAAAACATAAAGGCAGCAAAAACCGGTAGATAGCGGTAGACAAAAACAACGGACACCTTAAACAACAAACCATAACTTTAAATCATTTAAAAACAGTAATATATTTCATACCCAAGTATTAAATCTACCAAAACACGCTAAAAACACGCTTAAAGGGTGGTACGTGCTGCAACAGCAAAAACAGCGCTTCAGGTTTTCGCTAAAATAATTTAGTGTATCTTAAGTTCCTGTTCTAAATTAGTTTTTCATCGTTCGCCGGCCATCCATAACCGTTAGCACGAAGCATGAGGAGACGGCAATGGACGTTAAAACGGCGCGAGTATGAAATACTAGAATAGTCGTCTTGAAATATCGCTGGTGCGCCTGCTTTCTTGTACTCTCCTTATTATACGTTTTTGTGATTTCTAGAGAGATGATATTACCTTGCCGAAATTAATGATTTGTTTTGGTAACTATTTTTTATTATCTGAAGTAGCAAACGAGCATGAAGGGCCACCTGATGGTAAGTGGCTACTGCCGTTCGTGGACATCTGTGAGCAACTTCATACAGAACATGGGTTTTATCAGAAGTCAATCACAGATGTGTTGCTACTCCCGAGGACTATGATGGTCGGCTCATGTGAAATCGTCGATAAGCAATAAATTAAAGCGTTTTCAGCCTCTTTTTACTAAAATTATATTATTTACATTATTTCAAAATTGTATTTATATTATTTCGAAAAAAAAATAAGGAGAGTAGTTTCCTGTACGATTATATAAGCAGATTTTATACTAAGATAGTGTTTTAATCCCAAAGTAAAAGTCAAATCATTCTGTAAAATTGGAAAGTACAAACATATATTAATGAGATGTAAAACCAAGTTCAATTGTGAGACAAATTATAAGAATGCGTAACTTGTTTTATTTCTTTTTATAATTACTTGACTAACTTTTCTGACCTTAATAAAGCGTTGTTAAGTATAAAATAATTGTTAAATTATAAAACAAAAATACTATGTTTTCAAATATAACTTATCCCGTTTTCGTTTGCTACTTCAATCAGATAAAAAAAAAACGTGCAGCACTCGGGGACCGCCGCCGTAAAGCTATTGCATAGCATTTCTTATCAACTTGTGCAATTATAATTATTTATTTATGCAGTTTTTTTTTTCTTTGATATTAATTTAAGTTTGTTTCTTTGACACTATATACTTTCTTACAAACAGCTGATTACAGATTCGTCCGATTTCCGAGCAGCTCGTCTCGATCCGTGCGAGTTTCATACTATCATACCATACCATACCACTTGGGCGCGCTACATGGTAAGCGGAGTGGGGGGTGTTAGGTTTTTTTCGTTACGGAATTTCATGATTCGGTCGCCGCGCTCCAAGCCCGCGATAAATGCAATAGCTTAAAAACATATGCTCGAAAAATATCACCCATCTGACACAGGTAAGAAAACAATCACTTCGTAGCACGACATAAAACAATAAAATTCGGGGGTGACCATCACCCGTGAGTGAATCCAACACTTCCTCGTGCTTTAGTTCAAATTAGCTCTGTACGTGACTTTGCAATTTCTGCAAAATTATTCATACGAATCTCTACTTATGTTACGTTACATAGCTTGCACGACCGTTTACCTTGCAACTAGAAATAATTATCCAGTGTCTTATCTTTTGTACTAGAATATCTTTTTAAAAGCTAATTTATTCATACCACGCGGTTTTTAACCGACTTCCAAAAAGGAGGAGGTTATCAATTCGTCTGTATTTTTATTTTTTTTTTTTATATTTGTTACCTCATTTCTCCGGACTGGGTGAACCGATTTAGATGATTTTTTTTTTATTTGAAAGGTAGTGCGTGTCATAGGGTCCCATTTTTTTTTAGTATTTTTTTGACTAGGGCATCCATAAGAAAAACGCATAAGTCTTAAATTTGCATTTTCAATGTACGCGATAAATGTATGAATAACTCAATATCCCGCCAACCGATTTTGATGATTCTTTTTTTATTAGAAAGGATGTACTCCAGGGGTAGTCTGATAAGAGTTTGATAAGGTTCTAATCATAGGATCTTCAACTTTTTGGAGCAAAATAATAAAATTAGTGATAGTCGGCCGAACCTTAGCTGGAGAAGTCCAATTGAGTAAAATATAGAATATAAAAACTTTTTAACAAAAAATATCTACCGACTTCCATGTCACAAAAAAGTAAAAAATAATTTAAATATATTTTGGTCTAGAACATACTCAGTACTTAGTACATAGTCCTGAAGTCGGTGCTCGACATATTTCGCTGGACGACGGTAACTACGTCCTATATGAGCACCGACTTCAGAACTATGTACTAAGTACTGAGTATGTTCTAGACCAAAATATATTTAAATTATTTTTTACTTTTTTGTGACATGGAAGTCGGTAGATATTTTTTGTTAAAAAGTTTTTATTGTATTAAATTACGTATTGTAATACTAGCTTTTTACTGTAGCTCCGCCTTCATTCCACGCTCATTAGTATTTCATGTCTTATAAGCTATTTGTATGCCAAATTTGAGCGAAATTTGACCAGGAGTTTGAAAGAGTAACAAACAGTAACAGACATACACATACAACAGCAATAAACATTTTCTCATAATTTTTTGCATTTATTCTATTAACTTGATTATCCGTATTCTAAACGACTTTAATTATATGGATAAGTAAAATAAAAAAAAAAACGTACGGCACTGCTGCAAAAACGGGGACTGCTATCGCATAGCATTTTGCAACTTATGCAATTATAATCATTTATTTATTTATGCATTATTTCTTATTTGATATTAATTCAAGTTTTTTCTTTGATACTATATACTTTCTCCCAAGCAGTGATAGCCTAATGGTTGAAACTTGCCCTCTCGATCGGGAGGTCCGAGGTTCAAACCCAGGCACGCACCACTGATTTATGTGCGTATTATAAATTAATTATCACTGTTTTTCGGTGAAGGAAAACATCGTGAGGAAACCTACATACCCGCGAGTTCTTTAAAAAAAAAAAGTTCTCGGAGGTGTGTGAAGTCCACCAATTCGCACTTGCGCGGTGGACTATGGCCTAAACTCTCTCATTCTGAGAGAAGACCCGTGCCCAGCAGTGGGACAATAATGGGTTGATGGGGACTTTCTCCCAAACAGCTGCTTACATATTCGTCCGATTTCCGAGCAGCTCGTCTCGATTCTTGTGAGCTTCGTTCTGTCGCATCATATACATACATACACGTTAAGCGAACGCTCGGTGCCCTACATGGTAGGCGTAGTCGCGGGGGGTGTTAGGTTTTTTTCGTTACGGAATTTGTTGATTTAGTGTTTTTAGGGTTCCGTAGCCGAATGACAAAAATCGGAACCCTTATAGTTTCGTCACGTCTGTCTGTCGGTCCGTCCGTATATATGTCACAGCCACTTTATTCGGAAACTATTAAGAGTACTGAGTTGAAACTTGCTAGGTAAGTGTATTTGTTAACCGCTTTTCGAATTATGTTCAAACATAAAGAAATATGTTAAATTTAAGAACAATCCCATATATGGAAAATAAACTCAATCTTTGTATCTAATCTTCACGTGTTATAGAAAGGTATTCAAAAATTAAATTAAGGTTTCTAAAACTATTTTTATGAAAGTCGAATGTTTAAGAGATGACCCTTTTCAAAGCGGTATATTATGTCTCCCCCTCATGTAACATTTAAACTAAGAAATTGAGAAATCTGGATAAAATTTATGTTGTAGACGACAAGGAAAAATTTCAACAAAAATTGATTTGGACAACATATGGTTACCAATTTTTAATATATAATACTTTTTAAAAAACCGAATAACACGACTTTGTAATTCATACAATCACTATGCATAACAAATTTATGTTGGTAGTTGGAAAACTGTTCAACTTTATTTATTATTTGGTAAAGGTACGGAACCCACCATTCACGAGTCCGATTCGCACTTGGCCAATTTTTTAAAGTACTCAAGGGTGAGAAGTTTGCCTCGCGTTATTTTACTTCACCATAAAGCTGTGATCATGAATTTCTAATATTTACAATGCTATATAATATTAATAAGTATCTAGTTTTCCTAATGCAAGGTGCAAAAAGTTAATTTCATAATAAAGAGCTTTAGATAAAAAGGATTTTCAAAATTTCCTTACTGCATAAAATCTGTTACGAAAATAAATTTTATTTTGGTATTAACAGTGATGTTAGCATGAGTTTAAATTTCTTTAAAACAATCATTGTTTATGTATCCGTAATTACAAAATACAAAAGGCTATACCTGAAAACGTAAACGCTTAACTTATATTGCAATGGCGGTAACTTAAACAGTGCGTCTTTTGAAGAAACATAAAAAGTTCGTACTAAGCAAGTAGCCCGCTCAGCGCCGTTCGCGGATTATTCTTAGATATTATGGAATTAATATACCCAGTTGATTAATCAAATAATACGGGGGTATTAATTTAATATATTTAAGGAGTCCCGATGAAAATTACTGACAGTTAATTATAGATCGGGCCGACGTCGGGGTTTAATTAAACTTGGCGTTAAATTTAACATGAAGTGATACTGAGTTGATTGTGGATGAAAATATTTTTGGATTTTTATGGAGAGGAAACTTACCCAGTACTATAATTATTATATATATAATATTGATAGCCAGCTTGGCGAAGCGATTACCATAGGTATGACGCATGGTTCCGGGTACGATTCTCGGCAAGAAAGGTAAAATAAGATTTTAGATAGTTGGTTTTTGGTGGTTGTTATTTGTATCGTTTATATTTTGAGACATCATTGAGGTTGAAGTTCCCGACTTCATATTTATATGTAGTTGTAGTATCGTCCATTTTAATTGAATTTTTACCTGACGAGTTATAAGAATAGAAATATAATAAGAAATAATGTAATGGTTTCTATTCTAATATATATCATGGTTGTAGCATTTATTTGTTTTCTTTAGCACAGCTTTTCTCGCAGGCTTTGAGCGGGGCGACTGAATCAAAGAATTCTGTAACGAAAAATACCTAACACCCCCCACTCCGCCTACCATGTAGCGCGGCCGGGAATTCGCGTTACGTGTGTGTATGTTGTACGTCAGTACGAAGGTCGCACGGATCGAGATGAACTGCTCAGACGAATATGTAAGCAGCTTGTGATAAAGTAAATAGTATCAAAGAAAAAAACTTGAATTAATATCAAAGAAAAAAATACTGCATATATAAATAAATAATTATAAATGCGTAAATTGATAAAAAATGCTACGCAATAGCTTTATCGTGGCAGTCCCCAAGTGCCGCAATTTTTTTAAATCATTTATTTAACTTCAGTCTATTTGTTTAGTCGGTCCATGTATTCAAATGTTCACAAGTGTAAATTCAGCGCACGTAGCAAGTCTCAACTAGGCTTGGTCCGTGAAGTATCAAGCAGATGCGATTAAATTGGAAAACATTCACTCAATTTCCTGCCCGAAAGAGGATCTGGGAACCTCGTGCGAGTTCTGTGTACGGTGGGAAGAGAAATGCAATGAAATATATCGACAAATGTAATATAAATCGAACTTAACGTTTAGTTTAATATGAAGTGAAGTTTAATATTGAGTTGATTATGGCTGATAATTTTGGAATTTTCAATAGAGGAAAGCTACCTTTTTTCTTTTTTTTTTTTTAGGACGGAGAAACCTTCCAAAGGTACCCGACGCCGTGGGAGTGACGCAGGGTTATGTGGGATTTTTACCACACTAAAAACCCCCCGGTGGCCGTCCTTGGCGCTATAAAGAGAACTCCGGGATCTCCAAAGGAACGCAACCGGAATCCTCTGAGCGCGTCTCACCATCGGGCTCCTCCCAGATGGGCGGCTTGGCCCACCACCACGTATAGTCTTTACGACGGTATGCGACCACTCATACCACCGCCCTTCCCGTTATCACCTGGCTGGACGGTTCAAGCTCTCACTCTAGCCGCTTGCAACCCCGGAAGCCCGTTTTAGTCGCCTCTTACGACAGGCAAAGAATCCCTACATGCCGTAGGGATTCTGATCCCGAAACCACAGGGACGACAGGAAAGCTACCTAGCACTACAATTATAATATTGGTGACCTGAATTGAATTGAATCAGTGGATGAAATCAGTGGTGCATGCCTGGGTTTGAACATCGGACCTCGAGAGAGCTAGTTCCAAATATTAGGCTATCACTGCTCTACCTACTAAGTCGAACTCAATACGTCATACCCTGGATATATATAAGGTATTGAAAAAATAAGGTACTTGTATTTTTTTTGCTGTCGGTACACAGTAAGCACATCCCGGAACGCCGGGTAGAGACTGACAAATCCGCGCCGCGCCAACGAGCTACCAATAGCAACACATTTATTTGCTATCGTTACTTTTATACTTATTAAATGTATAATAATACCGCGTAATGGTTATTTGGGCTTTTATGTAGGGATTGTCCTATAAATGAACAAACCTTAACATAAAGATATCTTTTTGTATGAGATTGATGTAGCAACCGTGCTTGTAGTCCACCACCACAACTGAACAAAGTTTTTATCTGGAGTCAATCACAGATGCATTGCTACACAGATGGGATAAGATAGACGTCTCAAATGAAAGTGAGCTGACATTTACGCCCCTCTACCAAAACGCAAGAACTGCTTTACAGTAAAGAAAAATATTCTGGAGAAGCCTACAACTGAGATTTTTTCAAAACAAACAGTTCTTTAAGGTGTGCGAAGTCTATCGATTTGCACTTGGCCAGCGCGATGGACTATGGCCTAAAACTCTCTCATTCTGAGGGAAGACCCGTGCTCAGCAGTGGGACAATAATGGGTTGACAACGACGAGAAATTACACCATATATCATAGCCTATCGTCTAGCTAATTAAAAAATGTCTATTACATGCTAGAAAAAGGACATAAATGTTGTAATAACCGCATGCTTTGAGAAACTCACAAAATGCGAACAAAATTTAGGTATTTCTACAAAATAATAAAGTCGCATATTCCTTTATTTTTTACCATGCCATAAACAGACGCATAGGCCACTATCATAGACAGATACACACTAGCGAAGAAAGGTAATAAAAACTTATAATAAAAATAAAAATTGCTAAAGAGGTGTACTCAGGCGTCTAGTGCAAAATGAATGCAAATTGTTAATTACCTACTAAAAATGTTTTTTAGTTCTCTTTACCACTTAATACCTCAGTTTTTGGTTTTAAGCGAATTTCCTCGAGAGTACTAAAGAGCCTTCGAGAGCCTGTCTGAGTGGTCTCGAGATCTCCTCGAAAAGTATTGCAGTGCCTAAAAATAGTTCGATCAAGATTGTTTTTTATCACTATCTGGTAAAAAGAATTGAGAATCTTAAAATAACTGGGGAGTTTAGTAGTGAGGGTTAGGTTAATTTAAGGCCATTAAAGTCCGAGTTTGGAATCTAATATAACAAAGGCTTAAAAATTTAATCCTATCGGAAGAAACATGTTGTCCATAACTTAATACGTACTAATACTTTGAAGGTGTTAATACCCTTTGAGTTTTAGCTTTAGGGGTGTCATCGTCTCTCCTAGTACCTACTAATCTATCATACTTATACTTATATATATATTATAAAGGCGAAAGTTTGTCAGTGTGTATGCTTGTTACTTCTTCACGTCTACACGGCTGGAACGATTGTCATAAAATTGGTAGGGAGTTAGCTGATACTCTGGATTAACTTAAAGGCTAATTTTTACTGTGGAAAAATATTATTATCACGGGAAAATCGATACATCCATTTTATTAACACGGGCGACTTTATTAACTGCGGGGTTCAAATATTAGCCAAATAACGGCAGTATGAAGCGGTTTGCTGTTTTGAAAGGATAGTGAGGGAGAAAAACTTATCGGGAGCCTTTCTCTAAGACAAATCTTATCGGTGGTTGATTACCGATGTCCACTACCGTATAAACGTATGCGTGGTTACTTTACTTGTTTTTTTCCATAATGTTATTCATATAATCCAAATGTGAGGTCGCGTGACCAGCGTTACTTAAAAGCATATTCGAAAAGGATAGTTTTCCTAACTATAAAACAGTTAAGATACAAATAAATACCAGCTAAGCAAGTTCTAAGTTAGAACGCCGTGAAGCTACACTTCCAATAAAACGAAATCCGTTAACTTACCGTCTGCTGATGGATTGCAGCTGTCGCAAAGGAAAACTAATTTTTCCTTCACACGCCCCTAATGCAATTAAATGTGCAACTTTAGAAAATGAACGCCTGAAATTTATCAAGGTTTAAAATATTGCAAGAATATTTTTTGCTATTTACATTTTGTAGGCGCAAGGTATTAGCTTTTAAGTTTTTGTAATGTGGTAATTAATTATATTTTAAGCAGGTCTCTTTTTATGATTAATACGTTTATGGAAAGTAGTTGTTTCTAATTAAATAGTTTTATCTTCTGAACCAGAATGTAAAAGCGCCTAAAATGTTGACAAAAAATAAATTTGTATGACAATACCAAATAAAGATTTTATACAAATCAAACTGTATAAACCCGATTATTGTAATGGTGGAATTTTTACCATAGCGATATGTTTGTTTAGATTCCGGGTTCGATCCCCGGCCGGACAAATATCTGAATGACAAATTTAGAATTTTGTTCTGGGTCTAGGTGTTTGTGTATTGTATTCGGCTTTGTACGTTAATGACGTCCATAACATGTGGATCTGCGAAGGAGTTTTTACTCATGAACATATTTAGAATTTAATTACACAATTTCATATAATATACCGTTACAGCTTCATAGCAAAGTAAAATAAGGTTATCAACCCCGAGGGTGGCGAAATGACAAAATATTTCACACACAGTCGCGCCTTGTTTGAAGCAATTACACAAATGCACCATGGCGATTAACCATCTACCATGACAGCGAGATAAGGGGATCTATGCTTTCCATTAGGGTTTTAAGCTTTGAAATGGTTTTTAGCGTTATTATTTAGTACTTAGTGGCTTGCTAATCTCGCGCCTTGAAAAATTAATGTCGTATTTTTAAACTTAATTAAATGTTTTGATACTTATGAGCGGTTTTGTTTCCGTACGTTTATTGTTTAATTTTTGCTAACTTTCTTGTTAGGATTATTCGATTTTAGAGTTGTATGAGTAGTTATGCATTCTGGAATCATAGCCTTCCACACTAAGATTTTCACTCCTGCCAAGGTTGCTTTGAACATACATAAGGACAACCCAGGCTTAGAAACAAATCATCCCTGTAGTTCCGGGATCAGAATAGATCTACGGTAGATATCATACGGCATACGGTATCCCCTGCCTGTCGTAATAAGCGACTAAAAAGGGGCTTCCGGGGTTGCAGGCGGCTAGAGTGGAAGCTTGAACCGTCCAGCCAGGCGATCCTAGCAAGGACGGCGGTATGTGTGGTCGCATACCGTCGTAAAGACTAGACGGTGCGGTGCGCCCAGCCGCCCATCTGGGAGGAGCTTGATGGGCCTTTGGACATCCCGGAGTCCTCTTTGTAGCGCCGAGGACGGCTAACGGAGGGGTTTTAGTGCGGTAAAAATCCCACATAACAATGCGTTGCTCCCACGGTGTCAGGTACCTTTTGAACGTTTCCTCCTAGAAAACAAAACAAACAGGCCCAGAAACAAAGTTAGTCATTCAAATTTCTGTCTAGACACGGCTCGAACGAAACCCACTCCGTGTCAATCCGGTATTACAGCCGTTCCATTGATTATGCCACATCATCACATCTCACGGTACACGGTCAGATGGATATAATGCTTTTTTATAATTAACTTTAGATGCAATTCCCGTTCCTCCTTGAGTTCGGTAGCAAACGCTATAAGATTCTCTTTTCCAATGAAGACGGTCACAAACGTCACAAACTTCTATTATACCTTAATTCATACTAATATTATAAAGTTTGTGAGTGTGTATGTTTGTTACTTCTTCACGTCTAAACGGCTGGAGCGATTTACATAAAATTTGGTAGGGAGTTAGCTGACACTCTGGATTAAACTATAGTCTACTTTTTACTGTGGGAAAATATCTTATTCCCACGGAACAATCGATACATCGATTTTTTTAACGCGGGCGAAGCTGCGGGGTTCAGGTAGTGGACTATAATTGGCCTTGTGCTCCTTTCTGCAAACTAAAACACAGCAATGCTACTTTTTAAGGCAGTATAGGAATGACAGAGCCTTTGAAATCGAACTACGGGTTTCAAAGCCAATTGTAATAAAACTGAAATGTTTCAACTTCACTCCCTCGTTACTTCCATAACGCCCGTTATTACATGAAATCGTTAATTCGATTCACAAAGTACACTTCCTGTTTGCGGAACGACTTCCGGATCGCAGTCGGAGTTCACTGTGGTCATTTACCTACGAATGGGTAGAGTGCTAATAAGTAACTTCAGGAAGCCTACGTAAATACTTACTTAACTTATATGAAGTTACAAGGACGTGCTAAATATTTTGTGTTTAATATATCTAGATTTAATTAAATAAAACCTGACTAATGTACACTTTGATCTCAGGGCTGCTGGAAGAAATTTCATTTTGAAATAAGCAGTCCTTTGTACTTTATTTACATTATGTCTGTTTTTATGTATTCTCTGTGTACAAAAATTATAAATAAATAAAAAAAAATAAAAAAATAAAAAAAATGAATTAAAGTTTATTTATGACTTGATTATAGTGTCATGTAATGGATCGATATTTTTCATATCTTTTATTTATATTATATAATTCTCGTGTAACAATGTTCGTTCCCGTACTCCTCCGAAACGGCTCGACCGATTCTCTTTAAATTTTTTGAGCATATTGAGTAAGTCTGAGAATCGACCAACATCTATTTTCCATACCCCTTAGTGATAAAGGTTGTCTACCCTTAACATTTTTATATGGCAAAACAACGTTTGCCGGGTCAGCTAGTAATCTATAAAACACGGAATTAGTTAATAATATTCGTATTTTGTTCATAACCCCGTCTATTAGATACGAAATAATCAAATAACGAATAAAGTTAAGACACATTGACTCGACAAATCAACTGCTGTGACAAATTGACCTGAGCCATTCAAATCTATAAAAAAATCCTTCACAGAGTGACTTACTGAGCCGCCAGAGCGTTATGACATGGGGCTTTTTAAGAAAGATGCTTAAAAAGCTCTTCTTCAAATCCGGCAATGTTCGGCGACGCTTTTGGTATTGACAAATGTCCATAAAACATATAACTATGAAATCGAGTTGTCCGTCTGTGTTATCGTTAGGCACAAATATGAAATAATAGCAAATACCTACTAATTATACTTATGGCACTTACTACTACTTGAAACTTCTTAGAAGATTAACAATAACAAAAGTATTTCAATACTTAACGGGTACTCACGATATGCGGTTTTTGAATCCTTTTCGAATTCTTTTTGCCGATATTTCAGTCAGCCAGTCAGTAGGAATTTCAGTCGGTCAGTTTCGCCGTGACCACGTTCCATGCAACTGGGTCGATATATCGGCAAAAACAAATTCGAAAAGGATTCAAAAACCGCATAATGTGAGTACCCGTTAAGTACTAAAATGCGTCAAATCCGCGATAATATTAGTCTAAAATAATATAATAAAAGTATTAAAAATTCAATTATATGCAGTCTACATTATTCATACATATGGTTTTGCAAAATTAATGAAGGGAAAATGATCAACTACGAGTAGATCTAGCCCCGGGCGCTATTCGTGTGTATTTTTGAAGTAAAACTTGTTACGCTTTGAGTAATTTGGAGCGGTCCACGTGTTTGGACAATAAACGAGCTTGGTCGGCGCATTTTGCAAGTAAAACAACTGATAACTTTAAAGCTTTCCTGTTGTGTTGTTACTCTGTTTTTATATTGTATTTTTAAGAATAGTGCAGTCCATCTAGTAATAAATGGTCCTTCATCGTCAACCCATTATTGTCCCACTGCTAAGCATGCATCTTCTCTCAGAATGAAAGAGTTTAAGCCATAGTCCGCGCTGGCCAAGTGCGACTTGGTAGACGGTCAAGTGCTACTTGGTAGGAAATAGTCCTTGACATCCAATGCAAGGACATCTGCAAGCATCTTCATATAGAACAGGGTTATATGTAAGGTCAATCAAAGATGCGTTAGTACTCGTGACTTGGTCGCTTCAAATGCTTCATGGTAGAAATAGGCGTGGTCGTGGTATCTTATCTTTGAGTATGATATTCGTTCTATTTGGGCAAGTTTATACATTTTCGTACATTGTTTTCAGAATTATAGAAAATTTTAATCTGTTTGGCATTAAGTTTGTTATAGGTGTCCATGGGCAGCAGTAAATGCTGTTCATCTAATGTTCTTTGTGCTCATTTACTTTTTCAACCTTATGAAGAAAAAACTTGTTTACTACTCAGTGTTTATAGATAGGTAAGTGTCAAATCTTTTTTCGTCGTCGACTCATTATTGTTCCACTGCTGAGCTTGGGTCTCCTCTCAGAATGAGAGAGTTATAGGCCGGAGGTAATAGGTAGACTTTACACACCTACGAGAACTTTTTTTAAAGACTTTTTTTAAAAACTTTTTTCTCGGGTGTGTAGGTTTCCTCACGATATTTTTCTTCATCGAAAAGCAGTAATAATTAATTTCTAATACCCACATAACTTTAGAAAAATCAGTGATGCGTGCCTGAGTTTGAATCTCGAAACCTCCCGATCGAGAGGGCAAGTTACAACTATTTATTACTCTGCGCTTAAAAAGAAAAATCTTGTCTACTACTCAATGTTATAGGTAAGTGTTAAATCGATTGATCTGTAATTCACAGCATGGTGGACTATTTTAAAATCCGGAATATGACTAAATGATGTCATTTTACATTTCCTATTCTGTAAACCAACTTCGTAAGTGTTTTCTTAATAAACGAAAAAGTTCCTAAAAAGCTTTTGCGGGCGAAATGAACGCAAGCTGGAACTAACACTACGAAAGCTTATTACTTTAGCGTGGAGCTTCTGAAGCTCTGAGTGTATGAAGCTCCGAGCGTAGTATGAAGCTCGAACCGAGCGTAAGAGGATTGTAATATTGAGCCTCGCACTGAGGCGCTAATACTCCATTGTTTATTAAATATTTTGGGTATGAAATACCTAGTTGTATAAATGTGTATTGTACTTAAAAGGCAGACCGCATATTGTTCGCATGGACAGGCACCCTCGAATCTATTTCTAGTGTAACGTAGCTCTCGGTGGAGTGATGGGTTTGCCGGTTACTTTCATATGAAGCGATCATCGTAGTTCTCGGGAGCATCAACACATCTGTGATTAACTTCAGATAAAGACCTCGTTTCTTTATGTTACTGATGTTAGTGACAGTTACCACTTATCAATAGATGGAGTGAATGCTCGTTTGTAAAATATTTAATTATTTATATACATAAAATTGTTAAGTAGATAACACTTAACAATTTTATGTATATTTGAAGAGTATACGTTGTGTGTATGTTCAGATATACCAGCCTTCTTTACTCTTTAGGCGTTATACTGACCGTCGCTGTATTATGGGACCAGATTAGGGGGCTACGGTATCCCCTGCCTTTCGTAAGAGGCGGATAAAGTGGGAGTTTGAACCATTCGGTCAGGCGACCCCGCGAAGGTCGGTGATAGGTGTGGTCGCATACTGTCGTAAAGACAGTATGCGACCACACCTATCCGGTTGCGTTACTTTGGAGATCCCGGAGTCCTCTTTGTAGAGCCGAGGACGGCCTCTGGGTAGTTTTAGTATGGTAAGAAGCCCACAAAACCCTGCGTCGCTCCCGCGGCATCTGGTACCTTTTGAAGGTTTTTCCCTTGAGAGCAAAAAAAAATGAGCGGCACTGCCGCGGTAAAGCTATTGCATAGCATTTTTTTATCAAGTTATGCAATTACAACTATTTATTTACTTACGCAGTATTTTTTCTTTGATATTAATTCAAGTATTTTTCTTCGATACTATATACTTTCTCACAATGCAACTCTTGATCCGTGCGAACATTGTCCTTGTACCATATACATACACGTTAAGCGAACGCACCGCCGCGCTACACGGTAGGCGGAGTGGGGGTGTTAGGTTTTTACGTTACGGAATTTTTTGATTTGATGAATTAATCTAGGCCTTAAACTATGCGAGTGACCAGCGAAATTCGACCGGCAGTTTTTGCGTGAAAGAGTAACAAACACACAACTTTACAAACTTTTCATTTATAATATTAATAGGGCATTATGAAACCACAACGGGCTAAGTCTGCGTGGGTAGGTTTCATATCAACAGAGGACGCCTTCTAAGTATTTAGCAAATATTTTGTGGGCCATTGCAACGTGTAATCAGCTTATGTACTCAGCTTTGCTTTGCAGTCCATTCATGATTTCTACGCTTTATCTTTGTCTTGGGTCCATTTTGTTTTAAGGTTTAATCTTCTTTGACTGCATACTGCGGTTTACAGACAGTTCTGTAAAGAATCCATACATGTATTAAGAAAATGAATGTTTGTGCATTGCATATATTTGAAGGAAAATAGGTTTTAAAGTGGTCGAATTCTTTGTGGTTCGACTTTGGAAGCATCACCGCTACATTTTTTTTTATCTGACTGAAGTAGCAAACGTGAACGTAGTCCACCTGATGGTTAGTGGTCACTGCCGCCCATGGATATTTGTAATCATGAACATGGGTTCCATCTGAAGTCAATTACAGATACGTTGCTACTCCCGAGGACTATGATGTT
Organism: Spicauda simplicius; assembly: GCA_949699795.1. Classification (NCBI taxonomy): domain Eukaryota; kingdom Metazoa; phylum Arthropoda; class Insecta; order Lepidoptera; family Hesperiidae; genus Spicauda; species Spicauda simplicius. Next base: position 2,822,194 of record OX453071.1, on the reverse strand, counting down.
CGCCTCATGTGAAAGTGGTCTGCCAACCACACCCTTCTGTCGAAATGCAAGAAATTCTTCACGCCAGAAATAGGTGTGGCGGTGGTACATTCCCGGGCGAACTTTGTACCAAACTACATAACAATATTGATTAAGGTAGGTTAATTTGCGCTGTACTCTTATTTAAAAATATTACAGTAAAAAAGAAGTGAGCATGATATTTTCATTACTTCAGTAGATTAGCAGTCGCGCTTCTAAACGCTGAAAATCAATGAGAGCGGTCGCGTGCAGCGACATGTGCTGCTAATGTGCGCTTCGGATGTGTTCACACTGACCTTTCACTTTCATGAAAAATCCTATTATTGTCCCACTGCTGGGCACGGGTCTTCTCTCGGAATGAGAGAGTTTTAGGCCATAGTCCACCACGCTGGCCAACTGCGGATCGGTTTTATATAATTTTTTGACAACGCGCGAGGCGCAGCGGTTGCCATACCGTTCTGACACACAGTGGGACCTGGGTTCGATTCCCGGCCAGACAGGTATTTGAATGATGAGTATAGATTCTTGTTCTGGGTCTGGGTGTTTGTATACTCGTCTTTGTGTGTGCCCATGGCACCCACGACACAGGAAAGATCCTACTGTGGGGGCTATAAGTATAGAAAGCGTTTTAAGTTTTTTTTAAATTATATAATTATATGAAAGTTTCACTTGTTTGTACATCGCATTTATTTGCAAAACGATAGTTTGGAACACTGATAAATACGTTATAATAAAATATTTGTCTAAACTTTTGCCTGTCGCCGTTTGTACTGAATTTAATTTAATGATCAGTTGATATATATCTATAATGATTGAGAGGACTTTTGAGAATTGAGGTGCAATTTTCGTCTTCATTACAATAAAGACCATCTCATTTATCTAAAGGTCATTTGCATCTAACCCCAGACAAGATCAGTCTTATTTGCGGTTGGCCACAGACGCGTTGTTGCTTATGAGGACTAAGTTCCTTACCGTACTTGTGATTAAAATACTGCAGCGTTTAATATTGGATTTATGAGGCAGAAATAAGTGTACTTTGTCAAAGATGTTCGACTGGGCAGGTAACACAGCCACACTTATTCTTATTTTGAAGCAGTTTTTGCATTTCGGCGGAAGAGTGTGGTTGCCGGCTTACATTTATATGAAGCTGCCTTAGTCCTTAGCTTATTAGTCTTTAGAAGTAGCAACGTATCTGTGATTAATATCAGACCCCCTGTTCTATATGAAGTTGCTTACAGCCTATAGGTGGCAATCACCACTTTCATCAGGTCAACTGTATGTTCGTTATCGTCATATTTCAATCGGGTAAAATAAAATGAAGTGATTTTTTTTATCTGACTTAAGTATGAACGAGCATGCAGTCCACCTGATGGTAAGTAGTCACTGCCGCCCATCATCTGTAATCAACTTCATCCAGAACATGGGTTCCATCTGAATTCAATCACAGATACGTTGCTCTTCCCGAGGACTATGATGGTCGCCTCACGTAAACTGTGCCGTGGTGTATTTGAAGTCGAACCAGAAAACATTCTCACACCTTTGGGTACAACAACCCATAATTGTCACACTGCTGGGCACGGTTCTTCTCTCAGAATGAGAGTTTTAGGCCATAGTCCGCGTTGGCCTTGTGCGAATTGGTCTCACACCTTTAAATACTATAAAAGTACAAAATAATATATTAATAGGGTTAGAATTCAGTGTGAACTCAGGCTAACGTATGTAATGCTTGCCACGTATAGCATTACTCATTTGAGTGGCGGATTTTTCTTTTTCCTTCGTCGTCTGTACAGTTGTGGTTTCAAAACGAATACACATTCGTTTTTCGAACACCCATGCTATATTTAGGGTCTGGATTTGTTCCCCGATTACGATGATGTATAATAAAACAAAGCATTCAAATGTTATGAGTATTTAAGTATTCGTCTTTTTTGTGCCTGATAGTAGATTATTTGTATACTATGAATAACGCATTGATAGATAATTTAATTCTATTATCAAGGTTAAAGTAGGTATACAATGATAGGTACTCAATGTAAATATGTTAGAAAGTTAAAACATAAATTATTGAAATAATTATGACATTTGATTGAAATTATAAGAGGTCTTTCAAAAATTAATATTAAAAGTTCCCATATGAAATTAATAATTTATGCATTGTACGTACTTTTTGAAGGCGATAATAGATGGCGCTGTTTACACTTATACAAATTTTTAAGTAATCACACTTTTACATGACAATAAATTTAAAAATTTTAACATAAAATTTCATCGAACACGTTCCTTATCTGCACTGCGTGCACGTCAGTTATTTTCTGTTAGGCACAAACGTAATTAACTAAAATACACTAATTAGCAATATAATGCTCTATGTACCCCACTGCCTAGAATATAAACATCGTTAATAGTTTGTGTAAAACGGTTAGCGTGACTGGGTACAGATAAATAATAAATTGAAGAGTTCAGCGACCATTTTGAAGCTACATTTATGGGTTACGACACGATGGGGTGACGGATTGTCGTTGGTTTATTTAAAATTACTTTAATATTTCGTTATTTATTTAAAGCAACACTGTGAAATACTTTTAGATTCAACTTATTTACATCTTAATAATTAGGTTTAACTCGAGCGTGGATATTAGAGTAAATAGACACAATTTATTTTACTATTTCGATGAAAAATTAAAAAGAAAAGTTTAAGTAAATAAAGTACAATAAAAATACATTCAAATATATTATTATAATAAAAATATAATAATCAAGTGGGTACTTATTTTCCCCTGTTGTAAGGCGCCATCTTTTAAAATTACATATGCTATGTCACTTTGCATATTTTTACGATTCTGATACCTATGTTGTATTATGTTACAATCCATGAAGCCTCTTGATCTTTAGCGTTCCTTTTCACGCAGTCGGGTAAAAATTGAAGGTAATAAATAGTTTTTAAGCAGTAGGTTTTTTTCATAATTTAACTATGTGCATATATGTGCGATGTATACGCTCACAAACCTTTAAATTATATTATATCTGGATTTCTATATTTCAAAATCAACACTAACAAGTCTTACTGCTGCATCAGGCTAAGGAAGTGTATTTCGCAACTAAGGAATTCTGGAAATAAAATTGTTCCAACAGATTTTATTTAATTTGTGCTCTCGGCTTTTCTGTGGAACGTGGAATCAGCTAAGGGGTTATTAGATGAAATGTGGGTTTGGATTTTATACTCGCTCTTAATTTGTGATACAGCGAATTCTAGGAAAGTATTTCTATGTGGGAGTTATTTATGTTTACTCTTACAAGGACCCGTCCTTGTAAAAGTAGGTTCTACCACCACGCCTATGTTTAACGTAAAAGTCCTTGTAATGCGGTGGAAAGGTGTTGTTGCCGGATCCCTTTTATATGAGGTGACTATTTCAGCCTTCGGGAGTAGTAACGTATCGATGATTGACTTAATATAGGACCTTTATTTTATATGAGTTACTTACAGATCTATGGGTTACAGTGACCACTTGCCATCAGGCTCATGCTCGTTTGATGTATGCATTAGACTTTTGACATCCATCCATCAGCCTTTGAAAGTCCATTGCAGGTTATAGGCCTACCTTAACCGGTCCTGACCGGTCCTGGGTTATCTGAATCCAGCGATTACCCGCATTCTTCTTCAGGTCATCAGTCCACCTGGTCGGGGAGCGGCCTGCGCTCTTTATGCCCAGATGAACATGTCCCCCACACAAAGTCAGGTATATTAAGTATTTGACTTTGTGGTTACAAAGTCAAATACTCAAAATATCAAATACAATACCACAAAGTTTCAATGAGTGAATGAATTTTTGTGTGCAAACGCACACAAAAATCCTGTTTAAACACCAGTGAACATTGAAGAAATGAACAACATTAGGAAAATTTATATACATGAAGTCATTTTATTTACCTATATACATTTAAATACATAAAGTTATATAATTAGTCATATTTATATACATGAGACATAAAGTCCGTAGATATAAAAGCATGCTGGCTGTGTAAACTTATAAATTGGCTCAAAATAAGCCTAGCCATGCGAGCTTGGAGCAAATAAAGCGGTTTGTTTAGCAAATATATAGAGGTTTTATCGGGAAAATGCGGAGGGCAGTCTGTTTATAAAAAAGGGAAAAGTTGGTTTCGTTTGACGTAGGTTCGGAGCTTTGCAGTTCTCGGAAACTCATAATTATGGGCGACATACATGCTTTGGAGTGCGGTAACTGAAAAAGAATGGTGGAAAGTAGAAATTTCTTTAGCCAATTCTGATTATGAACAATCCGTGATGGTTATATCATAATATCAAAATGTTTTCTTCACCATTAAAGCAATGTCAAAATGGATGTGCGCAAAAATAACAAAATAACGTAAAGAAAAAAAGAGATGCGCGGGTACCCAAAACAATAAAAAACCCGTCCAGGCTAAGTATATTGCAATAAAAAATAAAAAAAAACTTTGTATTTCCACTAGTTAAAAAAATTCTTCAGGCAAAACAATTGACTATTTTATCCCTCTAAAATACTCCCAAAAACCTTGTTTTTCTGAAAATATCCCCAAATTAAAAATACCCATCAATTTAGGAAAAATATACCCGGGGCTTGCAACACTTACTTGTACCGCATTTTTTTTAATAATGCAGCATTTCAGAATATTGTCCACTGAATGATTTGTGTAGATTACCGTTACTGGAAAACTGAAATTAACCACATTCAGATCTTTTTTTTTGTTCTCGAGGGGGAAACCTTCAAAAGATACCCGATGCCGTGGGAGCGACGTAGAGTTATGTGGGATTAAACCCCCGGTGCCCGTCCTCGGCACTATAAAGAGGACTCCGGGACCTCCACAGAACCACTGCCGGAATCCTGTGTGCGCGTTGCTCCATCGGGCTCTTACCAGATGGGCCGGTGGGCTCATCTAGTCTTTACGGCGGTATGCGACCACACATACCGACGTCCTTCCCGGGATCGCCTGACTGAACGGTTCGAGCTCCCACTCTAGCCGCCCGCAACCCCGGAAACTATAGACCGGAACTTACGACAGGAAATGGACGCCGTAGCCCTATTCTGGTCTCGGAACTACAGGGGGAACTACATTCAGATCTACAGTTCCATCAAACAACCGTGATGGTACGTACTCCAAAAAGTAAATAAGAACAATTAAAAAAATTATGGCTTACTTTCATATGAGGCGACCGCCTTAGTCTTCAGGAGAAGCAATGCATCTGTGATTGACTGCAGATTGAACCCTTGTTCTACATGAAGTAGCTAACAGGTGTCCACGGGCAGTGACCTTAATGTGAGGTGGGCTGAATCTGCTAAATCAATTAAAAAAATGGTTATCTTAACATACCCTTCATCTCTCTCTCGTTCTCTCGTCAACCCATTACTATCTCACTGCTGGGCACGGGTCTTTTCTCAGAATGAGAGATTTTAGGCCATAGTCCACCGCGCCGGCCAAATGCGAATTGGTGGACTTCACACACCTCCGAGAACTTTTTTTTTTAAAGAACTCTCGGGTGTGTAGGTTTCCTCACGATGTTTTCATTCAGCGAAAAGCAGTGATAATTAATTTCTAATACGCACATAAATCAGTGATGCGTACCTGTGTTTGAACCTCAGATCTCCCGATCGAGAGGGCAAGTTCCAACCATTAGGCTATCACTGCTCTACTCTACTCTACTGCAGACTCTTCATACTTGATTGCAAAAACATTACCTATTCTTGTTTTAATGTAGAAATACGAATACAATTTTTACAAACTTTAAAACTTACCGTAGTTTTACATTTTTCATAGCACGGTAGTGTTTTACCTTAAACTAGGTTATTTCCACATTGACTCTCCGCGGACCAATAAATTTTAATTGTTTCTGTTCCATTTATTTTAATTGGACGAGGGTTCATAATATAAATTTAATATTTTTGACACATATGATGGCAAACACACATAAATTAGTAGTTTCATATAAAAATGTATTTTTACTACGATATTACACGTCAGTGCATGAAAACGTAACCACCATTTTATTGGTACGTGTCTCACGTACGAGAAGTTATGTAAATTGTGTACTTTATTGCACATAAAAGTTAACTACTTAGTAGTAAATAATAAGCTTCTGGATAGAAATATGTAGACAACTAAACACTTAATTCAGTATATAGGAAAGGCTTATTGGATTTCATTTAAAGTATGACACTGTGTTTGTATAAGATTTTAATTGATAAATTTGAACACTGTAATACAAGATTCCAATTAAATGACAAGCAATCAAATATTGGTACATCAATGTTAGGTATCATACTAATATTATAAAGGCGAAAATTTGTGAGTGTGTACGTTTGTTACTTCTCTATGTCTAAACGGCTGGAGCGATTTTCGTAAAATTTGGTAGAGAGTTAGCTGACACTCTGGATTAACATATAGTCTACTTTTTACTGTGGGAAAATATCTTATTTAACGCGGATTTTTTTTTAATGTGGGCGAAGCTGCGGGGTGCAGCTAGTTTAGTATAAATGTCAATTATATAACCTCATTGTAGAAGTTATTAAGTAGATCCATCCATAGTTCGATGACGGTTCAATCACTGTTGTGATGAAGGTCCTTCCTGTAGTAAGTGACCACCGTCATCCATAGTCATCTATATAATCAAACCCAGATAAGATCAAAAGTTGACTTCACGATGTGTTACCGCCCGAGAACACTAAGTTGGCTAACGCTACGAAAAAGTATGACACAGGCTCCCAATTCTTATTAGGATTGATTAGTTATAAATATTCCTAACCGGCAGTAACCATTTAACATCGTGCACTTCATTCATTTATAATTGATCCATAAATATAAAAATAACGTAACATTATTACAGGACGTACTAATTGCATTTGACACTCTGTAAACAACTTCAGTAATAGGTAATTAATATAACGCAACAAATATTAGTATTGCAAAGGAAATGGCCACCAAATTTATCCCTGTTCTTTTTACGTAAAAACGAACAGATTCACCCATATTTCAATTTAAACAAAACTTTGCAAAACCGTGTCACAATTTTAAATGTCATTAATAAAGTCATTTCTGTCAGGGCTGATAAAAGACAGAACGGACATTTTGGGACGAAAAATAAATATTAAATGAGATGTACAGTTTTTTTGGCCTCAAGTGTTTGTCGCCTGTGTTTTCATGACGTTGTGAATGATTAATATACTTATTTCATGTTTCACATTCCACGTATAAAAAAGGTATAAATATATCTTTATTGTATATCACTCCTGATAAGTTCTAACATTAATCTAACAACGTATTTTATGTGTATGACATGTAATTAATAATAGTAAATACTTGTGAATTGTATTTTAATGTGTACAAAGAACTTTTCAAACGTTTCACACATCTTTTATAGGATTCTTGATGACTGTAGGCACCACCGTTATAATCATTTCAGTGATATACATTTTATGAAATTAAATATCAAATGAACATGCTGTAGGTACACTTGATGGTGTCCCTATAGTTCCAAGACCAGAATAGGGCTACGGTATCCTCTGCCTGTCGTACGAGACGACTAAAAGGAACTTTTGGGGTCACGGGCGATTAGATTGGGAGCTCGAACCGTCCAACTCCGGTTGTGTTCCGTTGGAGATCCCGGAGTCCTCCACGCAGCGCTGAGGACGGCCACCAGAGGGATTGTTTTGGTGCGGTAAGAATCCCACATAACCCGCGTCGCTCCCACGGCGTTGGGTACCTTTAGAAGGTTCCCTCACGACAAAAAAGGTACGCTTGTTGGAAAGTGAACATTTCAGCGCATTGACATCTGTTAGCAACTACATACAGAACAGGGGTACTGGCTAAAGTGAATCACACATGTGTTGCTATTTACTATCTTAGTCCTCGATAATATATTCGCGTCATATTATAGTGAGATACTAATGTGTTCTGGTTTTATTGAAATTACTTATTTATAAGAGGTAATCGCCGTTTACTTGATATTATCCGATTCAAAAAGAACGTATCTAGGACAAAAAGCACTGCTAGACATTGCTCCCAATACGACTCTCGCAACGTACATCATCGAAACTGCAAAAACGTGTTTTTCGTTTTATTGCTCTAAAAATAACATAATAGCGTACTGTTTATATAACTTAAAGAAAAAAAATTTTGACCAATATTTAGCCTAATTTTGAAATGAACATTATTGTTTCTGCACTATTTAAGCACAGAATATAATCGAAAAATACAACTTCAAATCGTTCTCCTGGAAAGTAGTCAATTTGTAGATTCGATAGTGTACGTTGTGAGAGTCGATTAGTCTGAAAGTTAACCATCATTTCACATAATACTTGAACCTAATACTTTTTATAACTAGTGCGTGCCCGTATACTATTAGATAAATATAGTAATTAACTGTTACGTACAAATAATAATTAACTTAAATACGCTAATTACTATAATAATAGCGTTTAGTACAGCTCTGCAAGCCTAGAATATAAACATCGTTAATCACCTGTGTAAAATTAAGTTACCATGCTTGTTTTTGTAAAAAATATAATATAAGATAGATATCTTTCTCAAAAGTAAAACAGCTAATGGGAATATTTATCGATAATTGGTCACTGCCACCATAAAAAGGGACCACACGTGGTCTTAATTTAGCTCCAAATACACACACACGCTTTCTACACTTATAGCCTCACAGTAGGATTTTCTTCTATGTCGTGGGTACCATGGACACACACAAGACGATTACACAAACACCCAGACCCAGAACAGGAAGCTAAACTCATTATTCAGATACCTGTTTGGCCGGGAATCGAACCCGGGACCATTGCGTGTCAGATCGGTATGGTAGCCGCTGAGCCACGTGGGTCGTCAATAGAATTAGAGTCTTTATTGTGGTCACACTTGTCCGAGGCGTTCTAACTTAGTCTCAAGGGTAGCAAAGCGACTGTGGCTAACCTTTTTTGGTGACGGGAAGCCTTGGGAGGGACTCCAGTTTATGTAGGATTCTTATCCACTAGCCTTCTTCAGCGCTAGCAGGGTACCCTGGGATCTTCAATGGAACCCACTGGTGCTCCTAACGCGGCACCTCTCAAGGCCTTGTTTCTTGCGTGATGTGTAACTGTCTCCTTGCAACTACTGGTGTCTACGACGACATGCAGTCACACATGCCACCGTCCTTCTCGGGGTTGCTGGCTAGGCGGTTTTAGCTCAGAGCCCAGAAGCTGCCTTTTACGACAGGCAGGAGATACCTTAGCCGTATTCTACTTCCCGACTACAGGGGACAAGATACGACTTTCACTTTATCTAGGCTCGATTACACTTGTTTATGGGCGACAATGAGTACTTACCTAAAGGAGGACACAATGCTTATCACTTATCAGCTACTTCCATGGTATAAAAAAGGTGTATCCGATCCAATCCAATTTTCCTGGACAGGCGACTTTGTTAAGTCTTCTGAAATATTTTCTGCCTCACCACATGATTCAAACCAGAAAAGGAATCATGTGTGAAAGTATATACGTGTTGCCAGAGAGAACTTAAATGATTGTACAATTGAAGGTTTTATGAAATATGCAATCATTTAACTAAATCTATAAAAATGTGTCGTTTTCAGGCAGAAATTGGCGTAAATTGTGGTTGTGCCGTTGCAGGCGAACTGTGTTCTAGTTTTCTTCTTTTTTTTATTTATTTATTTATTTTATAATTTTTGTACACAAACAATACATAAAAAACAGACATTATAAACTTAAGTACAAAGGACTACTTATTTCAAGATGAAATTTCTTCCAGCAGCCTTGGGATCGGAGTGTGCATTTGTAAGGCAAATTAGGTGTGCACAACTGGAAATTAATATTTATAGTTAAAATATGATATATATATATATAATATATATATACAAATACATACATATGAATAAATACATACAATATGATATTTTTTCCTTTATTTGTATAACTTACTTCACTAATTATGAAACTTTAACTATCTTTAGACAATCGACATAGCAAACCAATGTAGTCTCTCTGATGATAAGTGGTTACTAAAACCCATGGACATCTTTAATCAACTTGATGTCAATCAGAGGGTCTCTCTCAAGTCAATCACGGATACCTTACGGATGCTCCCGAGGACTAAGATGGTCGTTCCTGATAAAAGCCGGTAACCATACCAGTATCAGTAAAACGCAAAAACTGCTGCAAGTTATTTTTTATTGAAGTGAAACTTCTTTAGGCGCATGAGGGTAAAATTTTTACAGATGAAACGTCACGCCGGTATGCAACGGAAGTGTCGGAAAAGAGAGAGAGAGTGATCGAGACCGATTGAGAGAGAGTAAGACAGGGCAAACGTAGCATGAGCAACTAGCCGTGGAGTGAGAGTAGGGAGCAAGCGAGTGAGAATGATTGAGAGAAAAAGTGAGACAGAGCGAACGTCGTATCACGCCTTTTTCCCTTCCTCTTAATCTTGGAAATTTTAAGTTTTAGATTTGTATAAATATAAACAAGATTTATAAATTAGTTCGCCAAAGAAGTTTCACTTCTGACATGTGTACTTTGTACGCACGCATGTTTTTTTTTTTATAATTTAATCTAACGATAAGGCAGACGGGCTACCTGATGGAAAGTAGTCACCGTCGCCCATGGACATTCGCAACACCAGAGGAGTCGCCAATGCATCGCCGGCTTTGTAGGAGAGCTCTTTTCGCACCTTTCTTGAAGAACCCCATGTCATAGCGCTCCGGGAATACCTCAGGAGGAAGCTAGAAATAGGTGGGCGGCTCGTACCCCTCCGGTCGATTCTCTATACCCTACACTCGTTTTACAACCTTGAAAACTAATTACTAACGACATAAGAAGCTTCAGAAAATAAGATGTCTCCAAAAATTAAGAAAAAGTTGCGAATTTGTTCAACAACATATTTAAGAGAATAAACTCTGGCATCGTTTCCGATCGAAATAATGTACGACGAGACGTGCACACGTAAATCAAAGTTTAGGTACTCTACACAAAAAGTATGAAACGTAAGTAACATATCAAATGTTCTTTGATCTTGTTATAGCCTGCCTTGATAAATCGTTTTGTACAAAATAAGGACGCGAAACCGTAAGACACTATGTCCATAATATGATAAACAAAATTTGTATTTAACGCTGAAATAAATAAAATAAAATAAGTGTCATTTTCGCCTGAAGATGCCGCACATGCTGCCTTTTGTCGCGATTTTATACAAATTCATGAACACGGTTATTTACGTATCTTGAATGAATAATCCTTAAAAAATAGGAAGAACAAGGACAACACGTGCAAAATAAAGTATCTATTTCAGAGTATTTTTTCTATTAAATTAATTCGTAATGGACATTTACATAACAATTTTGGTCTAAGTTTTTTTTATCTGACTGAAGTAGCAAACGAGCATGCAGTCCACCTGGTGGTAAGTGGCCAATGCCGCCTACGGACATCTGTAATCAACTTCACACAGAACATGGGTTCCATCTGAAGTCAATCACAGATGCGTTGCTACTTCCGAGGACTATGATGGTCGCCTCTTGTGAAAGTGTGCCGGCAACCAAAGCCTTCTATCGAAACGCAAGAAATTCTTCACGCTAGAAATAGATGTGGAGGTGGTACTTCCCCGGTCGAACTACACTGGTTCTACCGCCTTACCACAATAAGTTGAAGAGAAGATTCTTTTGCATAGAAGTTTATGCAAAAGAATTTATTTGTATGGCGTAATGTGCTCTTTTATTATTTGTGTTCATATACAAAAGCCGAAAATCCTAACGGCCTTGCAAATAGGTATTTCTTGTATTTTACCGACCCCTCAGTGAAATCGTTAGATCAAATTTACCTATATATCTTAAATGGTGTCTCAATATTAATTCTCTAGTTTCATTAAGTGAAGTTAAATATAAGGGTTGGTTAAAAATGTAGAAAATACAATTGAAATAACAAATAAGAGGGCAAATTTCAACCACAAGGCTATTAATGCTCTACACCGGCTCTTCCTTCTGGTATTACAAATACCTATACTGCATATGGCTTACTCGCTAGTCGCCAAAGCGAGACCCTAACCTGTTTCCTATGCTTAACTTGCCCAACTAACCGTGAAATTAACCCCGATTTCCGAAGAAACAATTTTGTATGAGCGTTTTAATTCTTTTCCTTTTTGACTAAAGTAATTACGAATTGTGTTTCACTGTGATTTTTAGAGTTCCGTATACGAAGGGTAAAACACGGAGCCTCCATTACTAAGACTCGGGTGTCCGTCTGTCCGTCTGGTCGTCTGTCCGTCTGTCTGTCTGTTCATCTTTCCGTCTGTCACCAGGCTGTATCTAATGAACCGTGATAGTTAGACATTTGAAGTTTTCACAGATTAAGTATTTCCGACGTCGCTATAACAACAAATACTAAAAGAAGAATAAAATAAATATTTAAGGGAGGATTAAATACAACAAACGTTTTATTTGCTAGATCAAAACATGCGAGAGCGTCGTCGTCAACACATTATTGTCCCACTGCTGGGCACGGGTCTTCTCTCAGTATGAGAGAGTTTAGGCCATAGTCCACACACACCTCCGAGAACTTTTTTTTTTTTAAAGAACTCGGGTGTGTAGGTTTCCTCACGATGTTTTCCTTCACCGAAAAGCAGTGATAATTAATTTATAATACGCACATGAATCAGTGGTGCGTGCCTGGGTTTGAACCTCGGACCTCCCGATCGAGAGGGCAAGTTTCAACCATTAGGCTATCAAATGCGAGAGCGTGTTGCCATCTTTTCTGCTCGATCAAAACACATGACATATGGATGTGGCCAATTTTCTAAAAATTGTAACGTGATTTTTTCCATTTCTTATCGATACTAGTAGATAATAGTGGGGAACCCTTCGTCCTCGAGTCCGATTCGCATTTAGCCGATTTTTTTCAATCCGCAAAGGACCCTTTGTGAGATTCTGCGATGATTAAAAGGTTTTATCGTATTATTTATTTGATTGAGGTCATAATTTGTGGAGGTCGAGGTCGAAAGGCCAGGCGTGGGTAAATTGGTTTAGGCTGAAATAATGTTGGAGTTTCGTTATTTTGTGAGTTAAATATTAGTTTAGATCTATTTGGCGAGGACTGTGTTTTATGTAGATATTCGCAATATTAATGAGTCTGCTGTACTCAGTGTTTTAGGTTTGATGTGTCCTTGTGAAGGACAATATGTACAGTCACGAGCAATAAGATGTGACTATGGAAGATTGAAAAAAGTATCTGACCCAAGAAGGAGTTCAATAATATCTGACTACACGAACGCAGCAAAAATATCTGACATTGAAAGGCAGCATAAAGCAGTAGCGTCAAAATTATGTGATTTGACGTTCATCTACATACTTTTGACGCTACTGCATTATGCCGCCTTTCAACGTCAGATATTTTTGCTGTGTGCTTGTATCATTTGAGGTTAGTTGCTGTTGTCACTGTTGACTGTCTTGAAACGTTTTGGAGTATATGCCACTCTTTTTATTCTCATCATCATCATTAATATATTTTTGTAGGTGGTAGAACCCGTGTAGTGCGACCGGGGAAGTACCACCGCCACACCTATTTCTAGCGTGAAGCGTTTCTTGCGTTTCGATGGAAGGGTGTGGTTGCCGGCACTCTTTCACATAATGGCAGTCACCACTAACCCGAATGATCGTTTGCTACTTCAGTTGGATAAAAAAATCTACCTTTAGCCGATGATAGATGGGTTGCTACTTCTGGAACCTAGAACCTTTGTAGCGCTGAGGACGGCCACCATTCTAGTGCGGTAAAAATTCCACGTACCCCTGCGTCACTCCTACAGCTTGGGGTACCTTTTGAGGTTTCCCCTCGAGAAGAAAAAAAGGTACCTCCTCGTTTGCATACTTTTACCCCATCAAAGGTATCAGCGATGGCACATACACATTGTTCTATCGTCGAACACGAAAAGATAAACATATTGCGCCGCTAATGGAAGTCAAAGCTCCGTAACGATTTTCCGCCACAAAATGGCATCGGCCCGTTAATTTTTAATGCAATCCTCGACGCGTCTACTCAATAATTCACAAATGAGTCATTATGGCCGCACCTGCTCTAATCCATCCATCATTATTGTAATTTGTAGGCGAAATAAAATGTAAGCAAATCGATAAAACGATAAAGTGATCGCAAAATGTTTTTGCTTAGCATCGGTGTCACACACTGACCTCTATTCTGTCTGACAGTTTTGTCTTTTTCATACATGATCCTTTTCAACTATTATTTTTTTGTTTTCTTATCAGCAATTTTTGGACAAAAAAGGTATTTGGCAAGGGGAGATCTCCCGCCAGGCGAGGTGGTCATGCCTGGGGAGCGGCCGTGCTCTGACAGTCGTTGTTCGGAACTTGTATATATGCAGGATTCTGAGAATACTTCGATAGCGTGTTTCAGAATACTAGTAGCGCCATACAGTTTATTTTGTAAAATCTCTCCTAGCTCGATAGGTTTGCAGGAAAACCCGCCTACGTAACCTTTAGGCACTTTTTCCTCTATCCCGTTTCTGTTGATTTTGTTTCTATACCAAAAACCTTCAAGTTTTTCATGTTTCATGTAGCAGTTGACAAGTTTGAGTTTGGATGAAATAAAAGCGCTTAACGAATTGATTTGAACAAGAATGTAATTTAGAAGATCATTCTTAAGGAAATGTATTGTGTAACTAAACCCATTATTTAACCATCCCCTTAGTAGACACAGACGCTATGTCAGGTTTTGAATATATATATCTCTCTTTCGTCAACCGTCCCACTGCTGAGCACGGGTCTTATCTCAGAATGAGAGAGTTTAGGCCATAGTTCACCGCGCTGGCCACGTGCGGATTGGTGGATTTTACACACCTCCGAGAACTTTTTTTTAAGAACTCGGGTGTGTAGGTATCCTCATGATTTTTCCTTCACCAAAAAGCAGTGATAATAAATTTCTATTACGCACATAAATTAGTGGTGCGTGCCTGGGTTTGAACCTCGGACCTCCGAGAACTTTTGTTTTTAATAACAGGTTTTGAATATTAAAAGGTATTTTTGAATAACCAATGTCCATTAAATAATGGATCACTATTAGCTATATTTGGCACTGTTTACCTACTGTTCGCAATATTACTAATATTTCACTAATCAAGCATTAATATTTACTAATGGTTTGGTTGAAATAAATCTATTACGCTGATCATGGTATATTGGTGTACTAATTACTTTATACGTGGTATAATTCATAGGAGTCGACGGATAGATTTAATAGACAAATGAAGTTTACATTTATGAGAATGTTAAACAAAATTAATAAAATTAATTTCTAAAAATATAACAGGCACCTAAAGTTGTATTCAACATCTCTTGAAAATTTGCATTATCAGAGATTAAATTTAGATTATTTATTATTAGTTATTGTTACAGATCTTTTTGAAGAACACCTCGTCTTAGTAAATATTTATAAAGATATACTATGTATTAAAAAACTATATACCTACTTTAAAGAACGATAATGTTAATAAAGCTCTTATCCTTGGGTACTGTAGTTCATGTCATTCATATGTGTCATGAAACTGATGTAATACGGTCATGAAATCCACGTTATGTTTATTACACGTTCATTTAAAAATGTATAATTTTATCTAATGGTTGATGTTTCATCAGAATACATATACTTGTGTGATATATATATTTTGTTGCTCACTATTTATATTTAAAATATTTTTTATTGAATTTGATAATACGTAAAGCTATAAATAAATAGGCAACAATATTCTATTATATAAATCGCTACTAACTTGCACCACATCCCAAAACCCGTGAGTGAGAAAACGCACAGTTATCAAAAAGCGTTTGCAAACCAAAATGTGTCGAGGTTGCATCTATCGGTGCAGTCAATATTAATACAATGTTTTGTTACACTGATGTTCGTTCTGAAATTGAATCAGTAAACGGTACAGTCCACCATCAGTTAGCCATGAAAAGCTGAGGTATCAGGTATATCTTAGCAATTATAGCCACACATAATTAACAGTGAAAGCCGAAGTAAGAAACAGTGAAATTAAAAGCGCATTATTAAAAGTAAATTAGAGCAGTGATAGCCTAATTAGAGCAGTGATAGAATAATGGTTGAAACTTGCCCTCTCAATCGGGAGGTCCGAGGTTCAAACCCAGGCACGCACCACTGATTTATGTGCGTAATAGAAATTAATTATCAAGGAAAACATCATGAGGTAACACACCCGAGAGTTCTATAAAAAAAATTCTCGGAGGTGTGTGAAGTCCACCAATTCGCACTTGGCCAGTGTGGTGGATTATGGCCTAAATTCTCTCATTCTGAGAGAATACCCGTGACTAGCAATGGGACAATAATGGGTTGACGTGATATTTAACAACATTTGTTTCTAGCGTAAAGCAGTTGCTGTTGCTGTTTATGAGATAGAAAGTTAATTGTTCGACAGAGGAGGTATCATCGCCACACCTATTTCTAGCTTTTTGTATAATAATGAAGTAGCAAGCGAGCAAGCAGTCCACCTGATGGTAAGTGGTCACTGTCGTCCATGGACATCTGTAAGCAACTTTATATAGGACAGGGGTTCGGTTCTAACTGAAGTCAATCACAGATGCGTTGCCACTCACGGGGACTAGGATGGTCGCTTCAAATAAAAGTGTGTGGCAACCATATCCTTCCATCGAAACGCAAGGAATGCTTCAAGTCAAAAATAGGTGTTGCGGTCGAACTACAGTAGTTCTACCACCTGATGGAGCAATTCTGGCGCTTTGTTCCAAAGGTATTGTGGCCGGCTCACTACTACACGTGGCGACTTCGTAGTAGCAGGAAGGCATCTGTGATTGACTTCAGATAGAATCTTCCGTATATGATCTTGACCCAGGCAAATAATTTTTGAAGTTAGCTGACGTTTTCCGGGACTTTTGTTTGTGTGTGTTTAAATATTCACAATTGTACGCAGTATTCACTTGTACTAAGAATCATGGGGTTGGGATTGTAAAGAACGTAGACATTTTACGACATAAATATTAAAAGTAAATATTGAAAATATTAAAAATTACTGCATTTAAATTTACTTATAAAGTATTTAAAATACTTATAACAATGTCTGCAGTCGTCTTCCGCCAATATGTGCAAATATCACTCCTTGCATTTAATTTCTAAAACTGCGTATAACAGGTTTATGCAGTATTTACACAATTGTTAAGTTGCATTTAATTGCATCGAACAAAGCGGGTAGCTAACGCATTGTCTTAAATGAGGTCGTCAATGACTGGTTCTGTCATGTTTTAACGCTTCCTCGATAGATACTATTGTTTGAAAATCATAAAATAAAATTGGAAACGGTTATAAATTTCTCTTCAAAAGAAGCTTTGATATTGTCTATTTAAACATTTAAGGTCGCATTTCTAATATCTTATTCTTGCTGCTGCAAATAGACGTTTATAACTGACAATCAATCAATCGTTTATTTCCATTCATATAGGTACAAATCTCTTACATGTATATAAAATTGCAGATTGTAGTCTTTCTACTCACTGAAAAAAATATACGAGTTTTACCCAGAGATCGCAAAACAAATAAGAGTTTTACCCACGACATGCACCCTTAATAGCAAGTGGTTCTCGACAACCCATTATTGTCCCACTGCTGGGCACGGGTCTTCTTTAAAGATGAGAGACTTTTAGGCCATAGTCCACCGCGCTGGCCAAGTGCGAATTACTGGACTTCATTCTTCTTTTTTAAATGCAGGTTTCAGAATGATAAACTACTTTTAAAATCGTATAAAAGTCAAATACCTACTGTTAAAAGCCACTTTACGCTGCAATAAAGTAAAAATAGATGCAACGCGTCTGCTGATTTAATGTAGTTTACACAATTGTTAATTGCATTAACTGCATCGAACAAAGAAGCTAGTGGCATTGTCTTAAATAAGGTCACTGCAGCCGATGACCGCAGCCATTTTCCATAAGCGCTTTCTTGTTGGAAACGTGTTGACTAACGGAGTCATCTATTTACATTAGATGGCGGATTATGTCTTATTTATATTATAAATGTGAATTTTTGTGCGGATTTACATACATAATGTTTGCGGGAAAGAGTAATATACACATGTGTGTGTAAAAACACACATATGTTTGGTGTTCACGTAAAAACTACCATTTGGATTGTAAAAAGCACACACATGTTTGTAAATCTTTCTCGTAAAAACTACCATTTGGATTTAGCTGATATTTCGCACCCACATAATTTATGGCCTAAATTACAACATACTACTATTGCCTTGTCCACCAATTCGCACTTGGCCAGCGCGGTGGACTATTGCCTAAATTCTCTCATTCTGAGAGAAGACCCGTGCCCAGCAGTGGGGCAATAATGGGTTGACGTGACTATTGCTTTTAAATGCAGCTTCGCTAATTTACTCTTTTTACTTTTAACGGGTGCGTTCAAAATAACTTGAAAATTATTACAATTTATTTGAATTTGAGAAATATTCGTGCTACTTTGGACAATATGAAGTTTAGTTTCTTAATTAAAATTACGGTCGAATTTCGACCGTTTTGATGGGTGACTCGTGAAATGAACCGCATATTGAGAGTATCCGTTACAAATAAAAGTTTAACAATTCCAAGACAATTATACACTAAAATCACGCAAAACATATACAAAGCCCGCTACAAAGCCAAACTGTACAAGCGAATGAAAACCGAAACATAATTTCAGTTAAAATGTTATGATAATTACGACAAAGTGTACGGAGTTACCACGTGTTGGTTCAAAATAGACCGAAGACAATTTAGCGTTAGTCACCGCGTGAGTCAGTCACTGCTCGATTTTGAAATCTAATGAAAAGACCATTAATATGCTTGCAGTTTAGTGTTATGATTCATTTGTGTTTTTAGTGCTTTTCATGTCACGGTCGTTTGGGCCCTCAGACAAAAGAATACCAAGGTCGTTGTATGCTATAAGTATAAAAATATTATTAAGTGGTTGTCTCGTTTCATCTGCGTTAAAAAGAACATTTCTGTCTAGTATAGTAGCTTTCTACTCTACTATGTTCTGGTTTGAAGGGCACACCTCATTTTTGTAGATATACATATTCATTCAAGGGGTTTCAACGTAGTCCTTAGGTGTAGCAACGCTGTCCCTATAATTTCGAGATCAGAATAGGGCTACGACTACGACTAAAAGGGGCTTCCAGGGTTGCGAACGGGTAGAGTGGGAGTTCGAACCGCCCGGCCGGAAAGGGCGGCAGCATGTGTGGTTGCATGCCGCCGTAAATAACAGAAGGTGCGTTGAGCGTATTCGCTTACCAGAGAAGAGCCTGAAAGGGGCATCGTGCTCGGAGGACTCCGGTTGTGTTCGGCTGGAGATCCCGGAGTCATCTACGCAGCGCTGAGGACGGTAAGAATCCCACATAATCCGCGTCGCCCCCACGGCGTTGGGTACCTTTTGAAGGTTTCAAAAAAAAGGTGTAGCCTAAAATATTATATGAAACATTATATAATATTTTAGGAGTGTATATTATTCTACTTGAGGTTGCTTACAAATGTATGGGTGGCATTACCACTTACTGTCAGGTAGACCGTATGCTCGCTTGCTACTTCAATCTTATAAAAAGCTATAAACTCCTATTATTTATTTTTTGTGAAACTAATTTAATAACATTATTTAATGTCCGTCGCCTCTTTATCATTTAGATGGCTATCTTTAGTATTTCATTAGTGCGCAGTTTCAGTTTGTCAGTGACTCAACCATTTGTCAGTTAATTAGTCAGTCATAATTTTAATCATTTTGCACAATATGGAGGTAAATATTTAATGTTTTGGAGCGGATAAGGTTTGTGGAAAGGCTTTGTTCTGATCAAAAACAATCTTATTACTTAATGTGAACGTAGGCACATATTTTCGCACTTAGTAGCTCACAATGCATTGGTTCTTCTCGACTTTTTTACTAAAAATTCAACTCATATCATTCCACAACCACCGTATTTTCCTGATTTGGCTCTGAGCAGCTTCTGGCTATTCAGCAAACTCAAAAGGCCAATACGAGGCCACTGTTTTGACACGAAGAGATAAATACCGAATCAAAGGTCTTGAAGGCTATAACAGGAAAAGGCTATTCCGACTGTTTCGAGGACTGGAAAAAGCGCTGGCAAAAGTGAGTTTTATCAGACAGAGATTATTTTAAAGGGGGGAAAATTTATTTGAAAGAGTAAACTAAGACATTAACATTTTATAAACAAATTCACCTTACCTTTTGATCACATGTGGACATTCTTACTTTATCGAGCAGAAACTACCGTTTGTATTTCACTGATGCACACACATAGTTTATAACCTAGTCCAACACATGGGATACGAATGTATTAAAAAATATTTCTTGTTTTTTTTTTTTGATATTGTTATTTCTTTCTAAATATTATTGAAATTTTAACAAACAATACGAACTTAATTGAAGTTCTTAATTATTATCAAACTTCTAATAACTCGAATTACCTAAATGAACTTCTTAAGTCTAAAGTAAGATTTCAAGGTTGTAAGAGTGAAATAAGTTAGAGTGAAATTTGAACTGGTAAATTAATTCAAACTGACCCGCCATCTTGAACGAAAATTTAAATTCCTAGTGCACTTTGGGTCCAAACTTTCGCTTGGTCAAAACTCCGCGAAGTCAAATACAGTGGTTTTAGAATTTCCCTTACAACCCTAAAGTTCACAAGTGCGCAAAGTTTTACGCTTTTAGGCCCAGCAAGTTTTGATTAGACGACTTCGTTCAGACGTCCTGTGGCTCGTAAAAATGTCCCGAATGTTTGTTTGTCATTTTGGGTTAACGTTTATGGTGATTATTCTAAGTGATTCAAATTTTATTTTGGATACTACAAAATATGTCCGTCAAGCTACTTCCAAATTTCCTTATAGGCTCCACAGTGCACCATGCTATTCCACTGTAATTGAAAAAAAAAATACGATTACGTTTTAAGGATTCGTGCAGTACCTTCTTCTTCTTAGTCTTTTAGATAGTTAAGTTTTTTTAAGTTGCAAAGGAAATGCATAACATCAAGAATTTTATGGCCACTATGTTCTTTATGTTCTTAGCAGTGACAAATAGTTTCTTAGCAAGGAAATTGATGCAATCTTTCGGATATAATTCTTTAGTCGTTTAAGTAATTCTAGGCCTGATTGAACATTAATTATGTGCCAAGCTTCTTATATCTTATTGTCGGGTACTCTTTTTATATGTTTGAATTAGCAAATGAACAGGAAATCTACCTTTGAAATGTAGGCATTGACGCTGGACTTGACAATAGCGATCACATATTTATCAGATGGACTGATAACCTGAAAAAGACAGCTGGAAACAGTATGACACAGAAGGCAAAGAAACGGTTCGAGCGGAGTCAGTTAAAGAGGTGTATGGTCAGTAGTAGAGTTTAAAAGGCTGATGAACGGTCAAACATCCAAATCTTGACAGCGCTCGATATATATATATATATATATACCCAGCACATACCCAGCACGCCCCAGGAAGCTCCACCCGACATACTGCTGAATGTCCAAAGGAAAGTGACAGATTGTAGTACAAACTAAATAGAAAAAAAACTAACGATAAGGCAAACGGGCTTTCTGATGGAAAGTAGTCACCGTCGCCTATGGACATTCGCAACACCAGAGGTGTCGCCAATGCATGCATCCCATATCATGCTACAGTATGATAGTATGCTTTTGTGGTAATCTACTGTTGCACGCGAAAAATATAAAATAATTACGATGATGACTAATTGTACATAAAAAGCTCATGTCTTGCGGAAGTTTTATATGTAAGGTGACCAAACTTTTAAGATTGTAATAAGTTTATGTAAGAAAAATATAGAAGTTAACATAACAATTGAAACTAATGTTATTTATATGTTAACTTATTGATTTTAAGGAAATTTTAGGTATTAAATATCGTATTTTCTGACGGTTTGAAGATGAATGTGAATATTTTAAAAATGTCGTACAAACAAAAATGATCTACCTATTTTAATTAATTTATAGGGTAAACGTGTAAGGTATGCCAGTTTAAAATCTAAATAACTTACATGAAGTATCCTTTTTTTTTTAAGTGGGTAATCCTCATGGATACCCAGCCGCCCGGGGTAGCAGCTGGGTTATGCCGGACTCTTACCGGCTAAACCCCCACTGTCTTTTCACCTCCGTACCGTTTGGCGGGAACACGGGCGCGCTTTCACATTCATCCGCGAACCCGCCGGTGCCTGGTCGCTTCCGCAACCCCCTCCCGCGTGGAGCATGGAGCTCCCCTCCAACAGGAAGGTGCGCCAGAAAACATCAAACGGCCGCAGAGGACAGGGTGCACGGCAACGACACATGAAGTATCCTAAGTTAACCTTTTTTTGAGGGGGAAACTCAAAATGTACCCGACGTCGTGAGAGCGACGCGGGTTATGTGGGATTCTTACCTCACTAAAACCCCCCCGGTGGCCGACCTCGGCGCTGCGAAGAGGACTCCGGGTACTCCACCGGACCGCCGCCGGTGTCCTCTCAGCGTGTTGCCCCATGGGGCTCTTCCCTGGTGGGCGTGTACCGCTCACCGCACCTTCTGGTCTTTACGGCAGCATGCAACAACACATGCCGCCGTCCTTCCCGGGGTCGCTTGGCCGGACGGTTCGAGCTCCCACTCTTCCCGCCCGCAACCCCAGAAGCCCCTTTTAGTCGCCTCTTACGACAAGCAGAGGGTACCGTAGCCCTATTCTGGTCCCGGAACTACAGGGACAATCCTAAGTTAGCCTTACGGTTAAAAAGAAACCCATATATTATTCTCTCGTCAAACCTTTATTGTCCCACTGCTGGGCACAGGTCTTCTCCCAGAATGAGAATTTTAGGCCATAGTCCACCGCGTTGGCCAAGTGCGATTTGGCGGACTTTACACACCTCTGAGAACTTTTTTTAAGAATTCTTAGGTGTGTAGGTTCCTTACGATGTTTTCCTTCACCGAAAAGTAGTGATAATTAATTTCTAATACGCACATAAATCAGTGGTGCGTGCCTGAGTTTGAACCTCGGATCTTCCGATTGAGAAGGCAAGCTAGCCATTAGGCTATCACTGCTCTTCAAATATTTTTACTTTTACTAATTACACCCTTTTTTTAATAAAGGATTTTAACAACATACTAAAATCAACGTACTCAAGCATAAAATCAAAGGACACCGTCGTGAGGAAATGTGCTTAAGAGTTCCTTTATAACGTTCTCAAAGGTGTGTGAAATCTACCAATTTGCACTTGGCTAGCGGTGGACTATGGTCGAAACTTTCATTCTGAGAAAAGATCCGTGCCGCAGGATAATCCATGGTAACCACGACACAGGAAAAAATCCTAGTGTGGGGCTATGAGTGTAGAAAGCGTGTGTGTTTAAAATTAGTTTTCATCAGCCCACTACAAACAACTATAATTTCAATGTAGACAGCGAACAAAAAAAATATGGGACGGTCCATTCCAACCACACCGTATGGTGAGCCTACCCATCAGTAATGATGCCGCGTAGTAAGATGAGTCACCGCGTAGTGAAATATAACTCGAACGTGTAAAACGTTACACTGTCATTGGAAAGGAATTCGGTAACAGTATCAATCTCGCTCGGCGTTCGCCTGAATAAATAAGCGGGATCATTATCTTAGACATGCGACACTAAAATTAAATTTACCTTGTAATGTGTCATTACGCTATAGACTAGCTTATTCTTGTGGCTCCGCTCGCTTTGACAATTATCATGGTATCAGGTATTAAGTATACCATATTTACATCTAGTTCATAAACTATCTGTATCCCTGTAGTTCCGGGATCAGAATCGTGCTACGGTACTCTCTGCCTGTAGTAAGAGGCGACTAAAAGGGGCTTCCGGGGTTGCGGGCGGTAAGAGTGAAAGCACGAACTATCTAGCCAAATGACCACGGGAAGGACGGTGGCATGTGTGGTCGATTGCCACCGTAAATCTCAGAAGGTGCGGTGAACGTACCGCTCACCAGGGACGAGCCTGAAATAGGCATCGCGCTCGGAGGACTCCGGTTGTGTTCCGTTGGAGATCCTGGAGTCCCCCACGCAGCGCTGAGAACCGCGAGTAGTAACAATCCCACATAACCCGCGTCGCTCCCACGGCGTCGGGTACCTTTAGAAGCGTACCCAAAAAAATGGTTATTAACTATCTGTGTGCCTCAGCAAAATGCAATATATAGTTTTTTGCGACAATTAGTCGTAATTGATGTTAACCACAAATGCGTTTTACCCATCAGGGCCAGCCTATGTTGCAAAGGCGGGAAAAAAGATGCCTTCTTTACCTACTACCTGCTGTTTACCTTCTGCTATTAAACACGCTTTCTACACTCATAGCCCCACACTAGGATTTTCTCCTGTGTCGTGGGTACCATGAACTCACACGAAGACAAATACACAAACACCCAGACCCAGAACAGGAATCTAAACTCATCATTCAGATACCAGTCTAGCCGGGAATCGAACCCGGAACCCATTGCGCGTCAGACCGGTATGGTAACCGCTTGGCCCCGCGGGTCGTCTGCTATTCTTGGCAAAATACATGTGACGATGGTACCACGGACCACATATGGCTCTACTGACAGCAGATGCATAAAATAAAACATATGTATAGAAGACTTACGATTACGTTCAAACGTGCATTACACTTACTCCGTAACTAACTAACTAGTTACTTAAAGCCTCCAGTAATGCATATTCATTGCATAAAAAAGGAGAACCGCACTCCAATATGCTGGCGTGAATTGGCGAAATTGGTGCTTCGGTCGCATCATTCGATTGTACCTAAGGTGTATCTCGTGTTTTGGGCAGTGGTCGCCATCCATTGCTGAGTGGAGGAGAAAGAAAAAACTATGAATGAAACGCCTAAAAGAAGAAGGAAGCGTTTTAGTTTATAATAATGAAGTAGCAAACGAGCATGCAGTCCACCTGATGGTAAGTGGTCACCGCCGCCCATAGACATCTGTACGCGACTTCATATAGAACGTAGGCTCTATCTGAAGTCAATCACAGACCCTGTTACATGTCGTTCTGCCGTTTTATAAAACCTTTAATATCATACAAAAAAATCTAAAACTGCATTAACAATTAATTTCTGTACTCTTCTTTATTTTATTTTATGTAAATTTAAAGATGCAAACGAGCGTGCAGCCTGTCAGATTGAATGCAAGTTCTATCTAAAATAGATAACAGAGCGCTATTACTCCCGAAGACTAAGGTATTCGTGTCGTATTTATCTTTGATTTGCCGGTATTCATACTCTTCCAACGGAACTCATGATCTGGTCCACGTTAATAGGTGTCAGGGTGTCAGGGTATCCCCGCGGTCGAACCATATTTGGTGAATATATATAGATAATATAATCATAAAGTAGCTAATATAAAATAATATAGAGGTAGTAAACGACAATATTTTCCATATAGTGGTAAATCGCGACCACCTCCCATGGACATCAACGCTAGATAAAATGAGAGTTGTACCTGACGTAAACCATAAATACATTGTTATACCTAAGCAATAACTCAGAACCGCTCTAGAATAAAAAATCTATATCATATGCTTTAAGATACAGCAGCGACAAATACTTAGTTTTAAAATATGAGTTAAAAAATCGAACCTAGGGCTTCCGCGCTAGATTAAAATAAATACCACTACTCTACCGCTCAGTGAGATACGCCAGACTTATATTCTTGCCATATTAATTTACTTAACTTGTCAGAAGCTTCCGCATACATTACTCCGTTAATGAAACTGGGTTAAGTAATAAGAGGTTACTCCTATTCGTGGGAACTTGCTACAAAATAGTATTAAAGGAACTTGCAAAGCTCTATCTCTATGCAAAATTGTAAATGAACTTTCTACTTTATTAAAATACGAAACTTGAAATTATTCATTGCTTAAGTCTCGGACTTACGTAATTGAGGATTAAGTAAAAGGCTGGATAGAAATGTTGGTTTTGAGTTTTGAGATTGTTATAAATAAGTCTACTTTTTGATGCTTATCGTGATACTTACTTATGATAGGTACTTACTTATATTATAATAAGGCGGCCTTTTCAGTTTTTATGTTTAAACGCGTTAATCTCTAGAAGTACAGGCCTGGTCTAAATCAGTTTTCTTGAATATGATAGGTCATTTATCGCGTAAGATTTTCGATTTATTTTTGTGAAGATTGAAGTAACAAATGGCCGTCCGGCTAACTGGATGGCAAATTGTCATTGCAGTCCATGGCCTCTCTAAGAAATTCCATTATATATTTCAAAGGTTCCTAAACTTATTTATAGATAAGTTGCTTCTGAAAATCGCCTAGTATATCAGTAATCTGGATTTCAAATCTTTTTACTATAGTACCGAACTGCTTCACACCAGTAAAAGGTGGTTGTAATAGAGAATGTTGTTACATATAAAAATAGAATTTAGGTTTTCTAAAACAATTTTTTTTCGTCCGAATTGGTACTCGTAATATCGACCATACATAGTTTTGCAACGTCGCCTTCTTTTTACATAAATTTGACATCCTATAATTCAAAATACAATAAGTGTAGAATTGAAGGTAGATTTGTCGTTTGACAAGATAACGACACACCACATATCTTTTCGTATGTATCCTATTATGTCTTCCTATATATCCTAATGTAAATAGGCAGTTAACACAATTGTTATAAGATAGGTGGCGCAATCTGGTACCGATTTTTGAACACGCAATGTATACCGTCCACCCATTTCATTTTCGTGTAGCATCGAGACGGTCAACTAAACAATTCTCCAGTGACCGCCGTAGCTGGCAACACCGCCAACTCTGCAACTTTGACCACCACCTTACGCACACCATTCGACAAACACCACCCAGTCTTTTACAACCTTAATTCGCTTACACTAAGGTTCAAAAACAAATATGTTTCACTCATAACCGCATAATTAACTTTGCAGGGGGATTATTCTCAAAGTGTAGTGTTAATAGTTATTGTTACGAGTGGAATTGTTATTATACATTTTTTGTAATGGAGCCAAAACTGAGAGGCGTATTTTTGAATTTCCCTTCTCCTAATTGCACTCATTTTAGGAGCGATGCCAGCACGCCAAAATGATGGAGTGAAGGAAGTGACAATTATTATAGTTTTTGTTTTCGCGCTAATTAGAAAGTGAATTATGGATGATTTATAATGTTGAGATAATTTTCCAAAGTGTTAGCGGATTCGTTTTTTTAAGGGGGCCATAACCGAATAATAAAAACGTAACCCTACTATTAATCCTCCACTATCTGTGCATTTGTGACAGAACTCTATCTTTTGAACCGAATTAGATAGATAATTGAAATTGCAGACTATTATCACAATATAGCCGTTATAACCAATTAAAACTGAAAATCAGAAACATTATTAGAGCAGTGATAGCCTAATGGTTGAAACTTGCTCTCTCGATCGGGAGGTCCGAGGTTCAAACCCAGACACGCACCATTGATTTATGTGCGTATTATAAATTAATTATTACTGCTTTTCGGTGAAGGAAAACATCGTGAGGAAACCTACACACCCGAGAGTTCTTTAAAAAAAAAGTTCGCGGAGGTGTGTGAAGTCCACCAATTCGCACTTGGCCAGCGCGGTGGACTATGGCCTAACTCTCTCATTCAGAGAGAAGACCCGTGCCCAGCAGTGGGCCAATAATGGGTTGATGGGGACGCAACTTTTGCTGCTATCATAGCATATCATAGATTAATACAAGAAGTGAAACAGATGAAAAATTGTTGGTGCATAACCTTCCGTGCTCGATTCCTACTTAGTCAATTATTGTGCTCATATTTCTCTTTAGGAGTACTCTTTTTATACATTTATCTTTTATGACCTTAAGGTCAATCTCATGCTTGTTTAATGGTTTTTGGACTGAAGTTTGGTTTGGAGTTGGGAAATTTATCTTTGACTTAGTGAACCATTGAAACCAAAATATAGCAGCTCAGCCATCTATGTAGAATCTAGATGGTTCTAAAGAATTCAAACTATAAAAAATACCTTGAAATGAAAACTTAAAACTTTAACTACACCGTGATTAAATAATCAATTATTATTCTTTTAGAATCGTTAATTAAAAAATATTAACAAATAGCAATGTTTTGTTAACCTGGCTTTCCTATATATTATTTAAATGTTATAAAACGAAATGAAATGTCTTTATTTTGCATAGGCTTTTGGGGGCGCATACAAATTTTCAGTTACATATTATATATGTCGGAGATTTTTCCATTCTCATCGACATCTTTAGTAATCAGTGGATTTTGTGGGCGTCATTGAAGGGTAAATGCGGGCACAAATACAACATTAATTGTTCTTGACACTTTATATTCAGAGTTCCACAAAATAATGATTTCAAATACACGTAGGTTATAATCTAATACAATTAAGCTATTTGAGCAGCGGGTTCAAGGCAGTGACCGCACAATTCAACACACAACGAAATTATGATCCACCTCGATTGCTCACACCAGTATTTATCAATGTTTCCCCACCGTGCGGCCACATACCTCGACTCCACTAGAGACTTCTTAAAAGTCTCTGCTCTGATTGTAAATCATACACCATGACAATATAACTCAAACACAATATAAAACAATGGTTACTTATTCTAATCTATAATCATTTAAATTATTCTATAAACTATGAATGTTAATGTAAGCCTAGCCATCTTCAGTAACTTCTAAGCTGTATTCATCCCTTCCTCCGACACGGCCATCCTGACACTTCACACGTCCTCGTGTGACCTCAAGATATTAGCAGTTGTTGTCTGGAATGAAACACATTACTTTTGGTAAAACTGTATATACAAAATTAAAATACGAGTCTCACGGCACTCAGTCATTATAAGTATTGTTCTGTTTCACACTGTTTTTAACCTTTGTCGATTTATGGCCACTTACACTTAAAACCAACTTCGATTCGATTTCGAACAAAGATCGAGTGTATTCTTAAGTGGGATCTTAAATTTGTTTTTGTAAAACGTAACCAAATCCTTAAGCGATATCGCTCAACGCGATACTTCACTTGAGATTAGTCAACACTTACAATAACCAAAACTAAGAAATACCATAATAAATTTAGTCATGAGAGTTTCTTTGTGTTATGAAGTATTTGTTACACTGTTCCGTTGTTAATTTAGTGGCATTCTTTCATTTTGAGTATGACTGCTTTAAGTGTAGTTTTCACAACCTTAGCAAACTGATTAAAGTGTTGTTACGAAATGTAAAATCATATGCCTTGTATTTACTCAGTATCCAGCTATCATGATTTTGTACAAACGATAAAGTATATGGAGCAAATTCAAAACTATCCTAATTAATTGCTCTTGCAGTGGTCGAAATTCGACAAATAAATACTATGCTTGCTATTCACAGAACTGTTTCATAAATAATTCTAGTTACTATAGATTATAATTTTTTTGTGTACGATATAGGAAAATGAGGTTTGATTGAGCTGCTTATGCTGCATTTAAGAGCGATTGCTTGTTGTACAACATAGGTATTTAACATTGTAGATTTTAGACATTTGACATCATAGATTTTCAACCGACTTCCCAAAAGAAAGAGGTTATCTATTCGTCACGTTTTTATTTTATTTTCTTTTTTTTTCAGTTTTCGTTAACGTAAGCAATAAATGTTACTACATTTTACTTAAGGGCTCTTGTACTACATACATTTTAACTATGTAAATCGCCTCATGTATAAATATATATTATCCGCATTTCTAGTACATTTAACAGAACTTAGTCACCATACTTATAGTAAATCAATATCCTAACTCCTCATCATTTATTTATAATTTAACCTAATGATAAGGCAGACAGGCTACCTGATGAAAAGTAGTCACCGTCGCCTATGGACATTCGCAACACCAGAGGAGTCGCCAATGCCTCGCAGGCAAATAATTTAATAACGCATACACTGGTTCCATAGTCACCATGTTGTATAAGGCACTGTCACGCTGTCTGAACGATCATATTGCCGTTAGAACCCTCACTCAACATAGCCTCCAACATAAATTCCACATAGCATAAACCATCTTCGAGCTGTCTGAACGGTCATATCGCCGTTAGAAAACCTTAACTTCACTCACATAGTCTAAACATAGCGTAAACTAAATTCAAACTATCTGAATGGTCATGTCGCCGTTAGAAAACCTTAGCTCCACTTACATAGCCTAAACATAACTTAAACCACCTTCAAGCTATCTGAACGGTCATTTGCCGTTAGAAAGCATCACGGGGCTTACACATTTTCTTTGTCGAATAAACTATCTCTACCACTAACCTAACCACAACTACAGCTGAAACAATTACAATACTAAATCACTTATACGTAACAAAATTTAATTTGCCTATACTAATCGCGCAAAACTTACTTACCATCGAACTGAAAAGATTAGTCCTGTTGTTATTTCGTTCACAGATATTACTTAAATCTTATTCTCTAGGAAGGAACTGATTAAATTATTACTGATTTAATTATCTACTTTATTAACCATAGAAAACATTTATTTAAAATAAACTCTTTTTTTTTTACCCTAAATTCTGTCATTTTTTTTACATTAACTGTGATTGAATATTTTTGTGTGTTAATATTTCTATACTTTAACCTACTATAACCGCACCCCCAGTCAAATCAAACGGTGTTTTTATCCCATAACAACGCTGAAAAACATGCATGAGGTTGCATTATTACTAAAAGTACTTGGAAAGTTTCGTAACAATTATTTAAACTCGTAAGAATTAATTTTTCAAGTCAATAATAGTCATTAATTTAAAAAAATAGATGATCAAAAACTTGTTCATCAAAACCGATGTAAATGTTTACTCTTTACGTTATTTGAAGCCGAACACATGAAATAAAAAAAAATATATCTCAAAAATCTGCACGGAGAAAAGCCCAGTCTTGAATGAACCACGTACAAATATAGTAATATGACTGGTATATACTAACTATACTATACAACCCTTTTAATGACATTAATAACGTCAGGGACTACAGGAGAGTAACTATGGCTACAAAGAAAATATAATAATGTTATAAAGGTAAAACTACTATTTTGTGTGTTTCCTCTAAACTAATAAGCTAATCCCATTCTTAAATTCTTTTAATGTCTCAGTTTCGTTCACAAATACGAACTGCAAACTTTATTTAATACAAAGTGAAATAAGTTATAGGTAGGTACATTGCATATAACATAATTAAATCTTAAAACGCTTTCTACACTCATAGCCCCACAGTAAGATTTTCTCCTGTGCTGTGAGTGGCATGAACACACCCAAAGAGGAATGTACAAACATCCATACTCATCATTTAGACGCCCGTCTGGCAGGGAATCGAACCCGGAACCTACTGCGTGTCAGACCGGCATGGAAACCGCACCGCCACGCCAGTCGTCAATAATATAAGTCGTAATATAATTATAAGTACATGCCGCAAATTAATGTACTAGTAATGTGGAAGCGCTTAAGTTAGTGATCATCGCTCTAATTTCATAAAATTATTTTTTTTGTTTGTTCTCGTAACGACGTGAAGAAAAACTAGAGATGAAGGTCCACATCCTATTCACTTGCTATTTTACTTATTATCTGTTGTATTATATTACTCATGGTAGTAAACTAAATAGCGGTGTAACATATCTGGATGGATTAATTTTATAAACAAACTGCCCGTAATCGTAATAACGCTTCTATTCATAAAACCGTACTTATGAATCTGTATTGGCGTCTCAGAAAAAAAATATAATTTTATTTCTCTTTCACGCGTACACTGGTTATCTATTTGAATTAAGTTAGATTTATACAGTTTATGATAATAATTGACACATAAGACACTATTGTGGTAAACGAGGTCTATACAGACGGGACTGGTAAAAGCTAGTTAGTCAATATATAGGTAAATAACATCATAAGTATGTACTTCAACAAAATCATATTGAAGGGTCTCTCAAATCAACAGAAATGTCGCTTAATTCACGAAGAGCATAAAGTTTTGTTTTAAATTTTAATTTCTAGTTACTTTTTACCCTCAATTTTCAGGCGTATAACCAAATGTACCAGATTTTAGTGTAAATAGAAACAGTATTTAACTTTAAACTTTACCCTAAATGCAAAAACGAACGAGAAATGTAACTATTTGAATTCTCTACTACAAAAAATTTATCAGTCTCGTCAAATTTCTCAATTGTATGTGAGCCGCAATGTCTACCTAGTTACTCGTTTTACTTACTACTACTCCTATATAATCCTCGTTTTTTTATAAACCCACATTTGTACAGTTTTACTAGAGTTTAGCAGTCCGAAATTTAGTACACCTATTTATCCCTACTTATCGGAATATAATCAAATTGTAATTCATAATTGTACCATGAAGTATTTATATTTAATATTGGTTTGAAACTTCAAGATATCAATGGCTGAATTATGTGTAGTCCCAAAATTTTGCTAATAATACCAACATTCCGAGTCTTGGTTATATATTTTTTGCCAATTGATTATTGAAACTATGACAGAACTAGATGGTTTTATATACCATTGCTTCCACTTTGATTAAAATATTATTCTACGTCACAATCATGATGTTTTGTAAAGAGGAAGAAAAAAGATTTAACATACTAGCATTTGTCTACAGTATCTACAACTCTTCACTATAGCATAGAATAGTTTTCGAGTATAACGTTTTAAAATCAAATTATCAAATCAAAACATAATAAATACTGCTCACCAGATGATCCCAAAGACAGATCTTATAATGCATACGTCCACTCGTTTGTACACCAACAATTGTAGTTTAAGTAAGTATTTTTTTAACAGGTCCGCATTCTGGAGCACGTAGCCACGTAAATCTCAAGTTCCACGTTTTATCATGTCGTTTGAGGCGTCGGCAGTCATTGTAGTATTGGGGCGGTATCAAAAGTTTGACTTCTTAACAGCTATTCATTGGCTTGGCTGAAAAAAAAAGTTACAAAAGCTATGACCAAATTCTCCACAAGCGTAAAACGTTGTAAAACATGTGATAGTGAGACCTTTCAAATTAAATTTTACTCTCCATAACCGTACTAAATTCTCTAAACAAAAAGAATACGCTACAAACGTTATAATTTATAGTCAATACTAAATATACAAGGATCGTAAGTTTTGATTTGGATAACTGATCTATTGTGTTGTTAATTAGAAACATGTAGTAACATTACTCATTCTTTCATTCATTCATTATGCAGGAATAATAAATTAGCAACAATATTGCAAATATTCCCAACCGACAGGAAAAAAGAAAAATCTTTAGATTATATCCAATAACAGGTCAAAAAAAAATATCTAGATAAAAAAAATGTTAACAGCAAAACTTTTTACAACTTTAGGTAGAATAAAAAAAATACTCCCCTGGCTTTTACTCTGCACCAAATAACATATCTCACAGCTCGGGTATTCTTCTCAGCGTCATCAGGATGGAATTCAGATGAAGTCCTTAATTTGCGTCAAATTGGGCAGCCACGCACCACAAGTAGTTTTATAATTCTTAATTCTTCTCCGCAAATTGTTGCATTTAATTCACGTAAATCTATTTGTGCCTGCACTGATCCCACTTCTGATGTCGGAGATTTTTCCATTCTCATCGACATCTTTAGTAATCAGTGGATTTTGTGGGCGTCATTGAAGGGTAAATGCGGGCACAAATACAACATTAATTGTTCTTGACACTTTATATTCAGAGTTCCACAAAATAATGATTTCAAATACACGTAGGTTATAATCTAATACAATTAAGCTATTTGAGCAGCGGGTTCAAGGCAGTGACCGCACAATTCAACACACAACGAAATTATGATCCACCTCGATTGCTCACACCAGTATTTATCAATGTTTCCCCACCGTGCGGCCACATACCTCGACTCCACTAGAGACTTCTTAAAAGTCTCTGCTCTGATTGTAAATCATACACCATGACAATATAACTCAAACACAATATAAAACAATGGTTACTTATTCTAATCTATAATCATTTAAATTATTCTATAAACTATGAATGTTAATGTAAGCCTAGCCATCTTCAGTAACTTCTAAGCTGTATTCATCCCTTCCTCCGACATATATTTTTTTTTACACTACCACCGGATCGGAAGATCGGAACACGACCTCAACTGAGAAGATCCGGCAAGAAACTCAGTGAGTTTGTCTTTTTTCTTTGTATATCTTATTTGCTATCTTGTTTTTACATGGGTTCTTGTACATTATTGCAATGCAACGAGTTGTACCACATTCAGCATTTTAAACTATCGTAAGCAGATGAGCTCAAAAGGATGCTAAGATTACCTTCGAAACTGGTACCTTCGCTTCTTTCTACTTTCTATATATCAACTTAACTTGCAACTCGTGAGCCGTGCTAACGCGTGGGACTTTTAGACTATACGACGCGACTTTAGCATTTTATGGTTAGCATTTTATATAATTATTACAAATCTAATATATAAAATTCTCGTGTCACAGTTTTTGTTGCCATACTCCTCCGAAACGGCTTGACCGATTTTTACCAAATTTAAATTTTATATGCTTATTCAGTAGGTCTGAGAATCGGCCAACATCTATTTTTTATACCCCTTAAGGGTTGTCCACCCTTAACATGTTTTTTTTATTTTTTATACGGCAAAACAACGTTTGTCGGGACAGCTAGTTACCAATAAAAATGTTGACTGTTCGTAATGTAGTGATTGAAGTTGCAAAAGCCCTGTTGTCGGATGAGTAAATGGCTAATTGGAAACCCTTCAGATGTTGCTGCAAATAGTACAATAAAAAAAATAAATAGCGAGCAATAGCTCTTTTTTGAAGCAGTGAAATTTTCAATATTTGCAAAGAAAAATGTGTAAGTTAACTATGTAATACATTTTATATAATATACTTTTTATAGGCTTGCTTAACTTATCCTAATGGAGCGTCCTTAGCATATGTAGATGTTGACAGTATATTTGGAAAGTAACACAATTTTGGTAGTAAGTACGGTGATGGTAACAAAAGCAAACAATGTAATCTTTTCGTTTTCGGTTACCCTAAAATATAGGTAAAATGGGATATACCGTAGTATGGACGTAATCGTACATTAACGTGACAGTAAAGTATAGTGGAGAATATAATTGGAGGAAGGTATCAGCTTGTGGCTAACTCTTCTCCAAAACCAATTTATACGTAAGACCACCTATAGAATTTAATCAAACATTGGGACCGACAAAGGCGCAAAATAATTTTGTTACTAATAATCAAATTTTGTTACTAATAACAATTGGATTAAAAACGCCTCTTAACTTTTCAGATCAGTTCCGAACATCAAACCGCGGGGCTGCGCGCTTCAATGAATTAACTTGCAAATTAACGACACGATTAATCGTAAGCACTAAACAACACTGACTTTGCGGTAAGCCACGTACCTTGCTCGCCCCGCCCATCAATCTATGCTATCCACAATAAATGGACAGCCTCCATGCATCGCCAACCAATTTGCCACCGAACCACCGGAAAATCTACCCTATTACTACCCAATAAAGGCGAGCATAACCGCATGATTGTGATAGCTGAGGCGGATCTCGAGTCGAAATTGATTGTAGAACTCTTATTGTGCTTAATGAGGGAATTGAAATAGATAGAAAAGCGAATGGACTTCAAAGAAGTTCAATGAAGGGGTACGATTGTGCTTTTTAACAGTCTGCACAAGATCTAGCTGTAAGGCACTTGTTTAACTGCGATATTGCAAGTCATGACAATTTACATATTGGTTATTTGTTTTTTGAAATAATAATATAAGCATGCAGTGCACTGATAAATTAACAGACTATGACTTACATAAGTAGTCACTGCCAGTTTTTTTACATTATGAAACAAGCGTTTGTGAGCAGTGATAGCCTAATAGTTAAAACTTGCTCTCTCGATCGGGAGGTCCGAGGTTCAAACCCAGACACGCACCACTGATTTTCAAAATTATGTGCGTATTAGAAAATAACTATCACTGCTTTTCGGCGAAGGAAAACATTTTGAGGACTTACACACCCGAGTTCTTTAGAAAAAAAAGTTCTCGGAGGTGTGTGAAGTCCACCAATTCGCACGTGGCCAGCGTCTCACACTTAAAAAATGACTTTAGAAAAGGTGCAAGTTTGCTACTTTTGTTTTTAAAACAAGATTATCGTTCCTTGTTTGTGGTCCGACAACTGATTAAGTGTTCCGTAATTTCGAGTGCGTTGTATATTTTGAACCTTTTGTTTTGCGACTTTCCGCTAAGTATCTGTTAATGCCTATCCTTTCTTATCTCATCCTATTATTTTGAAAATTGTAGAGAATTAAGATGTTTAAGAAGTATTATGTTTCTCATCAACCCATTATTGGCCCACTGCTGGGCACGGGTCTCCTCTCAGAATGAGAGAGGTTAGGCCATAATCCACCGCGCTGGCCAAGTGCAGATTGGTGGACTGCA
Source organism: Spicauda simplicius (assembly GCA_949699795.1). NCBI lineage: Eukaryota > Metazoa > Arthropoda > Insecta > Lepidoptera > Hesperiidae > Spicauda > Spicauda simplicius. Next base: position 2,785,648 of record OX453071.1, on the reverse strand, counting down.
CACACCTCCGAGAACTTTTTTTTTTTAAGAACTCTCGGGTGTCTAGGTTTCCTCACGATGTTTTCCTTCATCGAAAAGCAGTGATAATTAATTTCTAATACGCACATAAATCAGTGGTGCGTGCCTGGGTTTGAACCTCGGAGCTCCCGATCGAGAGGGCAAGTTTCAACCATTAGGCTATCACTGGCTCGCTATTATGTTTACGCTATACTTTAATGAAGCATCGGTGAACTAGGTCTAGGAAAGATCTAAATCTATGGATTATTGATAACAGGCTGTCCGGAGAGTGAATGTGGAAGCGTCTGCGTATTATGTCAGTGTAACAGGTAAAATGAACCATGTTGAGTCGGCATAGCAACGTCATGCTTTAAACTCTTCGTAAGACGTCCAGGACTCAGCCGTCGTCCCTCCAGTCCCGGCATAAGAATAGGGCTACGGCATCCCCTGCCTGTCGTAAGAGGCGACTAAAGGGGGCTTTCGGGGTCGCGGGTGGCTAGAATGGGAGGTCAAAACGTTCGGTCAGGTGATGCCGGGATACACGGCGGTATGTGTGGTCGCATACCGTCGTAAAGACGTAAATATATATGTACCTTACAATTTGTAAGTGCCTCGGTAGACCCATGCAAATTAAAGACATTTCATTTCATTGTGTAAAATTGCAAGTTCTAGGTACGTTAAATCATTTCATCAACCCACGTTATTAATTAATCAGTTATATCAGTATAACCTTTGCCGCTAAAGCATCTCGGCTTGTTTATTTTAAGTTAAATTAAATGTACACACAACTCCGAAAACTCATTGGCGAGTGCAGTTATAAGAGGCTGGAATATGAAACATTTGGGCTAACTTTTCAGCACTCTACAAACTAAGTAGGGGGAAGGGATGTGCCTGTGATTCGATATTTGGTGTTTTATTTATGAATTGAGTATTTAATCTTGGAAATGAGAGTCCAATGTGCATAATTATAAATTAATTGTATTTCCACTATTCTTATTACTACATAGTATAAAACAAAATCGCTTCCCGCTGTCTGTCCTTATGTATGCTTAGTTCTTTAATTCTGCTCTATGGATTTTAATGCAGTTTTTTTTTGTAAATAGAGTGATTCAAAAATGAAACAAAAAAAGGTAAACCATAATGGCCGAGGCATCGTAAGGCAATGTTATTGAATACATTCTTTTAAAACATCTCAAAGGTCTTTAAAGTCTGCCAATCCACTGGTCACTGAGGTAAGCAGTGACCTAAGCCCCTTCAATTTTTAGATTAGATACATGACCAGCAATTGGATAATAATAGTTTAAACAAGATGGGTAATTTCATTATAACTTCATATTTTTGACAACTTAAAGTGATCGTATTGAAGTTAACAAAAAAATGTTACTAAGTGGTAAGTAACCAAATAAAAACCTATGAAGATTTAAAAGGTAATCTTTGTCCAAAGGTAATCCAATCATATTATTTAAAACATTGATTGATTATTCTGCAATATCTTATTATTTGTTTAAACCAAAATCATTTTAAGTAACTGTCTTTTCTTATCAGATTAACAGAAAACATTTAATAAAAAGGTAAAAAAATAAAAAGTACTAAATAAAAAGTAAATACTAGAAAATGCTTTAGCAATCATATTCCAAAATCATAAAATTTGCAATTAATTAATCTGATTCGGTATCCGGTATAAAATTCCCCCATCACTAGTAGGAACATATTTCAGAGCGCTAATGTGTAATATGAAACATCTCCCAAAGCGAGATCCCCATTCAGATATAACTTGTGCTCTCCAGACTCGCTAGGGTTTAGCTAAAGCGGTTTGAGGAAAAATATACGTAAACTACTCATAGACTGGTATTCATATTTATGCTTTTATATTAGTTGAAACTATAAGAATCGTTTTATTCAGTATATTTTGAGAAGTAGTGTGCTTAATAGTTTCGGAAATTGATTAAAGATCTGTTTCGGTACCATTGCATTGCCAGGTTTTTATCTGTAACTGGATTCGAAGGTAGTATATAAGAACATAATTATATTAAGGTTTGACCCCCCGGTTTCCTCCCCGGAGGAACCTAAAACACACGCCTATTTCTAGCGTGAAGAAGTTTTTGCGTTTTAGTATAAGAGTGTGCGATGACCAGTGGTAGCCTAATGGTTGAAACTTGCCCTCTCGATCGGGAGGTCCGAGGTTCAAACCCAGGCATGCACCACTGATTTATGTGCGTATTAGAAATTAATTATCACTGCTTTTCGGTGAAGGAAAACTTAAAAAAAAAGTTCTCGGAGGTGTGTGATTCCACGAATTCGCACTTGGCCAGCGCGGTGGACTATGGCCTAAACTCTCTTATTCTGAGAGAAGACCCGTGACCATCTGTGGGACAATAATAGGTTGACGAGAGATAAGGGTGTGGTGGTATATTCGCTTTCAATTGAAGCGTTCATCCTAGTCGTCTTATTGAGTTCAGATAGAAACCTTGTTTTTTATGAATTTGCTTATATACTTGTCTGTTACGTCATATTAAAAAAAAAGTTTGGCACTCGGGGACTGCCGCGGTAAAGCTATTGCATAGCATTTTTTTTATCAATTTGTGCAATTATAATTATTTATTTGTAATATTGTTTAACTTTGATATCAATTATTCATTCAATATTTTCTCACAATCAGCTGCCTTCATATTCTTCCGATTCCCAAGCAGCTCGTCTTGATCCGCGCGAGCTTCGTACTGTCGTACCATATACATACATAATGCTTGGCCGTGCTATATGGCAGGCGGAGTGGATGGTGTTAGGTTTTTTTCGTTACGGAATTTCTTGCTTCGGTCGCCGCGCTAAAAGCCCGCGATAAAAGCTATGCAATAACTTAAAAAAAACTAGCGTATTTTTTAGGCGTAGGCAACGCCTTCCCGACTACATCAGATGGTAGGTAATGTTTTTTTTAAATATGTATAAATATACGTATGTTTGTATGTATTTCTATTGATGATTTAACTTGTTCAGGTAGAACTCCAAAATGCTATTTGGGTCTAACTCATTACCAATGGGTAAGTAGTTTTTTATGTTGCTTTTTTATTTCATAAAAGATCATAATGGAAATATTAATCTCTCGGTAGGCAATTTTATCGATATCTCGTCAAACGATCTAATCGATATTCCGAGTGTGGGGTCATAAGTGTGAAATATATTTTTAAAAGCACTTTGTGTTTTACGCTTAACAAATTCATTGATAAGCCACCTCTTCTATCCCCTTCAAATAAAATACCTCTTAACTCTTTCATCTGTTTCGTGCCTTATCATCAGATGGGGAACTTGAAAATAAATATAAAATCAGACGGTATGCGCTTTCGAGGCCACTTGGCACGTCTCACTGGAATAACCTATTACGTTTTCCTTTCATCTTGCTTTCTACATTGGTCATTTAGTTCGTAGCTGACTGTCAGTTTTATGCGGATAAGTTATTCCTTTTTTTGTTCTCGAGGGGGAAACCGTCAAAAGGTACCCGACGCCGTGGGAGCGATGCAGGGTTATGTGGGATTTTTACTGCACTAAAACCTCCCGGTTGCCGTCCTCGGCGCTAAAAAGGAGGACTCCGGGACCGACTTCAACCGAAATTCACCGAGCGCGTTGCCCCATCGGGCACCTCCCAGATGGGCGGCTGAGCCCTCGGCTCCGTCTAGTCTTTACGACGGTATGCGACCACACATACCGCCGTCCTTCCCCGGATTGCCTGACCGAACGGTTCGAGCTCCCCACTAACTTATTCCTGCGTCCGCTTCGGTCCCGACTACAATGGCAATGAGTATCCTGTGTGTTGGTCTAGGTCATACACTATTTGTGTTATTTATATTTATATTGCCAATTTTTAGCAAAATCAGGTTAGTGGTTTTGGGTGTAACAAAACACACATACAAACTTTTGCTTTTATAATGTTTGTGTTATGTGCAGGATGTTGAAACTCTTTGACAGTAGGCTACGGTGGCACTTGAGCCTCATTTCTTACATAAAATTGTATACAGATGTCAGTTTGACAGTGACAATTACAAACAGTCTAATAAACAAACCTTCAGCCCCTAATAAATCCCCTTAGGGGTGAAATATCCAAAGATCCTATCTTAGCGGGTATCCACGTCATAAAATGAAACGATTATTGAAATTGAATAGTACCTAATATATCAAGCACTGCCGCCCGTGGACATTGGTTATCAACTTCACACAGAACAAAGGTCCTATCTAAAAACAATATTTTGAATTAATTTTAAAAATCTGCATCCAAATGACTGTTCTCTTTTTTCTATAAAACAAAGTTATCACCTGACAAAGTGACTGAAACATTAAAATACTAAAATAAAACTCGAAACTAACGCAGAAATTCCTACCACTTCCTATCACACGAGTACATACAACATACATACAAGATAGTAAACAGTCGTCACTTCATTTCTATAAAATCGCACTCACCCCGACAGTCAATGGAAGCTCGGATGGCTGAATAAAAATGCGACCGCGCCTTTTCTAAAACCACTAATTACTGTTTTTAATTCCATTGAAGGACTGGAAACATGCAAAGAGAATGCGGATTCTCTTTTTACTGGGTATTTTGCGTGTTTTTTAAAAGCTCTGGGCGCTGTTTATGTTGAGTTTATCTCCCCTCAAGTCTGCTACATTCTAGCTAGGTCTATATAACCCAGATAAGGTACTGTGGACTCGACATTTTCCCTGTATTTGCATCATCATGCCTTGAGGCTACTGAATAATATTACTTAGGTTGAATTTACGCGCGCACCTTTTTCTCTAGCGCTTTTTATGACGAGGCTTTGATGCTTAATGCCGCTTGATGTTTCGATGCTTGACGCTTCGCATGACACTTTTTGGCACTATTGTTCATAATTATGCCCGCACAAGCCACACAAAAATGGGCATGCAAGACAAAATGTTAAACTTGGCGATTTGTTTGTAGATTTAGTTTTTCCACGAGTCTTTTTTATAATAATGAGGTACCAAATGAGCATGTAGTACACCTGATGGTAAGTGGTCACTGCCGCCCATGGACATAAGCAACTTCACATAGAACATAGGTTCTATCTGAAGTCAATCATAGATGCGTTGCTACTCCTTTAAATAACATGTAAATTAGGTGTCTTAAACTAAACATTTTTTATGCCAGGGCATGGTCATTCAAATAAAGCGAATATTAAGTAAGGTCAGGACGTTAATTAAGATTACATTACGTTGAATTTACTATCGCATCTTTTTCTTCGTTAGATCTTTTGGAGAGGCTATACATATTTTGATGCTTAACGGTATGCTGTTTGACACATTAACATACGATGTTTTTGTTAAGCTCTTATCAAGATATAACTTTTCCATGTATAAAGGTAAACGGACACACAACAAAGGTACATAAACACCCAATCCTAGAATATAACATAAAATGTATTTCTATATCTTTCTGGTCACATCAAACCTAGAGCTACGTCAGACATTTGAAATTTATCAATTCGCATCAATAAAACTGAATTCAAGTTGGCACAGCATCATCCAAACTTCGAAATTCCGAACCTCTGATCTTATTAAACCGAACAACCTGTTACATTAGAAGACAAATCGTCTAAATCAACTGGCTTAGCTCTCGTCAGAGCAATCGCGGACGCTGCGCGCATCTCAATGTGTCTCTTTATATTCCAGGCACGATCCACCCGGCCAATGACAGGTGCAGTCTCAAAAAATTGAATTGATTTCTATCAAGCCCCGATATTTCACTGCCACGAATTCGACGTATTCAAATCGAGGACCGATTGGAGCCGATAATTGTTGATGATGTTATCGTATTAATGTTTTTTGTTTTGGTAAAAACCTGAATTAGAAAATGATTACTATCTTTTTGTAATGGCTTTTCTGTAAAGTTGTTTACAATTGATCTTATATTAGGTTGTTTCTAGTCGTCCCTGTAGTTCCGGGATCAGAATAGGGCTACGGTATCCCCTGCCTGTCGTAAGAGGCGACTAAAAGGGGGTTTCTAGGGTTGTGGACGGCTAGAGTGGAAGCTCGAACCGTTCAATCAGACCCCGGCAAGGACTGCAGTATGCGTGGTCGTATACCGTCTCGTCTTTGGAGATCCCAGAATTCTCTTTGTAGCGCTGAGAATGGCCACCGGGGAGATTTTATTGCGGATTTTTACCGCAATAGCTCGAGAACAAAAAACGAAATAGGTGGTCTTTAGTTCTAGATTCGAAGCCCACCAAACCTGAAGCTTTATTTAGAAAAACACGTGTATGTTATTAAATATTAAACACATCCTCGAGACTATTATTTATGTGAAAAAAAATAAAACAAAAATTATGACTATAAATTTATACATTTGAACATAGTACCTCCTTCTTCGAAGTTGATTAAAAACTAATTTTCTCAAACAAACTTAGTCTCTTAGTTCTTTTACAAGCAAAAGGCAGTTTTCATTATTTTATTACTTGGGATACTTTTAGCAATTTAGAAAAGTCCTTGTTGAAACAAGTTAGTTGAGTTTTTTATATTATGAAAAAATATTTTTCTCCGTGGATGAACAATTTTAGATGAAAAGAATATAAAATGTTACCGTTTTGGGAGTAAAAGTAAGGAAAGCCTGCCTATCACTCAATCATTTGTCACACACATTATTATTATTATTATTATGACTTATATTTATGTAACATATGTTTTTTCTACACTCATAGCCCCACACTAGAATTTTCTCTTGTCTCGTGGGTACTATGGACACACACAAGACGAATACAAAAACATCCATACCCAGAACATGAATCTAAACTCATCATATAGTCTGGTCGGGAATCGAACCCGGAACCCATTGCGCGTCAGACTGGTATGGTAACCCCTCCGCCACGCGCGTCGACAATATGCAACGTTGTATGGTGCTGTAGTTCAATATGCAGATTACGCAGCATTTATTACATTTTATCATACGAAAATTGCCTGTAAAAAATCTTATAACATTTAAATTAAATCATGGTTTTCGTGTAAAACTACCATTATGTTGTATAATTAAATGTAATTTTTTAATACTATGCCGATCGCAACATGACTTCAATTGAAATGCGATTAATTGTTTGATGTGTAACATAGACCATGAGTAATACCTCATAATGGCATGAGGCGTTATTTAGATTATCATAAAGTCATAATTAATTACGTGGTATAAAAATTAAAAACAGTATTTCCAATTTTGTAGTCCCCGTAAATTTAAACAAATTTATCGATCATTCATTATAATCCCATGGCATCAAATTCCAAATCTTTATTTAGATTAAAAATATGAACAAATTTATCGATTTTCATTATCAAAAATAATCCCATGGCATCAAATTCCAAATCTTTATTGACTCATCCTTCATCAAATTATGGCGAGCTTAAGCTAAGACGACTCGGATGGGCCATAAATAAGAAAAATACCTTGAACATACAAAATTCGCGCAAAAGTGACTAAACAATGAGGGATATTAACCCGTCAGCGCTTCCATACATTCTCATTACGTTCTTTGGTAGGGACGCCACGTATTAGAAAATATTGAGACAAAACTGGACTTTTACGTTTAAAACAGTACAAGTATCGAAGTATTTTTTGGTTCAATAAATTCTTATTAGTTAGGTACTTATAGATCAAAGTATGATATTTATAATTAAGGTACCTTGAAGGTATTATTTATGTTATTTAATGCCATGGCACGTTGCACCACGGCGCTGGTTTTCAGTGAGTCCGATTGCAGTTTTATCATCAGTATCGGTCCTTAATCACCCTCTGACAGTTAATTTGAAAATATATTTCATGTACAGAATTGACCTTTCTACAGATGTATTATAAGTATAGAAGATTAGTTGACCCGGCGAATTTCATTTCTCCTAATAGTCAAAAATCTAAAATTATTCGTGTTTATCCACTTTATTAAACATGTATTATTTATACAGACAAACCTTCCTCTTAAATCATTTTATCTATTAAAAAAATTGGATTAAAATCCTTAGCATAGTTTTAAAATTCTAAGGGAACATAGGAACAGACAGCGAGAAGCGACTTTGTTTTATACTATGTAGCGATGACCGTCCTACATTGTAAGTGTGGCCACCCTCAACATAAAGCAGCTCTGGTGAAACGCTACACGAAAATACATAATTCACACCCCGAAATAGATTACAATCATCTTTATTGCCGCCTTAAGGGCGTTGAAGCTTTTATTGTATTCGAAAAACAATAAGGGTGGTAATAGCGTGGTTTGTGTTGTGTTAAGTGACGTGTCTGTGTTATGGTCATATTTGATGGTTTTTTTTAAGTTTGCATTTAGAAGAAGCACATGAGCTTAGGGTTGTATATTTTCTTGAGGTAGAAATAGCAAGCGAGGACGTATTCCAACTTATGGTTGTCACCTTTGTCCATGGGTGTCCACTGCTGGGCTGGGCATCTTGTTTCGGAATGAGAGTTTTAGGCCATAGACCAAGTGTGAATTGGTGGACTTGACACACCTCCGAGAACTTTTTTTGAGAACTCTCGGGTGTGTAGGTTTCCTCACGGTTTTTTTCTTCACCGAAAAGCAGTGATATTCATTCCCAATACGCATATAAATCAGTGGTGCGTGCCTGGGTTTGATCTTCGGACTTCCCAATTGAGAGTGCAAGTTTTAACCATTAGGCTATAACTGCTCTGCCATGGATAACTGTAGCTAATTCTACGAAACAGGGTTTCTTTTTTTCAAGAATGAAGAAGCTTACAAGAATTCAGTCCAGCTGATATTGAGACGTTATTGCCGTTCATAGACATTTGTAAGACTCATGTATTCGTACAAGGATTCTATCTGAATGCGTTGCTAATCCTAAGGATTAACATGGTCACCTTATTTGTGAGGTGAAAGCCACACTTTTATACAGCAAGAACTGATTCACATTAGATTTAGGTATGACGGTGGTATTTCTTTAATCAAATATTAGTACATTAAAAAGTACTGCTAATTTTATCTTGAAACTGGTTACGTCTTGATTCGATTTCAGAATTACTACTGCCAGACTTATTTCTACTCAATAAAAACAGTGTTAAACACTGCAGTGTCCTGATGAAGAGTGTCGTTAAGAAGCCATACTTATCGCACTCGTTCCAACTTACTCCACAAGGGTGAAACACATCTTTTCTAAACTCCAAATAAGATTTTTATCTTATGGTCAACCCATTATTAACCCACTTCTGGGCACTGTTCATGTTTCATAATGAGAGAATTTTAGGCCATAGTCCACCGTGTCCCTTACAGACCTTTGTGAACTTTTTCAAAAGAACTTTCAGGTAGGTTTCCTCACGATAATTTTCTTCATCGTAAAGATGTAAGTGATAATTAATCTCGCACACGCACATCATTTTACGAAAATCGGTTTTGAACTTCGGACCCCGGATTAAGAAACCAAGTTTAAACCATTAGACTATCAATGTTCAGAATCTAAAGTTATCCTGGGTTAATCACAAAAACCATGAACCGCAATGGACACTCATTACCAGGTGGACTGTATGTTAGTTTGCTACTATACATATATATTTTTTTTTATCTGACTAAAGTAGCAAACGAGCATGCAGTCCACCTGATGGTAAGTGGTCACTATCCATATAGCCCATGGACATCTGGAATCAACTTCATACAGAACTTGGGTTCCATGTGAAGTCAATCACAGATGCGTTGCTACTCCCGAGAACTATGATGGTCGCCTCATGTGAAAGTGTGCGCGGCAACCACATCCTTCTATCGAAACGCAAGAAATGCTTCACGCTAGAAATTGTTGGACTACATGTATTGTTGGACTATATTAGGTACTTCCCCGGTCGGACTATGCTGGTTCTACCTCCTTAAAATATTATAAAAAAACTCATATAAGCGAATGACAAGTTGTTTTGAAATTTATGTAAGTCAAACAATACGTATGCTATACTAAAAATGCCCTATAGACCAGATATCAAATTAACGGGTAGGCTGGCGAAAGGCGGTGGGTAATGCTCCCCATTAATGCGATATGGTGGGGTGGCAAGCGATTTTTATCTTTACGGATATTCATAAATAAGGAATGCTTAGGTTTGTTATCTTGATTGTAATTAGATTATTAACACTATTTGCAAATGGTATAAATTTGCAATGTTTAAATTTGATGTACTTTTATTTTATAGACATTTTGAAATTACTGTATATTTTTATATTGTATCTTTTGGTACTCATGATTAGCGGTTTTAAATTTTTTTACTGCCGATATATTGATCCAATTCGTGGAAAATGCGTCGTCAACCCATTATTGTCCCACGGGTCTTCCCTTAGAATGAGAGAGTTATAGACCATAGTCCACCGCGCTGGCCAAGTGCGATTTGGTGGACTTCACACACCTCCGAGAACTGCCGAGCCTAAGCTTAGAGCTCAGTCTGTGATAGCCTAGTGGTTGAAACTTGTCATCCCGATCGGGAAGTTCGAGGTTCAAACCCAGGGACCATTGATTTTTTCTAAAATTATGTGCGTATTAGAAATTAATTATCACTGCTTTTCGGAGAAGGAAAATATCGTGAGTAAACCTACACACCCGAGAGTTCTTTATGGGTAATGCATATAAAACAAATTGTTATAGCAATTGACATATAATTGCATAAAATTAATATTGATACCTACTATGGCAATCTAGGTCATAAAAGAGTGTCCTATATGTTAATCTAGATCATAAACTATAAGTGTGCTAAATTTCAGCGCAATCTGAAACGTAGATTTTGCGTGAAAAAGTGACAACACACATACATTCTCAGAAACTTTCTAACTTATAATATTGCTTGTTTATACCTATCTAGTATTTTTCTTTAATTTGATTTACCCTCTAATTACTTGAAATTATTATACAAGTATTTTTCCGTTTTAGTTTCGGTCTAGCTTATCTTTTTTATATGTAGCTCATTATAAATTTTAATCTTAATACTAAAAAGAAACATACTAGGCACTTAAGTCGAGATATTTTGTTTTTATACTTTAATTTTTAGTTAAGTAACTTTAATAATTATGTTAAGAACTCCCATCAATAATAAAGTTTTGAAAAAACTTCAAAAATCGTAGTCTCCCTCACTGCGGGCAATTTCTGGCTCGCTAACAAGACTTTCCGCTTGTTTTGAGATACATCTGTTGTTTTTCGATTAAGTGTCCTTGCTATGAGAAAATAACCTGAAGCTACGCATTGTGACCGTATGTTATAATTGTAAACTTAATAATACATTGCTTGTTTTCTTCGACTGTAGAACAAGTTCCGACGTACAAAGTCAGTAATGTAGTTTAAAATGTTTTTATCGTCTGTTTTGAAAGCGCTATCCTTGATTTAAGTTTTCATAACTTCTATGCTGAACTTGTCGTGTATTTGAAAGTTTTAATACGGAGACGAAACAAAAAATACGATACACAAGTCCAAGGAAATGTTAAGCTGAAGTATAAAATTGTGGCCCTAGTTGCGCGGTTATTGTAAAGGCAAATGTTTGAGAAACTTGAGTTAGGATATTTTGTGGAGAACAAGACTAGTCTTTTAAAATATTGATAAATAAAATTCTTTATATATTCCTATTATAATACAATATGATTTGAGACGCTACGTTATACATTGTACATATTATGACGATCTGCGTGGTAGAGCGGTGACAATACCGGTTTGACACTCAATGGGCTCCGGGTGTGATCTCCAGTCGGTCAGACTTCTAAATGATGAATTAACATTTATCTTCTGTGCCTGGGTGTTTGTGTGTATCTTTGTATGTGTCTTGTATCGCAGGTGCCATATACCTGGGATACAAGACAAAATTCTAGTATGGGCTACGTGTATAGAGAATGTTATTAGAGTCATTCTAATTGAATATAATGAAACATGATTAAATTATATTTCATTATTAAATATATGACTTTTTCACGTAACTGATATTAAATATCTTATACAAATAATATATTATATTACCCTTTGGTAATAATATATTTTTTGACTCTTAGTTTGAACATATTCATTTGAAATCAACTGAACTAGTTTTGAAAGGACTTGTATCTTTACAAAAGATATAAGTCATGTAGAGAATTTCTTATGTAAAAATACCTAGAGGAATACAGTTAGGTAACCATAGATTATACCTAAAGATCCAAAGTACCTTTATAAAATTTCCAAAACCGCGCGTGAGAACTTTCCTCGTAATTAATATTCCTTTCAATCAATGTGAAAGCAACAGGAAGGCAGAACGGATTAACATTCGCCAAAAGTGGGCGTCACATCCGGTGTCCACCGCAGCGACGGTACGAAGCAAAAAAACGAGTTAAGTGCGAGTCGAATCACAAATGGAGAGTTCCGTACCAATATGGTTTTATATAAACTGCGATAATTGATGGAGTTATGTTTCTGTTTCGGGTCTGGGTGCTTTTTAATTTGTCTTTATATGTGCCATAATGTTTTTCGTACTTTACAAATAAGGTAATCCATCTTGAAATACGTGAATTAAGAAAATTTCAATTATAATTATTACGGTTCGATATACAAATCGAACTTGGCCACCAATTCGCACTTGGCCAGCGCGGTGGACTATGGCCTAAACTCTCTCATTCTGAGAGAAGACCCGTGCCCAGCAGTGGGACAATAATGGGTTGATGGGGATACAAATCGATAAATGTTGAAAAATACAGGTTTTTGTATAGGGATTCCCATTTATCTTTTTTATTTTTTTATTTCTTTTGCTGTAACGGCTACCATATTACGTAGAGTACATAATATTATTAGGTATATATCTAATACGGTTCAATAGACAGATTACTTCCACCGACGGACAGACAGCGGACGCTTGGTGACAATCCTGTTTTTACCGTTTTACTGCGGAACCCTAAAAAAGCGTCAAAACGGGACCGTACAGGAAGCGGTCAGTGTCGACCATGGAATTTATTTGCGGACCGTATCACTAAAGTATTATATTACGAGGAAGTTTCGGCTATTAAGATAAGGGTATCGCCCATCCGTGCACTTTTCGAGCTGACTGTACCTTTGGTTAGAATGTGGTTGAATTTTAGTTTGATATTTACGAGGGACCGTTTAGGTATTGACTTGCGTAACCTGTGGTCCAGGTGGATCCAGGTTCGGTTTCCAGTGAGGTATACATTAATAATAATAATAATAATAATAATACTTTATTGTCCAACAAGATTGTACATAATATAGACTTATGTATTACAATAACCACAAAGTGCAGTATACAGGTAGTAACGAAATTATTCCTAAAATAACATAAGTATATTGAACTCTGGTACCCATTGTAAGATTTAACTTGTGTTATGGGTATCAGGAGTTTTACAAAAAAATACTTTACCACTAGGATATCAGGTCGATCTCTGTATCTGAGGTTGTGAAAAATCTTGAGCAGAGTTTATTATAAAAACAAATTTAACAAAAATAAAAACAATAGAGCATTAATACTAATATATCTACTACGGAAGAAAATCATGCAAGCACATAATTATGTGTTCTATTTTATGTATAATGACGAAAACCAATTAAACTCTCTATGTCCTCGTAGTCTTTAGTTAATAACCAATTGTAGACTTTTAATTTACATAGGTTAGTGTTAAGAGGAAATATATTACAGTGCATATTAATGTGATTGTAAAGAAGACTCCCCATTACATCAAAATGTCGTTTAGCTAGAGCCGTTTTGAAACGAGGGGTGCTACATACACAATACGCTCGTCGTTTACCCATAAGATTTGGATTATACTGTAGAGAGCCATGTTTCCGAATAATGGTTTGTAAGATAAACAGTTTTCGTACTGAGAGGATCTGACAGTCCCGGTATAGTTCTGCAGTAGAGTACCTAAACGGTTTGCAGGTCATGACTTTTAAAACTGCTCTTTGTGCTCGCTCCAATTGTAAGAGATGTGTTTTAGATGCTCCGCCCCACACAGTGACACAATAGGTAAGTAATGACTGACATAAAGCAAAATAAACAGTTTTTAAAGTGTCTAAGTCAGCTGACCATCTTAGGCGTTTGAAGATATAAATAAGTTTACGAGTACGCGACGTAAGTATTTCGATATGTGATTTCCAATTAAGCAGGGTGTCGATATGAACTCCTAGATACTTAGTGGCAGATACTCTATTTAAATGTGAGCAATCGCATTGAGGATTATTCATAGTAGAATTGAAGGAGCAACTATGAGCCTTAAGCGGTAAATTGCTTAAGCTGGGTAGCGTGCTAGAGTGCAAGGAGAAAGGTATGAAAACAGTTTTTTTTATGTTTAATGTGAGGAGGTTTAAAGAGAGCCAGCTTAATATTGATTTTAGGGCCTCCTCGGCGTGCCTCTTTGTATCAGACCAGTCATTACCATTAACAATGATTGCGGTATCATCTGCGTATGTAAAAATGGAACAGTTTCTGAGAGGTAGTCTACACAGGTTGTCAATATAAACCAAGAATAATGATGGTCCTAAAATTGAGCCTTGAGGCACTCCAAAATTTAGGGCTTTAAAATCACTGAAATAGTTCCCTATTTTAACACATTGGGTTCTACCACTTAGGTAGTCCTGAAATATTTTAAGAGTATGCCCACGAACTCCAATTACTTCAAGGTAATGTAAAAGGCGAGGAATGCAAACAGTGTCGAAGGCTTTGGTAATGTCTATAAAAATACCTAAACATTTCTTTTTGCTATCTAAATTTGTAACTATGTGGTCAGTGAGGGACGCCACAGCATTTTCTGTAGATTTCCCACGTCTAAATCCATATTGATTAGTGGCTAAGAGATTATAAGATTCTAAATAACTAATTAGGCGATTGTTAAGTACTTTTTCTAAGATTTTGGAAAGAGCAGGTAAAATGGAAATAGGTCTATAGTTGGTAACTGTGTGTTTGTCGCCACTTTTATATATTGGTTGTACGACAGCTTTCTTGAAAACTTTTGGAAAACAAGCAGATGATATTGAAACATTGCAAATGTGCGTGATAACTGGAGTTAGCGCTGGTAAGCAGGATTTCAAAAGTTTGGTAGATATTCCATCCCAACCTATTGCAGCATCAGATCGCAAACCGACAATAATTCCATGTATTTCCATTTCGTCTGCGGGCAAAAGTACTAGTGAATTAGGCGTATTTTTATAAGAGTAATTATTGTTAAGGCGTGAGTCACTTTTAAATTTATCAGTTAATTTTTTCCCAATGTTTGCAAAGAAGTCATTGACATAGTTAATCGAAGTTGTGTGATCAGGAAATATTTTAAGTAGTTCAGAAGACAAAGTAGAATCACTGTGTGTTGAGGTTATAGATTTTATTGTTTTCCAAGTAGCTTTAGGATCTTTTTTATTTTTTTTGAGTTCTGATCTCTCAAATGCAATTTTTAGATTTTTAAGGAGCTTGTTACAAAAGTTACGATATCTTGTGTATATAAGTTTTAGAGTATAATTATCAGGGTTCTTTTGTAATTTACGAGATAAGTTGTCTCTATTGCGAATACACCTCAATAGACCCCTTGTTATCCAAGGTTTAATAATTTTTTGCTTAGAAGTTATGTTAACTAATTTTGAGTGTTTTTTTACGATAGAGCTAATGGTAGTTACTAGAAGTTCAGCAGCTATATTTGCATCATGAATTTTAAATATAAAATTAAAATCTAAACGGGAGATGTCTAAAACGATGTCAGTATAGTTAATAACTGTTCGGGTAAATCTATTTGTACAGGGTTTAGATGGAGACATTAGTTTAATAAAAGTCGGCTTATGGTCAGTAATATACGTATCAAATATCAATGTTATTGTTTTCGACGTCGATTTAACTAAAACGTGATCTATGCAAGAGTTTCCACGAGTAGGCAATGTATGAGTGGGATATAAACCATGAGAGGCAATTAGGTTTAAGTATTCATTCGCTTGCGAGGCGAGGTTGTTTGGCGTAATATCGATATTTATATCACCCATGATTATTACACTATTTTGAGCCGATAGTGAGGTAAGCACATTATTTAAACTAGTAAAAAAGTTTTCAAAATTACGTATGGCTGGAGAACGATAAATTGCTACGACAGAGAGGCTGTGATACGTCAAATTACAGATTAAGCAACTGGCATCATTTATAATAGGCTCTGAAACAGTATGTGGTAACAATTTACTAATAAACAGAATCACACCATCATTTTGGTTACTGTTATTACTGGTTTTGTAAGATACATAACCTTCCAAGGTAGGAATTGATAAAGATGCATTTAGCCAACATTCAGTTAAAATAATCACTTCACATATAATGTTTGTACTTAAAAGAAATACTCTGAAGTTGTCAAAATTACAATTAATGCTTCGTATGTTAAGGTGCATTACATTTACAGACTTAACAGTACCACTAAGGAATTTTGTGCAAGATTCAGGGGTACAGATAAATGAACTGGCTGTACCAAATTTATCAAATTCATTTAATAACTCCTTATCGATCATTATTATTGGTAAATATAAAAACCCTATCAATTGAATAGAAACGAACTATAAAAAATAAAGTATGTGGGAAAATCGGTATGCAAATTTTCAACAATAGCTCGACTGTAAATAAACAAGAAAGATCCTATTATTATAATTTTGCAAGGAAATCAGAGCAGACATTACTGCATATTTATGGTGTAAGGCATAAACTAACACGATAGGAACAATAATACGATAGGAATAACACAATATAGGAACATATAAATATACAAACGCAATATTACTTAAAGATTTAGGGAACAATAAGAAAAAGAAAACAAGATATACATACAACAACAACATGAAAATAAATGAGATTATTTTCAGAGATTATTCTGATTCACGTAATTTATGAAGACAGCTTAGTGATTTAACCGGAATGTAATCACTTCCTTCGACTTTACGGAGATAAATTTTGCCGTTTCGGCACCAGCAATAACTATAGTTATTATTTCTGGCAAACACACGCGCTTCATAAAATAATTGACGAACGGTACTAGGTAGATGCTCATCCACATAAATTGCTTTTGGCTCTCCAGGAATACCAATGTGTCCAGTATTTAGTTTTTCAGCCGGGGGCAGACCTTTATTGAAAGAGCGCACGGCTTCCAGAACCTGGTTCTTAAGAGGAACAGTTTGGAACTCAGCCACAATTGGACGATTTGATCCTTTTTTACCTGGTAGGCGATAAACATCACGTAATTCAAGTGATACATCGGAAGAGGGTAATATCGTATTACAAATTTTCTTAACAGTTAATGTTAGATGACCGCTAGTTTCTTTTTCATTTACTGGTACATTACGTATTTCAATTCTGGAGGAACGTGACGATCGCTGCAAGTCCACAATTTTTTGCTCTAATTCCAAAATGTGATTACGTTGATCAGAATTTTCATTCTCTAATTTTAGTAATGTGTTCCTAACACTTTCATAATCTTTATTCAAACGTTCAATTGATTTGTGAGTTTCAGCATTAGTTTTTTGGATCTCCGTATTTTGTTGTTTTATTTCAGAAATTTCTGACGTGAGCTTTTCAAATAATGTGTCTTGCTCCTTTTTCCAACTCGTAAATAGGCTCAGGATTTTTCCCTCAAACGTCTTCCACTCGCACTCTGGGGAAAATTCAGGACGAAGGCGCTTTGATCTGGAAGTTACATTTGATGGTTCTGAATCCGTCGGGGTGGAGAATAGCAACTGCTTATCTATATCAGGAGCAGGAGTGGTAGGCGGCGAACGCGGCAGTCTTGGCATTCCTCTAGCTTCGAGATAATAGGCAGTTAAAATTGAGAAATGCAGGCAAAGCGGCACAACACTAGAGTCCGTAGACGATTAATATTCACAATCCAGCTTTATGACGCCTCTGTCGCTAGCCGTTCGCGGGTTGCCCTAGGTCAGTTCTTAGCAACTGTGTGAGGGTATAATTTTAAAAACGAAATAAAACTATCTACTAAACACTTTTTGTTTTGGATATTCACTGAGTTTTAAAGTTTTTCCAACACAGAAAATTATGCACTATAGCTAATACTTTAATATCATTTCAATTTCACGACTGATACTGCACTCTGTATAAGATTAGGCCAATTGATTAGCACTATAAGCAAGATCGCAAACGTGTAGTCCGAGACCGACCGTCCGACGACATTAAAATGGGTTTGGATGCTTTTGAATTTGCTTTTATATATGTCAAGTTTTTTCTTGGTATATACAAATAAGATCAAATAACAGAGAAGATCCGTGCCCAGCCGTGGGACAAAAATGGGTTGACGATATATACAAATATGGTTGTTAGTAGTAGAATTATGGAGGTTATTTTCGTAGGATGAAAGTAGCAAGCCAGTGCAGTTCGCTTGATGGTAAGTGGTCACTGTCATCCTTGGACATCTGTAAGCATGTAATATAGAGGTCCCATCTGAAATCAGTGACAGACGCGTTGCTGGCTCCAAGGTGCTAAGATGGTTGCTTAAAATTTATGTTGAAACTCGCTGAACCCCGCGGCTTCGCCCGCGTTAAATAAATTGATGTATCGAATGTCCCGTGGGAATAACATATTTTCCCACAGTAAAAAGTAGCCTATATGTTAATCCAGAGTGTCAGCTAAGTCCCTACCAAATTTTATGAAAATCGCTCCACCCGTTTAGACGTGGAGAAGTAACAAACATACACACTCACAAACTTTCGCCTTTATAATATTATATACTAGGTCTTACCCGCGGCTTCGTCGGCACGGTCAAAGGGAATTAACATTAGCATTTGATAGCGTGATTCAGAACTTGCAAATAAATTTTACTAACGCCATCTATTAACAACGTCTGGAAGTACTAAATATGTATCAACTAACAAAACATCGATATTCTCAAGCGAATGAGAGAGCGCGGTAAAAAGTAGCCTACGTCACTCTCTGCCCTTCTATCTCCCAGCATATAAACCATATCATATAATAGCTATGTAGAGACGTGAAAGAGGAACAAACAAACACACTTTCACATTTATAATATTAGTATGGAAGTATGGATATGGATTGTAGGAATGTTTCTTGGTGTGTTTGACCGAGAATAGAATCCAGAATTGCGCGAGACTTATGAGTTGCACCCACGAGTCATCAAAATTCATTGTTTTATTTCTCCAAGATTATCCTCTCCCTAACTATCCCGACTTCCCTCAATTGACATTTAAAAAGGTCGCTCCTCATCAAAACATACTGGCCCCAAAGGCATAATAATCTTGCTCATTAATAGTCTATTATGCTACGAACTTTGCGATCTAATGGTTTATGACCCACCTGTTGTAGTTTAGAGGAAATTTTGTAAGTTATTATGCGATATTAGAGCGATGTTAGAGCAGTGATAGCCTAATGGTTGAAACTTGCCCTGTCAATCGGGAGGTCCGAGGTTTAAACCCAGGCACGCGCTACTAATTTATGTGCGTATTAGAAATTAATTATCACTACTTTTTGATGAAAAACATCGTGAGGTAACCTACACGTCCAAGAGTTCTTTAAAAAAAAAAACATGCGTGCGTACAAAGTACACATGTCAGAAGTGAAACTTCTTTGAATTTCAATCTTGTTTATTTTTATACAAATCTAAAACTTTAAATTTCCAAGATTAAGAGGAAGGGAAAAAGGCGTGATACGACGTTCGCTCTGTCTCACTTTTTCTCTCAATCTTTCTCACTCGCTTGCTCCCTACTCTCACTCCACGGCTAGTTGCTCATGCTACGTTCGCCCTGTCTTACTCTCTCTCAATCGGTCTCGATCACTCTCTCTCTCTTTTCCGACACTTCCGTTGCATACCGGCGTGACGTTTCATCTGTAAAAATTTTACCCTCATGCGCCTAAAGAAGTTTCACTTCAAAAAGTTCTCGGAGGTGTTGTACTTCCCAGAGTGATATTAGCTTAGCCCGTGATGTGAAAGATACATATTTTTTAACGTTTTATGGGATATCTTTGGAACTTGAAAAGAGGAAATAAATTGAGAGACAAACATAGAATCCAAAGGTTATTTTATGTTAATGTCATTTAATGGATATTTCGGTGTGACACCGTATATATATTTTTTTTTATCTAATTGAAGTAGCAAACGAGCATGCAGTCCACTTGATGGTAAGTGGTCACTGCCGCCTATGGACATCTGTAAACAACTTTATATAGAACATGGGTTCTATCTGAACTCAATCACAGATGTGTTGCCACTCCCGAGGACTAAGATGGTCACCTCATATAGAAATGTGCCAGCAACCACACCTTTCCAACGAAACGCAAAAACTGTTTTGCGCTAGAAATAGTTGTGGCGGTGGTACTTCCCCGGGCGAACAACACTGATTCTACCATCTTCACGTTCTTTCATACATATCTAAATTGATCATTCTGATATCCTGGCTGGGAATCGAACCTAGAATTCAGTACATGTCAGATGGTGACCGCTCCACCACACGGTCGTCAAATATCGATTGTAAACTAAAATCGTGTACCGTTTCGTTTTTTAAATGTTTTTGAGGCTTAAAAATGTTCTTCGACATTGTAACTCTGTGGAAGAATTTACTCCAGGCATACTTCAATTATGTGGGATTCCGTTCCCAGCTGTGGAGTACTAAAATGTATTGCAGCCAATAGAAGTAAACAGACGTATAGATGACTTGATTTAAATGAATCTAGCTTTGATATGAGGAATTTTATCCCTTGGGAGTAGCAGCGTATCTGTGATTGACTTTAAATTTGCTACGAGTATGTAAAGTAGCTTGTATATGAAGTTGTGCCATCAGATCAGATGGAGTTAGCATGCACTTTAACTACTTCAATCTTGTAGGTATATCCAGGCGACCCCGGAAAGGGCGGCGGCATGTGTGGTCGCTTGCCGCCGTAAAGACCAGAAGGTGCAGTGAGCGTTTACGCTCACCAGGGAAAAGCCTGAAAGGGGTATCGCGTTCGGAGGACTCCGGTTGTGCTCCGTTGGAGATCCTGGAGTTCTCCACACAGCGCTGAGGATGACTACTGGGGGGGGGGGGGGATTTAGTGCGGTAAGAATTCCACATAACCCGCGTCGCTCCCACGGCGTTGAAGGCATTCCCCTCGAAAACAAAAAAAGGGATATAAAAAATCACTGCAGGCCTTTAGATGGCTTTCTAAGACTATTTTTCAGTAAATCAATCGAAAATAAGATCAATTGATTTTCTTATACGTTTAAGTTGTAATAAAACACAACAAGAAAATTAATTCCATGGTTTCATAAAATAGAAACAGACGGCCTGCAATAAATCTTTGAAAGAGAGCAAAAAAGTATAGTAATAAGAAATAAACCATATTGTTGGCACACACTGAAGGTTGGCCAGTGGTGTGAGAAAAGATAGGTTATACCGCCAAAGTCACCCCTATAAACCTATAATCCCCACAGTATTATGGCGAAATTTGAATAACAGTGCCTAAGGTTGCTGTTGAAAAGTGAGTGATGTGCGAGGATAATAAATAGTTTGTAGATGTAGAAAAAATTGTATTAAGTATTAAGTTGGTCTGGGAAATTTATTAGTTCATGTTTTAAAATGAAATACAAATCGTGCTTACAAATTCTTTTAAACAAGAAGTTAGAGCTTTGTAAAAAAAATTAACAGATGGCATTGCCTTGAAATTGGTCTGAAAATATTCTAACTTCGTTATTACCTAAACTTAAATATACTTTATGTTTTGTAGTAGTAAGATTTCAACATCATAAACTTACCTGAAAGGGCTATATGTAAGCGTGCGATCATAATCATCCTCCTCCTCCTTGAATCGATTCCCCAGTGCTGGGGGTCGTGACCTCATAACTGGTTGTTCAAGACGAGCCTCTTATTTACGATAGACCTCCATCTTCTCCGGTCTTGTGCAATATGTAGAGCATCGGCAACTTTCGTGTCCAGTGTGGTGCAGATCTGGACTGACCAGCGCATCGGACTTCTGCCTCTAGGTCTCTTGCCGTTAACCTTTCCGGTCACAATCAGCTTCTTCAGGTTGTTATCTGTTTTGCGTGCGATGTGACCGAAGAACTCGAAGATGCGGCCGAGGCACATGTTTGATAGTCGAAGTCTTTTTTCTATATGGAGTTGTTGTAGAATAGATTTATTGGTACGATGCGCTATCCAAGGGATTCCGAGCATTCTTCCAGCACCACACTTCAAATGCATCAATGCGCTTACTGTCTGTGGCTTTCAGTGTCCACGTCATAATCATAGCTAAATTAAATATAACCTATTATATTACTTTCACAATAAAGACAAATAGGAACACCTCATACGTTGACATCTGTCAAACCGTGTAGGATTCTTAGGCAGTCTGGTAAAAATGAGTGTGGCGATGGCATCCCTAAGGTATCTAGCACATGGCGTATTTTAAGCCCGCAGACGACGCCCGTTTCAGGTACGTGCGTTTTCTGCGCCATAGACGCCGATTTTTGCGTTTTCACGGATTCGAACGCGCGTTCGAAACTCGTTTGATGCGATGACATTTAATACATTCAGATTTCTTTTCCCATCGTTTATGTATATCTGTATCGCTAAGCATGCGCGTATACGCGCAATCGACGCACGTTTCATGATCACCCCGTGTGCAGGTTACTAATCTCGTTTGAAGTGCGTATACGTCCATTACCAGCGTGACGTCTGTGCGTTTAAAATACGCCATGTGCTAGGGGCCTAAGCAAACTTGCTTCATTTTCAATGCAATAAATGCTAAATTAGGACTATAGTTCATCGCTTGCGATACAACCCTCTTTCGCCCGAGGCACGCTCACACTGCCTCGTCACTCGCCGGCGATTCAATACGCAACTAATTTCACACCCGCCTTGCCTTTGAAAGGATTCAAATTTTGATACTGATGACGTTGTGTTCATTGCTTGTGTGGAAAATGAAGCTTTAAACCAAAGACTATATAAAGCTTAGGCTTAGTTTCGTCTTGTTTTCATACAGTCAAAATAGGGTTAGGTTTTTACGCTTGTACTTTATTCCGTTTTGTTAACTTTAATGTAACCGGTTGCTTTACCTGTGCGGTGACCATCTTAGTTCTTAGAATTGGAAGTATATCAAGGATCGGCACCAGATAAAAGCACTATTTCGGATGACAGATGAGCATGGGCAGTAACCATTTGACCATCAGATAGGATGCGTGCTGTAGAGCACCATACTGCTTAAAAACATAAAAACTTTTTAACAAAAACTATCTACCAACTTCCATGCCTAAAAAGTAAAAAATAATTTTAATTAATTTTGGTTTACAACATATTCAGTACTTAGTACATAGTTCCGAAGTCGGCGCTTAACATATTTCGCTGGATGACGGTGACGAAACTATGTTCTATATGAGCACGCAAACGCATGAAGCTTGACTTATTCTAGCACCTTTGTGGGTTTCGTGAATTCAGACGAGCCCGCCAACACACAAAATCTAAAAAGTTGAGCCATCATTTGGATTGCACTACCTCGAGTCGAACTTAGAACTTCTGAGTGTATGTACAGTATAATGATCACAAGTCGTCAATTTATTTAATTGATACGAAATTCAATTAGGAAACCAAATAACTCAGTCACAATCTCCGATAAGCAACCACATAAGTCAACTCGCACAAAACGAAGTCCATGAATACATTAACGGATCCTTAAACGTTATCAAAGTTGGCTAACTGGCTCCCTTTGAGAGCCCCAACACCACTCAATACCTCGGTGCTTAAACTTGAGCGGGGTAATCCGGAGAAACGATACTGTTACGATATTGATACGACGACGATGATGACAAATATCGTTGAAGTATCCTTTCATACCATATTTTTTATCATGATATCGGATCAATTTTATATAAGGCTTCACTATATTAGTCTCCGGGACTAGTTGCTACTCTATAATCTATCTATCTTCAATTAATTTAGACGAAATCTCTGTTCTGTATGAAATTCCTTAGGCTTTTAAGCCATAGTCCCTCCCGCTGGCATAGTAGGAATTGGAGGACTTTACACACCTTTAAGAACTTTACTAAACAACTATGTTTGTCGGTTGATTACATGACGGCATAAAGATCAAAGATGTTAGAAGATTCAAGCACCAAACATCTATATGTATAAATTTACTAATAGTTTTATATTATAAATCCAAAAACAATTAAATTATTACGAAGTTTGCTGTTATAAATAGGTCATTCTTCACAAACCTGTCTAGGAGTTGCTTTATGAAACATCTCTAGGTCTTGTTCAGATGCGGAGGTTAAGAAAAAGAGTTATCTAAACATCAAAAAACATGTAACATTAAATTAAGTGTTAAGGTAAAAAATTAAGATATTTTTATATATCATCTTAAAATCGGCCGTCATAATCCCACAAAGTTTTGTTTTAGCAAATTCCTTTTATTTTTTAAACATTTGGATGTATAGTTAAGCGTTATAAAATAAATAAATTTTACATATCGTTATAAGATCGTCGCTCAGAATCGCACAAAGTTTTGTTCAAGCAAATTGTTTAACTAATGTACTTACAAATTTGTTGAAAGCCAGTGGCTTCGATTCAAAGTTTGGGCGTTTGGTTAAATATAATCCGTTCTGTTAATTTGTTTTAATATAATGTAATGCATCTTACTCAAGTAATCAACTAATAAAGTTGTGCCCTTTAAGTAAATAGTTTAAAGCTAAGTTTTAGTTGTACATGAATATCAGGTGTTTTGAGTTTCCTCTATTATTTTGTTTTGTTTGAGACATACATATTTAAGAAATAAATAAAAAAAAATGATGACCTGTCCATTGACTTATTATTATTATTTATTTATTTATACAGACTTACGTCTATCATTACACGTAACACCCAATACGATAGCGTAGACAATTATTCATTTTTTTAAAAGGTTAACATTCTTTTCTATTATTATTATATATAACTACATATTATTATAAGTACTATTATTGATTATTCTAAGTAAAAACTTAATAAATAAAATGTATAGATTTATGGGAAACCGTATGCGGTTACAAACATTTAAAAATAGTTATGGAATGGTCGATTGATAAGGACGGAAAAGTTTAGTAGAAACTTCTTCGATTCTGCTTTTTATTTATTCATTCCATCGTTAAATAAGTGTTCTATCGTGTCTTTATTACGCCTTATTACGCTTTATTATTACTGTTGTAACCAACAACGAAATATTAGAAACTTAATAAAATTAAAGTATTTTATTTTGTATTAGCGTAACTTAGGCGTGCATCATCACACCTACAACATTTAAGGCCAATACATTGTAGTACCTGACTTTAAAGAATGTCAATATATTTTCCATCCATTAACGTAGAATTATAAAACATTGTCTGGCATTCATAATTTTTATAGGATTCTTTTAATAATTGGGATCGGTGTGATGTAAAAAATAAGTCCATGAGGCTTTAAATAACTTAATAGTGATCTTAATTTTATTTGTCTGTGAAATAAATAAAATTAATCTGAAAAATAAAGTTATTGGCAGTAACATTGTTTTTATAAACCATTCCAAGTACATTTATTAAAAAGTAAATTAACTTACTAAACTAAATTGACGTAACTGAACCCTGAATTGTCCCGTGGGAATAAGATATTTTCCCACAGTAAAAAGTAACTTATATGTTAATCCAGAGTGTCATCTAACTCCTTACCAAATTTTATGAAAATCGCTTCAGCCGTTTAGACATGAAGAAGTAACAAACATACACACTCACAAACTTTCGCCTTTATAATATTAGTATAGTAACGTTCACCAACATAATTACCATTCAAGTCCTTTAACTTATTTCCACAGATAAAACAAGATTATTTAGCGTGTATACGATTTATTCCGCCAACAGATTAACTAGAGCAAGCTTTTTAACAAAAAAATTAAGCAGACTCTACGTACGTCCATTAGGGCGCGGGGAAGCCGCGTGGTGTAGAGTAGTGTTACCAAATATATATTAAAAGTTTCGGGATACAGTTAAAGATGGAGTGTCGTCGAGAGATCGCGTTACCAAATTGATATTAAAATTTGGAATACTATTTGGGTTTGTGTGTCGTCAATAGATGACACTACGTAACCTTGTATTATACGGTCAATGTTTTCTGAGTATGCTACGTATAAGTGGGTACCGCACTGAGATTTGCGGTACATGGTTGACAGGTGGGAATGATCGCCTTGTCTGGTAAGCGGTCTTTCAATTGACAGTGAAGATATTTGTATAAAACTTGGTCATCTTTGTCGTTGAACTCAAAACCTATACCTATTTTGTTTGTATCAAGTAATTATTAACAATCACTAAATTATTGTCAAAGTGTTAGAACTCTGAAAACTTCTCCTGTGGAGGAGCACCATCTAAAGTGATTTCGGTTTTTAAGCAGCGGCGTTACTTTCGTTCGTAGTAGAAATTATATCATCTTTCTTTAGCAGGTTTTTCCATTTAAAGGAGTATTGTGTATTAAAATCAGGCTGGACTCTTGCTCTTCATAGAAGTGGATCTAGAGGTTCAATGGTAACGTTGAATGGGCGGCATGCTCATTTGCTACTTGTATTATTTAGAAAAAAAAATGACAAAATAAATAAAGGAAATGAAAAAATTGTATCATATCAAATGAAATATACACATTAGGAACGTCCTTTAAAATTACATTACACAGTTATCCTACAGGCAACTAATTAAAAACAAATACAGTGTACGTGGTATTCTCGTTGTTTATTTGAACGTGGTTGCGAATTAAAGAAATTCGTGTTGGCTCCAGATTCCCCGAGCGTTAAGCTGACGGGTTTGTTTTGAGTTTTGGAACTTTTGAAATTATGTACGTATTTCACCAGTGAGAGCTTAGTAGTAGACAGTTTATATGTTCAGTTTAAATTCCTCTTAATACTTAGATTTGGATTGGTTTATTTATTTGCATATGAATCAATGGATTGACCAGCGTTGCAAAGTAGATATTTTAGAGATTGGTTTTAAGCTATTGCATAG
Organism: Spicauda simplicius; assembly: GCA_949699795.1. Lineage (NCBI taxonomy): Eukaryota > Metazoa > Arthropoda > Insecta > Lepidoptera > Hesperiidae > Spicauda > Spicauda simplicius. The sequence continues at coordinate 2,758,721 of OX453071.1, read as the reverse complement.
CTTTTATCGTGAGGTTTGAGCACGGCGACCGAATTAAGAAATTCCGTAACGAACAAAACCTAACACTCCCCCATTCCGCCTACCATGTAGCGCGGCCGAGCGTTCGCTTAAAATGTATTTATATGGTACGACAGGATCAAGCTCGCACGGATCGAGGCGACCTGCTCGGGAATCGGACGATATGCAAATAGCTGTTTTTGAGAAAGTATATATAGTATCAAAAAAAAAACTTGACTTAATGTCAAAGAAAAAAATACTGCATTAATAAATGAATAATTATAATTGCATAAGTTGACTAGAAATGCTATGCAATAGCTTTATCGCGGCAGTCCCCGAGTGCCGCTGGTATTTTTTAAACTAAAGTAGTAAACGAGCAAGTACAAATTCATATAGTATGTGACCATTCTTACCGGCTTCTGCATGGTTGTTTGCTAATTGTACGTTACAAAACAAGAGATATAATATAATATGTCTAGGATCTATCAGGTGGACCAGTAGAACCAAACCAAAATTATTTTTGGCGTGAAGCAATTCTTGCGTTTTGGTGGAACGGTGTGGTGGACTATCAGGTGGACTGCATGCTCGTTTGCTACTTCAATCTGATAAAAAAATCTTAGAGCATACCTTGACGACCAGCGTGATGGGTGCTTTATACCGGTCTGTCACGTAGTGGGTACCCGGTTTGATCCCTGGCCAGATAGACACCTGAAAGAAAAAAATCTGTTCTAAGTATGGGTGTTTGTGTATTCGTTTGTGTGTCAGTCCAGGTCACAGGAGAAAATCCTAGTGTACTAAGCGATAACCATAAAAAAGTGTTAGGGGTGCTTTCGTACATTTACCGTTTAAATTGCGTTTTGCTTCAATTTACACCTGATGTTAAACATATGTAAAACAAAGAGATGCTGTTAAATATCAAGGTGGTAGAACCGGTGTAGTTCGACCGGGGAAGTACCAACGCCACACCTATTTCTAGCGTGAAGCAGTTCTTGCGTTTCGATAGAAGGGCACACTTTCACATGAGGCGACCATCATAGTCTTCGGAAGTAACAACGCACCTGTGATTGACTCCAGATGGAACCCATGTTCTGTATGAAGTTAATTCCATGGGCGGCAGTGACCACTTATCATCAGGTGGACTGCATGCTCGTTTGCTACTTCAGTCAGATAAAAAATAATTCTTCAGACTTCGATTCAATTACTGCCATACATTAGACTAGTTGCACAAACTTCCCCTAGATAAGGGCGCTAAACCCACATCACACCTCTAGTTTTAGTGCCACTAACTCCGTTCAATTTAACGGTTAAATTTAACCGTCCGAGTGCAGTTTACGGCGCTGTTTAGCGAGCGTCGCATAAACCGTATCGGGTTTACGCGAATTCTGTGTTGGCGTCAAGTTTTATTACTTACTAGTTATATTGTATTGTATTTTTGGGTGTTTAAATATAAAATTCTTAAATTGCCGCGGCTACATCCAGTCATGACTGCCACGGGAATAATCACCCTAAGTGTTCCTGGTCATAAAATATGTGTGTTCCAAATTTTAGCGAAATTCGACAAGTACTTTTTGCCGTGTAGGGTACAAACATACACACACTTTCGTATTAATAATATTAATTAGCTTTTACCCGCGGCTTTACTTGCCTTAAAACTTTGAAATAAATATCAAATATTCTTGACTTCGTGCAAATTTTACTGCACAGGCCCGTGACAAACTTATGGACAGATTTACGCTTCCAAGGCATTTAAAAAAATATCAGAGTAAAAGACAAAAGCAAAGGGTAATAAATATAAGATTATACTTGGACCTATCCTCAACATTTGAAGTAGTTTTAGTATTCCGTATAAGTGACAGAAGCTGAAGCTGAAGAGAGAATTAAAAGGCTTCAGAGATGCTAAATTTTAAAGTTTTGAGGTATCTGTCAAATAAAAAAAATAATAAAAAGTATCCTATGTTTTTTGAAGGTAGTTTCGTAGTGATGAATTAATCCCTTTTTAACCGACTTCCAAAAAGGAGGAGGTTATCAATTCGTCTGTATTTTTTTTTTTTTTTTTTTATATTTGTTACCTCATTTCTCCGGACTGGGTGAACCGATTTAGATGATTTTTTTTTATTTGAAAGGTAGTGCGTGTCATAGGGTCCCATTTTTTTTTAGTATTTTTTTGACTAGGGCATCCATAAGAAAAACGCATAAGTCTTAAATTTGCATTTTCAATGTACGCGATAAATGTATGAATAACTCAATATCCCGCCAACCGATTTTGATGATTCTTTTTTTATTAGAAAGGATGTACTCCAGGGGTAGTCTGATAAGAGTTTGATAAGGTTCTAATCATAGGATCTTCAACTTTTTGGAGCAAAATAATAAAATTAGTGATAGTCGGCCGAACCTTAGCTGGAGAAGTCCAATTGAGTAAAATATAGAATAAAATTACTATGTAGGTATTTACTATGAAAAATTTGACCTTCAACTCTTCAATCCTGATGATGCAGGGGTACTGCTAGCCTGAACTATAAAAGTTGGTCGTTTGATGTTTGCGAATATATAATGAAATTGTTAAGCAAATTCATGGGACAAAAATTTGACCTTCAACTCCTCAACCCTGATGATGCAGGGGTACTTAAAGCCAAAACCATAGGAATAAGCCATTTGGTGCTTACGTATATGTTATAAGATTACTGAGCAAAAACATAAGATGAAAAATTTGACTTTCAACTCCTCAACCCTGATGATGGAGGGGTACTTCAATCCTAAACCATAGAAGTTGGCAATTTGGTGCTTACGGTTATGTAAAGAAAATACTAAGCAAAAATATAAAATCAAAAATTTGACCTTCAACTCCTCAACCCTGATGATGAAGGGGTACTTCAATCCTAAACCATAGGAGTTGGCAATTTGGTGCTTACGGTTATGTAAAAATAATACTAAGCAGAGGCACAAAATTAAAATTTTGACCTTCAACTCCTCGACCCTGATGATGAAGGGGTACTTCAATTCTAAACCATAGGAGTTGGCAATTTGGTGCTTACGGGTATGTAAAAATAATACCAAACAGAGGCACAAAATTAAAATTTTGACCTTCAACTCCTAAACCCTGATGATGCAGGGTACTGCAAGCCTGAGCCATAGAAGTTAGCCACCTGGTACTAACGTATATGTTATAAGATTACTAAGCAACAATATAAGATGAAAAATTTGACCTTCAACTCCTCAACCCTGATGATGGAGGGGTACTTCCAGAGGGGGCGCCCTGTTTGTATGAATTGTAAAAGTGTTTTATGTTTAATTTTTGTGAATATGTAGATGCACAAAGCAAACTTAGAGGCTTTATTTAAATACAAACATAAAAATATAGTCACTAAAAAGTGTAAAATAAAAACTTTTTAACAAAAAATATCTACCGACTTCCATGTCACAAAAAAGTAAAAAATAATTTAAATATATTTTGGTCTAGAACATACTCAGTACTTAGTACATAGTTCTGAAGTCGGTGCTCATATAGGACGTAGTTACCGTCGTCCAGCGAAATATGTCGAGCACCGACTTCAGGACTATGTACTAAGTACTGAGTATGTTCTAGACCAAAATATATTTAAATTATTTTTTACTTTTTTGTGACATGGAAGTCGGTAGATATTTTTTGTTAAAAAGTTTTTATTTCCTCAAAAGGTACACCGAAGCCTTGGGAGAGACTCCGGGTTATGAGGGATTTTTACCCACTAAAACCTCCTCGGTGGCCTTCCTCTGCGCTAGCAGGGGACCCCGGGATCTCCAACGGACGCACCCGTGCCCTCTAGCGCGGCGCTCCTTACGGGGAGCGTGACTGTCCCCTACGCCTTCCGGTGTACGACAACATGCAGCCACACATGCCGCCGTCCTTCCAGAGGTTGTTGCGGTTTACCCTTGTTTCGTATAACCACTTTTGATATAATTTTACTAAAACGATAGAGCATTTGAACATTCGATAAAAATATATTATTTGAAACAAATGTTTTTTTTTTATATAGTTACACCTAACGATAAGGCTGACGGGCCACCTGATGGAAGCAGAAGGAGATGCACCCAGTGAAGTACTGCTTGGCTTTGTTAAGAACGCCCAGTTTTTAGACGCCAACTTGGCTTTGCTTTCCAAATGACTCCGGTACTGCACATCACACGAGATGTACGCCTACGTCACCCTTCCTTCATCGCACCACTCGCCGAAGGATGAAGTTCCATCCGCATCAACTGGACCCGTGGCGGTCCTCCACGGTACGGTATGCACGGTCTTACCTACCACGAACGTGGAATGACATGGGGCTCTTTAAGAAAGGTGCAAAAAAAAGCTCTTTTTCAAGGTCGGCGATGCATTGGCGACTCCTCTGGTGTTGCAAATGTCCATAGGCGACGGTAACCACTTTCCATCAGGTGGCCTGTCTGCCTTATCGTTAGGTACAAATATAAAAAAAACCTTACAAGTTTAAACCCTACAGTTAACCTAAATAAGATATACCTAGGTAAAGCGAAAGCACCATCACAGTACTATCCACCTTTAAAATTAGACAAAAGTCATGAAACTTACTAAACGTATACACTTTAAGATAACATCCATAAATCCTCAAGCAGCACACCCAGTTTACTGGCGCTACTAACTTGATGGTTAAATTTACTAGTTAAATTTAATCGCCCAAGTTCAGTTTACGGCGTTCGTTTGCTGCAGCTCCAGTGCAAACCGTTTTAAACGTTTTAATAACTGGACTTGAAACGTAGGCGTACTATTGATTTCATATGTCAAACGTTCGAAATAATAATAAAAAAAGTGTACTTATGTAGGTACACGCGTGAGCAGTGATAGCCTAATAGTTGAAATTTGCCCTCTCAATCGGGAGGTCCGAGGTTCAAACCCAGGCACGCACCACTGATTTATGTGCGTATTAGAAATTAATTATCACTGCTTTTCGGTGAAGGACGACATCGTGAGGAGACTTACACACCCGAGAGTTCTTTATAAAAAAAAGTTCTCGGAGGTGTGTGAAGTCCACCAATTCGCACTTGGCCAGCGCGGTGGCCTAAAAATCTCTCATTCTGAGAGAAGACCCATGCCCAGCAGACTGACAGGACAACGAGGACGACACGCGTTACAAGTTATACTTCTTTGGCGTAACAAGATATACTTAATAATATAATCTTTTTAAACATTTTATCTTCGCCTTTGTCTACGATTGTAGAAAAAAACAACCCTAACAATACAAAATACTAAAATGTTCACTATAGCTAACTTCAGTGTGTCGGTGTTGTGATGGCGCGGTATGTGCGCGCGCAATGTAACAATCAAAAATTAAAACAAATTTAAAAATTCAACAAAACGGGCATTGTGTATTTATTAAGTTTTAAATATAGTTCAACTGAGATGTGTCTCCGGTTCAGTCATTTTGTGGTAGAAATCATTTTACCGGTGGTTACAGTTCATAAATGGCAGTACCTCACCACCAGGTTGCCTGCATGCTTGGTCTTCGTAAAAGTTAAGCAGTAAACAAGCATGCTGCTTGTCCGATGATAAGTGGTCACTTGCGTCTTTGCACATCTTCGACTTCATATAACACAGGAGGACATCATCGCACGACAGAGGAGTCACCAATGCATCGCCGGCTGTGAAGGAGAGCTCTTTTCGCACCTTTCTTGAAGAACCCCATGTCATAGCGCTCTGGGAATACCTCAGGAGGAAGCTCACTTATCCGGTAGAACTCTACTCATTCCACCTTGCAACTATATTGCTTGCTACTATATTACCAAAGCATTTACATTGAAATCTGTAAACTAAGTGTATACCGCAAGTAATCAGAACGTAAGTTGAATAGCAATAAAATGGAGGCATATTTATCTTGCGAGCAGTTAGCGGCGATTATCGGGACTGCGATAGATTTATCTTGACAATAAAAGTAAACACCAGCGCCCCGCGCCATTAGTGAGAGGGATTCGGTACACCGATGGCTGTAAGTTATAAGTGGACGCGACTTGTTCGCCTTACGAGATAAAAATATGCGTGTAATTTACAGGGTAGTAAAAAAAGGTAAAATGAGCGAATGATATTATGGAATTAGTGTTTGCGTGGGAATCCGATAGATATTGTTAGAAATGTAGACACTGATAAAAAAAGATAATAAAAAATGTGACAATGGGTTCAAATAAATTATTGCCGAAAATCGACAGCTCAAACTGAAAAGAAAAAAGTGTTACAATCACGACATTTATGAAATAGAATTTATAATATAATGTAAATACGTTTTGGTAGAAAATCCTATTATGTTCGTTTATCTCCATCTGCATGGCTTTATAATAAGTATATATATACATATCCAACAAAAATATCCTCTTCCTATTAAGTTTCAGTTTTTTACTATTCCAAATTTATTTATTAAATGCAGTGGTAATAATTAAAAATATATATTTCCATCAGTTGGTAATATATATACCAAAACATTAATCAAATTAAGGCAAGAGCAAGAAAAAAAAATGCATTATAATGTTAAATTGTCGATGTTTAGGCGTCAATTTAATAAACTATTTAGTCTTTTAACATTGATCTTGTGGCCTCGTCACAAACGCAACTCTCAAAGCTCACAACTTATACCATACACGTATTAGTTGATGGCAGGGTCAGAGGTTTGGGCGAAATGTTTTCGAGTTGCGCTTCGCCTCAAACGGTTTGATTGTCAGAAGAAAATGGAATGGACCGGAAACTGGGAAAGGAAGAAATTTAGGAGGCCTTTGGACAGATTATTTCTCAGCGTAAATACGAATGGTTGGATAAACTTTAATGGGATCCCAGATAGGGATTTCGATAATGCAGTCCCTTGATTTGTTTGTAATTTGAAAACGATTAGTGTATTCATTGGGTGCTAGGTTATTCACGCAGCTTCGCCTGCTGCGGACACATCTACCACAGTAATGAGTATCTTATGTACTGATGTATTACCACAGTGATGGGTACTTTATAGCTAGGTCATCAACTATCTGTGTGCCAGATTTCAGCGAAATCCGAACAGTACTTTTTATAAACAAACATGTGTACATCCTCACAAGATTTCATAATATAAAAAAGACTATAATAATAAGAATAAAGTGGTACTCTCTATGTGTTAACTCGTTATATCTATTATTGGTGCAAAATAAATAGCTGCTAGATCCATACTACTAGTTTATTATACTTTTTCCAAAAAGCAATGATTGTTTCTAATTTCGTCTATCTTTCAAAGCAATTATTATAATATACTCTACTCCAAGTTATTGTTGAAGATGACAACAGCGTGTAAAGTACATTGCAATGTAATAACTCGTGCTAAGAGTACTGGTGTAAGAGTCATGTAAGGCAGATCAACGCAGGGTAGTTCTACCTGTCCTTAGTGCATGTATAGGCGACCTAATATTTGATATGCCACTATTTGTGGCTGGTAAGATAATGATGTCTATATTGGCAGTAATTTTTACTTTAATAGATAGATAGATAAAACATTTATTTCATAACTTAAGACACATCACAAAAGAGATTTACAAAACATTGAACATAAGTTATTGCATACAAAAACACAAAACAACAAAAAAGTATTAATATTATTAATCTATTTTCTAATTAAAATGTGCTGCAGCAAAAGTCCATGAAATAGGCACCGGAGCTCAATAATAGTTGAGATTATACCCCAGCAGTGACCCTGCTATATAGCTTGCTACGCATCTATTGGTTATTTTCATTGGTCATTGCCGTCCATGGACATCTTATAGATTATTGTAGATATTGTTTGACAGAGGAGGAAGCACCGCCACACCTATTTTTAGCGTGAAGCTGTTCTTGCGCGCGGTGGTAAGTTGTAGTTCGCGACTCGTTTTTATACGACGCGCCATCTTACTAATCGGGAGCAACAGCGCATCTGTGATTGACCTGAGATTTATCTCGTGTTCTGTATGAAGGGAAATATCTATGAGTAGCAGCGACTACTTACTATCAGATGGACTGCATGCTCGTTTGTTTCTTCAATTTTATAAATCGACCACCTCACTCCTAATACAAGGTTTAGTGTAATTCGATAACAGATGCATACTTTATACTGTATTCTTAGATGGACTTGCATAAAAGACTGACTTACGTATAAAGCCTTATGTGTAAGTCAGCCAACATTTCATAGAAAATTTATGATAGATTTCACTCCAAATATTTACATATTCAGATAATTACCATTAGACAGATTGCATGATCGGTTGCTCAATTTACAAAAAAAGCTTTAGCAAAACTTATGAGCTCTATTACGATTTATAACATAAGTAGCTGAACTCCGCAGCTTCGCCCGCATTAAAATGATGTATCGATTGTAGAATAAAAATCGATTTATCAATTGTCCCATGAGAATAAGATATTTTCCCATAGTAAAAAGTAGCCTATATCCAGAGTATCAGCTAACTCCCTACCAAATTTTATGAAAATCGCTTCAGCCGTTTAGACGTGAAGAAGTAACAAACATACACACTCACAAACTTTCGACTTTATAATATTAGTATGATATGATTCATATATTTCTCCATTCATGTAGGAATGTGCAAAAGAAATAACGAAAACATGTAACGCGTAACTCACATCGAGTGAACATAAAATGAGGGAAAATCAAAACGGAGCGGCATTTTGGAAACGACAATACATTCCTGATACGCTGAATAACATTCTTCGTTTTCATCGGTGTCCATAAATGAGGGAACACTGGGAGCGAAGGAGAGTCGTAAAACAGTAGGATTAGAGGGTGGACAGGGTCTGTTGTGGCTGTGGGGCCACTAAACAAAGGGAAGGATCTCTATCTATCCTCAGACACACGGTTTAAGAACGAGCGGGAAGGTACCACCGCCACATGTAGCGTCAAGCAGTTCTTGCGTTTTAGTGGCTCACTTTTATATGAGGTGATCATCTTTGTCATCGCGTTCTTGCGTTTCGGTTAAAGGGGGGAGGTCATTGGGAGAAGTTACGCATCTGTAATTGAATTCAATAAAACATATAATCGCATTTCTCATATTAAAATATATTTAAATAGGAGAAATATACATAGGTACATAATTAATATGATATGTAGAATAAATAACAATGAATAAACAAACAAACTTATGAATAACGAAATGAAGGTCACACAAATATACCAACAAGCGTCTATGAAATAAAAAATTTAAATTATTGCTATGTCATTACAGCTATTATTATTTGCGTCGCTGTTTTTATGGCCACATCTCTAAACTTACAACTAGCGCCCCTCAATACCGCGGCCGTCGGCGGAACTATAAAACTGTGCCGTAATAAAATGGGTCCCTTTGGGCGCATGCATACATCAGTAATGATTCGCGCTACATCCATTGAGCTTTTAGTACTAAACCTAATTGTTACGGCTCATATAAACCCGTCAATGGTGTGCGTGGAAAACAGGATTCTGTGTTAAAAGTCACTTGAACTTTTTATTACGAAGGTGCAAAATATTTGATGGGGCCATAGAAGGCTTTATGGGGTCCCATAGTATAATTACGCGGTATATTGTTCTGTTGAAGGCCGAACTGTTCATGCGGTTTCAGTTTAAGGACTTTTGGGGTTTTTGATGTGCGAAGTTGATAATGAAATTAGTAAAGGTGTGATATTAATTTTAAGTTTATCATTATGCATTAATTATGTAATTTTAGTATGAGGATTTTAGGTTGTAAAGTTCACAGTAGTTTGATTAAATATAATAGTAAAAAAGAACACAGGAGTGGTCATTTTTGCGAAATTGAGTTAATAGAAAAAAAAAACAGTATTTTTTATTTCAAGTCTGTTCGGATCTGATTGGATATTTTAACTTACATGCAGTATTTACATGAATAAAATACAGCATTTACGTCATCTTACATAATTATATTAGCGCGTTTTACACTGCGATGACACCTTCGGTTTTGAATTAAGGTGTATTTTTTTCATCTAGTCGCGTCAAAAGGAGGGTAGTATTAGAACAACGACTGTCGGAGCACGGCCGCATAAACCAATATTGTTAATGTTAACACAAAAAAATAGTTTTTTGTAGCTTTTCACACCTTGTTTCATATAGTTTATGGTTGAATTTTAGGTACCAAAAATATACATGCTTATAATACGCATCAATAGTAAAATCTAGTCCGACTACTGATGCCCTTAATAGTGCAATTTTCTAATACGAACAAAATATGCACACTTCATTCTTTTAAACGTACCACATTCAACATAATTACGTTTAATTTATTCTCATTAATTCCACCACAGTTCATATGCTTAACATAGATGAAAAGGTACACCAAAGCATTCATAGAGTTTATACTCCCAACTTTATTATAATTATGGCGTAATTAGCCCCGTATCCAATGCTCATACACGCTCATTATGAAGCTTCGAGCGTTTATGCGTCCCTGGTAGTTTGTGTTCAATAGAGCTCGATATTAATAGATTTCGTAGTTATGATAGCCTGGTATTTCATATCAGATCAGTCAGCTGTGACAGTCGAGTAGATTCAGGTTCAAATCCAAGTATTCGGGCTTTGACGTGCGAAGTTTTTGTGTACGATAGAAGTAGCATTCAAACGTGAAGTCGAGCTGATGATAAGTGGCAACTGTGGCGTCTAAAAATCAACCCTAGGTTTTTGCAACCCGCGAAATTTTGACGACCCGCGTGGCAGAGAGAGGTACCGGTCTGATGCGCAATGGGTCCCAGGTTTGATTCCCGGTCAGACAGGCATCTGAATGATGCGTGTATGAGTGTAGAAAGCGTCAAGGTGGTAGAACAATTGTTCTACCGGGATGGTACCGCAACACGTATCACTAGCATGAAGCAGTTTCGATAGAAGGGTGTCGTTGCCGGCACACTTTTATATAAGGCGACCATGTTAGTCCTCGGGAGTTTCAAGGCACCTGTGATTGACTTCAAATTGAACCCCTGTCCTATATAAAGTTGCTTACAGATGTCCATGGGCGGCAGCAACCCCTTACCAGCAGGTGGACTGCATGCTCGTTTACTACTTCAATTTTTTAAAAGGTTAGAGCTCTATCTGATGCCGGTAACAAATGCGTTTCTACTCTTGAGAGTAATACATAAATAAATTATTAATAACGCTTTATTAACTTCTACGGCATGCATAGATATGTATAGGCATAGATATTCAGATGTCTGGCTGATGATCGAACTCGGAACTTATTGTGTTTCAGATCGGTAGCAAAGAGCACCTGCAGTCTACCTGATGGCAAGTGGTCATTGCTGCTCATGGATATATGCAAGCAAATTTGTATATAACAAGCGTTCTACATGAAATTAATCACAGATGCGTGGCTTCTCATACTAATATGAAAGGTACATCTAAAAGTGAGCCAGCAACCACATACTTCTACTGAAAACGAAAGAACTTAAAGAACCGAGATATTGAAAATATTTGTAAATTTAAAATAGAATTTAGGAAATTTTTAATTGACATATATATGTTATTATTCTATTAATGTATTTATAACTGACATAAATATGTAATTCAGGTACTTATTCAGTGATTTATTTACGTATAACGTATTTAGTGATTTGAATCATGATTATCCATATTTGTATGCCCATAAGGGCTGAATATAGAGCACTTTCTTGTAAATTATTTATTATATCTTGTAAACCTAGATTCACAAATAAAGATTATTATTATTAAAACTTTTTTACGCTAGAAATAAGTGTAGTGGCAGTACTTTCCCGGTGCCATTTTAGTTTTACTTTTTTGTATTGGAATTTAAATAATGTTTTGCAAAGAATCAACTTCGATACGAATATCTATATAACGAAGTGAGTTTGAGTGATGTGACGTCAGGAAGGCCGGGAGTCTTCATTACTGTTCATTCTTGGAGATTTCAAGTAAAACACCGTAGTAAACTTCTTCGATTTATTCACAGTTTAGGAGGTCCGATCGCTTCGACGGTTAAACAAGAAATCTTTTTCTACCGGCGTTCGCTCGCCTTTTTATAACAATGTTTGGTGGTATGACAATAACAAATTTATGGAGGGTAAACTAAATTACAATTCTAAAAAACATTAAATGTTGCTAATTCAATAAACAAACAATTTTCGATCTTTAAACTAACTAAAATAATTATTATCGACGACGTGTTTTTCATAAATACGCGGTGTCGCGCCGACATATATTATATTACTATAAGCAGTGACCGAATATCGTTACTCGCTAAGCATGCAACACTTCCCTCAGATGTTGCCAACTAATTTCGGTGCGGCACAGCATCGTGCGAGACGCTTAATTACTAGATTCAGCCCAGATCTAGACTGGAGTGTAATTGGGCAGCTGGCCTGTTTGCAGAGGTTTAGTTGGTTCGTGTATAACTTGATATTTGCTTTATAATTTGGGTGTTTGTATTTTCCAAGAGAATATATGCAGTACCTTAGGTTGCCTATTCACACGTAACAAACTGAAGGGCGCTAAGTATTTTCCCAAGGTGGTATAACCAGTGTAATTCGACCGGAGAAGTACCACCGCCACACCTATTTCTAGCGTGAAGCATTTCTTGCGTTTCGATAGAAGGGTGTGGTTGCCCGCACACTTTCACATGAGGCGACCATCATAGTCCTCGGGAGTAGCAACGCATTAGTGATTGACTTCAGATGGAACCCATGTTCTGTATGAAGTTGATTACAGATGTCCATGGGCGGCAGTGGCCACTTACCATCAGGTGAACTGCACGCTCGTTTGCTACTTCAGTCAGATAAAAAAAAACCCTGATCTGTGTAAAAATGTTTATAGATTTCAACGGGCGGCAATAACCGCTTACCATCACACACAGTGTGCAATCCACCTGATGGTAAGCGGTTACGTGTGGTATTTCAATCTTTTCAATCAATTCAATTTAAAGTTACTTTTACAAGTATTTCCAAGTCAGTCCATTCATTCAATACAAATGAATGGTAGATATCCTAGTACATCTGGAATAGACTATAAATGACTGCATTATAAACGAGCTTCCATCAGCTCGAACTTAAAATCAATCAGCTGACATAGTATCGATTTACAATGCTGCATGCTCGTTTAGTACTGCTATTCATAAAAAATATAGTCGCAAGTCATGAACGACTGTACAAAGTTTATCATCGGCCGGTGTTTATTTTCAACAGGTCACAAGCGTTCGTGTTGAGTGCAGTCACTGCCGTGCCGTGTTCCGCGCAGCATGTTGTTCAATCATTAATCTTCTACAATGCAGCGGATGTCGACCTCGCCGATTTGCGCATGGCTTTAGTGACAGCGGATTGGACTGCAAAAATTTAATTCTTCATCATAATTATTATGTAGTCTATTGGCGATTGACATAGCTTTGCTGATTTGCTGCGCTGAGGATAGTGTCTTGGTTTGAATCCTGACAGGATTAAACTCTGAATGATGCGGTCAGTTTGGGTATGGGTGTTTTGATTCACTTCGAATATCCAATTAACCATGTATGTGTATATTGATTATAACACAGGACAGGCTAGGGTGAAGTTTTAAGTGAATTATCTATAGTTAAATTGAAACCGAAATCCCCTTAGTATCAGTGGAATTAGGTATAAATAATAATAATAAAATTTAAACTTGGTAGAAATTTTTGAAGTTCGTAGGTTCATAGGTTGTGTCTATGTATATAAATCATCTGCAATATAAGATTGCAAGTATCTCGTTGCTGAATTCTAGACTGATAGCTTTAAGATCGATTTTATTTTCTATGTATCCCATTCCAACCCTTAGCTGCAGCAACGTTTTTGTGATTGTTATCATGTAGGAGTCATATTCTAAAACTGGATACTGAAGTCCATGGATGGCAGTGACCATCTATTAGTACGTAAACATATAAACGAGGTTAAATGATTTTGGTAATTTAAAAAATGCTCGAAAACATAAGTCACAAATTACGATTAAATTATACCAAAAATATCACTTCTCATTTCCGCTCCCGCTATAAGTGGCGATGCACCCTAAACTTAATCCTGCATAAAAATTCTCCATACAACTGCTAGTGCTAATGTAGTGTAATTAGTGGAAGTCGGGGTTGTTATGGGGTTGAAATGGTAATGTCGCGAGATGGTAAACGTTAGACTCAGATTTCGCAAACTTTGTTAGATTAACGATTAAGCTATTTAGTAGTGATGTAACGATATTTCGGATCTGGATGGATACGGTGATATGAAATATGTTTTAGATACGGTTAGAGGCATCAAATTATTTCGGATTGTATGAAATAAATTTTTATGGTTATTGAATGTTGAAGAAATTGTAAAAGTGAAAAATATACAAGTAGGAAATGTAATTAACTGAAAAACAATAAGTCTTACAAGAGATTCTTAGAAAAAAACGTGCGGCACTCAGGGACTATCGCGGTGAATTGCATATTATTGACTATTGCTATAGACTATTGCATAGCATTTTTTATCAACATAAGCAATTATAAAATTATTTAATTATTTATGCAGTTTTTTTTTTACCTTTGATATTAATTCGTTTTTTTTTTTTCTTTGATACTATTCACTTTCTCACAAACAACTGCTTACACATTCGTCCGATTTCCGATCAGCTTGTCTTGGTCCGTGCGAGCTTCGTGCTGTCGTACCATATACATACACGCTAAGCGAACGCTCGGCCGCGCTACATGGTCGGCGAAGTGGGTGATGTTAGGTTTTTTTCGTTACGGCATTTTGTGATTCGGTCGCCGCTCTCAAAGCCCGCGATAAAAGCTATGCAAAAGCTTAAAAATATGCATAAATTGTTTTTAATTTAGAAAATAGATTGTAACAAAGCAAAGAAGGCACGCGGCTACTGTGTATGTACAGTCATGTCGACATTTGTTTAAAAAAAAATATGAAAATCGTTTAAGCTTTCGGACAAATTATTTCGAAAATCTGATATTTTCGGTTACCATACCATCACATCCCTGCTATTTAGTTCACAGTTAGCTGTTCCAGTAATTGAAATGTTTGTGCAAGGATATTATTATCTAATGGCTGTTTATAGTTTTGGTTATAAAGAAAAGCATTTTAGCTTGAAACTTGGAGGTAAATGAACTGTTGGTGTAGAATTTCAAGAAAGTTTATTAAGCGCTTAAGGTAACACAATCAGAAGTAAAAGTTTCTTTGCATGCAATATTAGTGGCTAATACTAGTTTCCCTTTTCGCCCTGTTGTAAAGTAAGGATTTGAAGAGTACGGATTCGTGGATTGGATTATAAAATCCAAGCCCACGTTACGAGTGGGGTACAATCCATTATTGTCTCACTGCTGGGCATGGGTCTTCTCTATTTATGAGAGAGTTTTATGCCCTAGTTCACGGCGCTGGCCAATTGCGAATTGGAGGTCTTCACACACCTCCGAGAACCTTTTTTTAAAGGTGTTTAGATTTCCTCACGATGTATTCGTTTACCGAAAAGGAGTCATAATTAATTTCTAATACGCACATAAATTAGTGGTGCGTGCCTTGAACCTCGGACGTCCCGATTGAGAGGGCAAGTTTCAACCATTAGGCTATCACTGCTCTACATTAGTAATACTCACATTACAAGTACAGTACAGTAAATCTAAGTCCTTCGTAAGTATGACCCCTATTTTAAATATCATTTGTTGAAAAACCGTGACCTCTCACTTCTTTACGTCAAGTAAGCTGGATGAAAACGCGTATGCACATATCGCACCTTCGGCAGGACAAGGGCAAAGAACGCAAAAATTACGAAATAGACTTAAAAATGTCAATGAGCTTTAAAAACATCCTACTGTCTAGTAGAACAAAGTCAGCCATTAAGTCCCATCTCATTTCGACAGAAGTCGATAGTGCTTTTTTCCAACTCGTTCGTTTTTCGTCAATATTGGTGCAACAACATGGTAAAATTCTTGTAGTGAATATTTGTAAAACATGCACTTGTGCCCTTGTCCCACCGAGGGTGCGATATAGTAAATATGCACATATAATACGAGATTCATAAAAGTAAAGGAACAAAAATTGAAAAATATTTTCCATATACGATTTATGAATTCTCTTCGAGTGGCAGTTTGCGTTGTGGAAGTCGTATCAGATGTCTATGGATAGCTTCAGATAACATCAGATGCTAGTTTACTTGCCATTCCCGTTTGCTGCTTCAGTTTTATAAAAATATATAAGCCGTGTGGTGTTGGTATTGGATAACACCACTTCCTCTCTTCTCGTAGATGTCATAGAAGACGACTATAGGACAAATTTATAGAATATATAAATGTCTGGCGCGGTGACGACTTGCAAATAAGTACTAATGGATAAAATTTTGCAAAAATAAAAATGTAAATATAATTTGACCAGGTGGTAGAACCAGTGTAGTTCGACCGGGGAAGTACCAAAGCCACAGCGTGAAGCATTTCTTGCCTTTCGAATAAAGGATTTGGTTGCCGGCACACTTTTATATGGGACGACCATCATAGTCCTCGGGAGTAGTAACGCATCTGTGATAGAGTTCAGATAGAACCCATGTAGTTGCTTACAGATGTCCATGAGCGGCAGTGACCACTTACCATCAGGTGGACTGCATGCTCGTTTGCTACTTCAGTCAAATAAAAAAAATACTAATAGGAACTAATACATCTAGCAGTGGACTTGTGATGAAGATGTACTTTTATATTTTCGTTAACATGAAAACGCCAGTGGTAGGCAAAGTTAAGTAATGGATTTGAAATGAATCAAATCAGTTTCCTTACAAGATTGCTGAATAGCGAACTAGTCTAAGAGACTATAAGCATTACTTTGAATGGCGCTACGTCAAAGGAGCATCCCTTTGTATCAAAACCAAAGCAAGATGTCGATTTGATGTAGGGTTGCCAACTCTGTGTCAAAATAATATAGTATCTATATATAAATACGTGAAGCAAAATTTTTTTATCCCTTTTTAAGGCTAATTTGGCAAGAGTATAGGATGTTATTTTTGTACAAATAATGCATGAAACAAACATAAAACAACTAAAAACACATTAAAATTTAAAAAGATAGAATGTCACATTTAGGGACGAACAAAATTGGTATTAAAAACTATATTTTCTTGCACTTTCGCATTAAGTGTTTTTTGTTCAAGGTAAAATGTCATCATATTTTATCGAATCTATTACTTGTAGTTGAAAATCACAAATCCCAAAAATAATAAAAATAAAGATTCGTTTGACGTTGTCATGTACAACTGACATTGACAAGAACGTAATAATATGGATGCGTTCGGAATTTGTAAGTGATGTGTATTTTAAGGGTAAATGAAAGAGGCGTTAGTAAACTCTTTATATGATGGATTTATTGGTTAAACGTTGTTGTCGAATACATTTATAGATTTTTGCGTACTTAAACATACTAGTCACCCGTCTCATCGGTCGAAATTCGACCGTAATTTTAATTAAAAAACTAAACTTTATAATGTCCAAAGTAGTACTCAAATTCAAATAAAATGTAATAATATTCAAGTAAATTTGAACGCACCCGTTAAATATAAAAAGAGGTTTATTTAGCTAAGCCGCATTTAAAAGCAATAGCGGGTATTGTGACAAAGACACTGACATTACTGACGTTATGTGTGTTTTTATTGTAAGACATTGAATGTTCTATTTCGTTTATTATTTATGTGGTCGTGACAAATACATGGTAGTGTGTGTAATGTGTTTTTAGTTGATTTTATGATATGCATTATTTGAAAAAAATATGAACTTTCTGCACTCCTTCTCTACGTCGACTATATCCGTGCAAAGTTTTATACTAAACCGTCCGCGGCATATTACTTAAAAATACTTCACAAGTTTTTGCTTGACGTATTAATATATAGATATTTCAACACTGTATAGTAGGTACCAGATCCGTGAAGTGGGCAACCCTAATTTGATGATCCAATAGAGGTACAAGTAGCATAGAAGCTGTTGCATTTACTAGTATATTTGGTTAACGAAAATAAAATTAAGGTGAACTCAGCGATGCACAAACAGGGAGCTATTTGCCCATCCTTTTGGTTTAGAATTTCGTGCTTAGAAATGCTCTTCGAAAAGAAGTAATAAGTTCTAAGTCTGAAACTCCAAAACAAAAAAATACTATTTCTAACGGCCACTAAAAAGTGTTACCACTATGGTGACTATATTTTGCTCTCTATTCAATACGTTCACACAAAATAATTTTATCAAATTAGTGTATTGTCATCGGTCCTCAATAAATCTACAAAGTTTTAACGAAATCTGGCCGTTTAAAGTGGGTCAAAATCGCGCCCAAAGAAGTCGGTTACAAACAAACATACATGTGAAGCTAATAAAAAGCTAATAAAAAAAAATTTGACGATAACTTTTGTCAAACTTTTGGCAGCGCATGGCAGAGCGGTTACCATACTGGTCTGACGCGGAATGGGTCTCGGGTTCGATTCCCGGCCAGACAGGTATCTGAATGATGAGTTTAAATTCATGTTTTGGGTGTTTGTGTATTCGGCTTGTGTGTGTCCATGATACTCACGACACAGGAGAAAATCCTAGTGTGGGGCTATGAGTGTAGAAAAGCCACAGGGAAGATTTTAAATTTACATATTAGTAAACAGTGGCTGCGCAGGACCTAACTTAATGTGGGCAAGCTACAATCCGCGAGGCCCTCTGATTAAAGTCGAATTGCAGGTTGAAGACCAAAAAACAGGTCGCCAAATGTATACAAATTAAAGTCGATCTGCAATTTGACGATCAAATAAAAAAGCTCGCCAAATCAGGATACTCCGGCTGCCAACTCCCAAGTCTTCGGAGGCCTAGTGTCTCTGAGGCGCGAGGCTCTTTGCACCGCAAGTCCGTAGGGGGGGGGGGGGCACATTGCCCACGCCTTACGCCGCTTGTGTTAGTAAACATACGAATGCTGGGTGAATTTTGAACTTACATATTTGTGAACGAGCTAGATCCTACGCCCGGGCGAAACCAGCCCGCGGACCGACCATGTCCCTTATCACTACATAGTATAAAACAAAGTCGCTTCTCGCTGTCTCTCCCTATGTATGTTTAAATCTTTAAAACTGCGTTAAGGATTTTATTACAGTTTTTTAATAGACAGAGTGATTTAAGAGGAAGGTTTTAATATATAATATATGTATAATATAGTGGAGAAACACTGATAATTTTAGATTTTTGACTTTTAGGCGGAACGAAGTTCGCCGGGTCAACTAGTGCGGTATAAACCCTCCTCACTCTAATGTCCCATGTTAGAACGAGACAGAAACAGGTTGATGATGATTATTTAAATGAACATTCCATTCAAAATCGTTGAATAGAGGAATTTCAAGAGACTTATATAAAATGCAATTAATTCGGCAGTAGCGCATCAAAGCTGCTTTGAATTACTTCTCGGTACCGTAGTTATGTCCATTTGCAGCTTTTAACTGTTATATATATATTTAATGTAGTCTAAATATATTTCTGTATGTTTCTAGAATGCCTCAATGAAATATAAATTTAGAAATATTTGTTAAGTGACCGGAATTCTCATTATCGTATTTTGTTATTAGGTTGAAGTAGTGATGTTCCTGTAGTTCCGGGACCAGAATAAGGGCTACGGCATCCCTTCCCGTCGTAAAAGACGACTAAAAGAGGCTTTTGCAGTTGTGGGGGGTAAGAGTGGGAGCTCGAACCGTCCAGCCAAGCGACCCCGGGGAGGACGAGTGCTGTGTGGTCGGGCTGAAGGTTTCCACTCGACAGCAAAAAATATGTAGCATGTAGTAAGCCTAATGGTAAGTGGTCACTGTTGTTCATGGACATCTATAAACTCCCTCAGATAGAAAATGTGTTCAATCTAAAGTCAATCTTAGGGGCGTTGGTACTCCGATATACGAAGATGGTCGTCTCATATTGAAGTTGCAAGAATACTCATTCAATTAAATGTAGGGATGCTCTACGTCTATAATGACGCAAAGTTCAAAAAATAAATTACATAAATTATTATAAAACAAAAAACCTGAGTGCTGAAAATCAATCTACTAAAACTGAAAATGATCAATCGTTTTTAAGAAATCAGGATTTTCTGTTTTAACATTTTTAAATTATTGTAAAACAATGGAGTTAAAATAAAGAGTGAATTAAACACGGCAAAATTTGCTGTAACTTCGTTTCGTTTGAAATAATATAATATGCATATAACTATATCTTTAAATTAAAATTGATGAGTTTTAAATTGTGTTATACATACAAAGCAGATATGACGGAGCCGTATAAGCTCTATCACCCTTTGATCAATGTTCTCGAGAAGTTTCCACTGATATTATATGATAGATACCAACTAGCTGTATTAAAGCCATGCTTAGAACTTCTTGGCATTGAACCGAGTTCCAATATTAATTTGAAGCTTCAATGGTAATTAGTGATATTAGCGTAGAATTTACAATATTAATATCATTTTAGGCGGTAATATTAAATATACTTATTATGAGAAATACATACGTTTACAATTTTTTTTTGTATACTGCAAATGAATTTGTGTTGATTTTATAGGACAAAAAACTATTAACATAAGACAAAAGATATGTAAAGGTGGGCATTCACGTTACGACGGTCGCACGGACTGACGCACGAACTACGGTCGTATGCGACAAGTTTGTTTGAATGGCTTGGTCCTAAGGCGGACTGTATGACCAAGGTCATGTCGCAGGTCCGTTGAAGTATTCAAATTGAAATGTCATTGCGACAGTCCGTTCGGCAGTCCGTGCGACCATTGTAACGTGCATTCCCACCTTAAATAATTGGCCAATGTATAATAATAATATGAATTTGTCAAGAGGAAGAATGAACCTGGTTTCATCACGGATGTTCTACCACCACACTAATTTATAGCGCGAAACTGTAAGTGACCTGTAACTGACTACCCTGACCACGTGTAATGGTTAGGGTGGTCAATTACAGCTCATGTCCATGTGTAATGGTAAGTGGTCACTACCGCCCATGGACATTTGTAATCAACTTAATCAATCACAGATGCGTTCCTACTCCCGAGGACTATGATGATCGCCTCATATGAAAGTGTGCCGACAACCACACCCTTCCATCTAAATGCAAAAAATGCTTCACGCTAGAAATAGATGTGGCGGAAGCACTAATCCGGTCCAACTACACTGGTTCTACCACCTTAAAATATCACACTCATTACGACGCAGTCAGGTAAAACTTACTGCAAATTAAGTAATTGTGGTTACATTTTAATGACTACAAATTAATCATTCAAGATGTGACAAACCAATCAATTGAATCTCTACAAGATCGTTGAATAGCGAGCTTAGCTGCTATTACTTTGACGTCAGAAACTCAGCAACGTATCAAAGCTTTTGAAGCTTTGAACTTCGGGGAACCGAAGCGGGCTCGATATCGGAGAAGCTTGTAAACAGACGAACCTGAACTACTGACGATTTAAATAGAACGCAATATGACTAACTAACATTAACGTTCTAGCTAACTACAAATAAATAAATAAATGACTATTTAATCGATTTTGTGTATGAAAGTGTTAAATTTGAGTTGGTACATGATATGGTAATATTCATAATTATTAAGTACCAAAAATTATGAACATTTTAATTGATATTCTAGTCGACTATAAGTCTTATTTGTTACTTGAGATTTACTTTATCACGTCATACATAAAACTATTAAAGTTATCTATATTTTAATACTTCACGTATTCTAAATAATTTAATATAATTTTCAAATTATTTTGAACGCACCCGTTCAAAATAATTTGAAAATTATTTTAATTCAACTTAAAGGTAAAAAGAGGTTTATTAACTAAGCTGCATTTAAAAGTAATAGCGGGTGTTTTGATAAAGACATCTGACATTTTTGACGTCATGTGTTTTCAGTAAGACATTGAATGTTCTATTTCGTTTATTATGTATGTGTTTGTGACAAATGCACGGTAGTGTGTGTAATGTGTTTTTAGTTGATTTTATGTTTCTTATAATTATCTATTATTTGAACTACAATTTAATTACAATTTGTAAATAGTACCTACTGTTAGTCTTCATACCTCACAAACCAAATCTAGTACCTACTAAACGTTGTAATTCCATATCTATCAAACTTACAATAGTAGTTATCAAAGTTACGCATACAGAGCATGTTTCAGTCAAAGAGCAGGAGGAAATTTGAATTACATCTGAATTTGGATGCTGCAGGCGCCTCTACCCTAAATGTTAAGCTTGAGTTTAGAATTGTAAATGAAGATCTTTAGTATTAGAAGCTTAGTGTGGTATTATATTTTTATATGGTTATTCCGTAGGTTAGTTACGTCTACTGCGGCAATGAGTATTCTGTGTCAATCTAGATCATAAACTGTGTATGTGCTTCACATTCCACAATCCATTCTCATATTTATACACAAGTACCCGGCGAACATCATTCGCCTAATAGTCAAAAACCTAAAATTGTCAGCGTTCCTCCACTATATTATACATGTATTATATACAAACCTTTTCTTGAATCACTTTAATATCACTTTATTTATTAAAAAAAAACTGTATTAAAAACCGTAGCGTAGTTTTAAAGATCTAAACAAAGTCGCTTTCCGCTGTTTGTCCCTTTGTATATAACAAGGGATATATATATATAGGGGCAAACAGCTGCAAGCGACTTTGTTTTATACTCTCTGACGACCCGCGTGGCGGAGCGGTTACCATACCGGTCTGACGCGCAATGGCTTCCGGATTCGATTCCCGGCCAGACAGGTATCTAAATGATGAGTTTAGATTCATGTTCTGGGTCTGGGTATTTGTGTATTCGTCTTGTGTGTGTTCATGGTACCCACGACACAGGAGAAAATCCTAGTGTGGGGCTATGAGTGTAGAAAGCGTGTGTTTTTTTTTTAATTTTCTGGGTCTGGGTGTTTGTGTTTTCGTCTTGTGTGTGTCCATGGTACCCACGACACAGGAGAAAATCCTAGTGTAGGGCTATGAGTGTAGAAAGAGTGTCGAAAGCGTGTCTGTTATACTATGTAGTGATCCATTCAAGCTTTATGTGGATCAACTTAACGTAAAACAAGCAATAGCTTGCATCCAAATTCACGTGTAATTCAAATTTTCTGGTAACTTCGCTCTTTGATAGCTTCATTCCGGGCTATTCAAAATGTTCGCTTCAAATAAGAGGATTAGTGAAACAGATTACGATTTTAGTTGAGATATTTTGGATAGATTTTTACGGATATATTCTGTTTGTGTTTACGACATGTTTTATCTTGTTATATCGTCAACTCATTATTGTCCCACTGCTGGGCACGAGTCTTTTCTCGAAATGAGAGAATTTTAGGCCATTGTCCACCGTGCTGGCCAAGTGCGACATCTGTAATCAACTACATACAGAACATGGATTCTATCTGAAGTCAATCATAGATGCGTTGCTACTCCGGAGGACAATGATGGTCCAATCAAGTGAAAGTGTGCTGACAACCACAGCCTTCCAACGAAACGCAAGAAATTCTTTACGCTAGAAACAGGTGTGGCGGTGGTACCTCCTCGCCTTACTTTTATAAAAGGGGATCATCTTAGACATTGGAAAAAAACGCGTCTGTGATGTTGATTACGCATGTCCATGGCCGGCAGTTAACGCTTTCTACACTCATAGCCCCACAGTAGGATTTTCTCCTGTGTCGTGGGTTCCATGGACACACACAAAGACGAATACACAAACACCCAGACTCAGAACAAGAATCTAAACTCATCATTCAGGTACCTGTCTGGCCGGGAATCGAACCCGGGACCCACTGCGTGTCAGACCGGTACGGTAACCGCTGCGCCACGCGGGTCGTCGGCAGTGACTTTACAGCCCATGGACATACGGTGAATTTACTATTAGGTAAACTGCGTGCTCGTTTGCTCTTCAATAAAAAGTTAAATAGGTCTAAGATTTAAGTATTATTAGAGTAGACATAGAAACAATAGTTATTACTGTTATTTCCAGCCCGTTCACGTGACAAACATGTCTCAATAACCGCGCTGTAGACGCCGGTCCGCTTTGGCCTCCGTCTATTGCTAGGGCTGACACAAATAGTAATTAAAATTTAATATAAAGTAGATTTTTTTACTTACTAGATTTGGGCGTTGTTTTACTTACCTAAATTGTTCATCGTAAAGCCCAAATGTAAGAACAGTAATGATAACTCTTTTTACACTCATACCACCATACTATGGATTTTCTCCTGTGTCGGGAGTGCTATAAACACTTACTATATATTCGCCGTGAATACAGAAATATCTAGACTTAGAATAGACGTCCCTGTAGTTCCGGGATTAGAATAGGGCTACGGCATCCCCTGTCTGTGGTAAGAGGCGACTAAAAGGGACTTCCGGGGTTGCGCGAGTGAGAGCTCGAACCGTTCGGTCAGGCGGTCCCGGTGAGGACGGCGATATGTGTGGTAGCATATCGTGGTAAAGACTAGACGGAGCAGTGGGCCCAGCCGCCCATCTGGGTGGAGCCCCGATGGGGCAACGCGCTCAGAGGACTCCGGTTGTATCCTTCGGAGGTTCCGGAGTCCTCTTTGTAGCGCTGAGGACGGCGACTGGGGTTTTAGTGCAGTAAAAATGCCACGTAACTCCGCGTCGCTTCCATGACGTCGGGCACCTTTTGAAGATTTTCCCTCTCGAGAACAGAAAAAAAACACAGCAAATATTTCAAAATTAAATGTGCCGACCCTACCGCATACCGTTCTCAGTCCCTACTTTTAATCTCTCTTTATTTTCTATCTGTACAAGAAAGTGTTGCGTGTTCGTCTTTTGTTTAGCGATTCTATTCGACTGGCAGGATTGTTCTGGACATAAGGAAACAATTACTATGAAAACCCTCGATTCGATTTATATATTTTATTTTATTGCTTGTCTTTTGAAGTGGAAGCGTTTAATAGAATGGAAGCACACATATTTAGTATAGGTCGTTTTGTGATGCGATATCTGTATTTTCATACGCATACCAAAAACTTGGGATCCGTTTTAAGAAAATTACAGGACGGAGGATTATGAAATTTGGCACGATTATAGTTCACTAGCTGTGCCCACGACTTCGTCTGCGTGGAATGGTTTTCATACATATATTTTTGGTGTCTTCAACAGTTTTCGCAGCGCACGCAGGATTAAATGGCGTTGGAAGCCCTCTGGGATAATTTTCCTTGTTTTTTATGTTATATAGCCTAAAGCCTTCCTCGATAAATGGTGTATTCAATATAAAAAGATTTTTCAATTCGAACCAGTAGTTCCTGAGATTAGCGCGTTCAAACAAACAAACATACTCTTCCGCTTTATAATATTAGTATAGATATAGAAAAGGAGAGCAGGATGTAAATATTTTTTAAAACATACATAAAATACACATAAATCAATTGAAAATACATTACACACATTACTATACATTTGACACAAATATATACTTAGTAAAAGAAATAAGGCGGTCATTGTTATAATACTATGAAAACACATAATGTGAAAAATGACAGATGTCTTTGTCAAAATTAGGTCACTGATTTACGGTCGAATATCAATATGCGATGATTTGTCTAAATAAATATGACATTATGTTTGTATTATTTACATTTAACAGGTGGTAAAAACAGTGTAATTCACCGGGGAAATACCACCGCCACACCTATTTCTAGCGTGAAGCAATTCTTGCGTTACGTTGGAATGGTGTGGTTACCGGCACACTTTTATATGAAGCGACCATTTTAGTTATTGGGAGTAGCAACGCATCTGTGATTGATTTCAGATAGAACCACTCTTCTATATGAAGTTGCTTACAGATGTCCATGGACAGCAGTGATCACTTACCACCATGGATTGCATGCTTGTTTGCTACTTCAATTTTATATAAAAAAAAACCTTTTTATATTAAGTTGATGAGACGATAGTAGTGACCACTTTTCACATACCAATGTTTCACGTTACTTACAAAACGAATGATCCTTGTGTAAGTTATTAAATAAATGTTGCCTTAATTTGTGTGAAGCATAAAAACTCTTAATTCACCAAGGAACACAATTTATGTAAACTTTAATTGAAACATCCAATTATTTCCCTTCATACTTTAATTGTTAGTAATTAAAGTGGCTTCAGGTGAAACAAAAACATAAAATAATTGCAGACAATGCACCTAACTGAGTCATACTGCGCAGTCTAACGTCGAAAATTTTATATCGACGCATTTCGAACCAGGTCAATTACAAGCCCAATAAAGTCAAGAGTTCCGTATAAAAATATTTTAATCTCAGAGTACGAAAGTATAAAGCGAGCATATTTGGGTATGAACAGTTGGCAAAGGTCAGAACAGTATTCTGAGGGGTATAGAGCAATTAATTATATTATTAATATAATACCAAGTATGTTACTTTCTGACAAATGTGTTACGAATATTAGACTGCTGGGCAGATACTTCCTCACTCAGTAAGAGGAATAGTTCACCGCATCTTTTCTATACATTCTATGGGTATAGACTTCCTCACGATTATTTCCTACGCTGGTGTTAAATAAATAATTATAAAAATATTTTCTAATAGCACAGCAACACCTGTAAAAATCACCTGGAACCTTTCGCTGGAGACGGCATGTTACAGACATTTGGCTTATCTTCTTTCTTCTTCTTTATAAAAATGAATGTTTGTCTGTATGTCCTTTATGGAATCGTAAACCATTCATTTGATCATGTGATGATCTATAGGAAACTTGTTATTCATGAGCTCACGAAGTTTTCTCTTGTATCTTTTTTTGTGAGTGCGTGCGCAGGGTACAGCTAGTAGTATATAAGAATATTTTTACTATGTTTTTCTCCAGTGAAGGCTAAAATTCTAAGGATCTGGAAACAGGGACCAAGGCCATTTTTCTCTTCCAACCCATAGTCTTCATGTCCCGGTCGAGATTTTTCCTCACCGAATATAGGGATGACCAACATGTGTAGTTTTTGTTGGCCCTATCCATTGGTGGCCCTACCAATGGATAGGGCCAACAAAAACTTGGTGGCCCTACCAATGGATAGGGCCAACAAAAACTACACATTTCCAAAAAAAAATGAATGTAAGTACTTGTATGGCTACAGAAAATAAAGTTGAAGGTGGTAGAACTAGTGTAGTTCGACCGGGAATGTACCACCGGCATACCTATTTCTAGCGTGAAGCAGTTCTTGCGTTTCGATGTGGTTGGCGGCACACTTTTATATGAGGCGACCATCATAGTGATTGAGTTCAGATAGAACCCATGTTCTGTATGAAATTGATTACAGATGTCCATGGGTGGCAATGACCATTTACCATCAGGTGGACTGCATGCTCGTTAACTACTTCAGTCAGATAAAAAAAAAATCGTTCCAGCTATATGACATCTGTCTACAATTTCTATAGCATTAGGGGCTTGGACGCGCTCTAAGCTAATTACAACTCTAAGATATAAGCAAATGTCGCGCAAAAGTGCATTGTGTGTCGTTCAAAGAGATCTTTGTACCGAACGACATTTTTCATCGCAACCGTAAAATGTGAAATTGTCTTATCGTCAAGTGTGTCATATGTTTAATTTTAATATCGTCCTTTGTGGCGCTTGGCGGTTTATTATTTTCTGGTTCCGTCATTTAAGCGGAATTTATACGCCTTGAAATTAATTTACGGCGACCTCTTTATAAGTTTCTAGCTATACGAATATGTGTTTCAACAGGAAATAAAAATATTTGATACTGTCCGCTGTTGAGATTTTATAACGATGTGGTGGAAGGTTAACTATACTGGTCTGATACTCAGTTGGTTTTAGGTTCAATCCTCAATCAAACAGATATTTAAAGGTTGAATTCAGATAAATGTTTTGGGTTGGTATTTTGAACATGGACGACGAACGATAAATATATCGTATTTGCGTATATACATGGCATTTATGAATCAATAAAAGATCCTACTCTGGGGCTATGAGGTATAGGAAGCTTAATATAAAATTAAAATAAGAATATCGAAATATAATAATAATATCTTAAAATTGAATCTGGAACCCTCTCTGTGTGAGACTGGGATAGGAACCGCTCCGCCACACGGTCATCGCTGTCAAATATATAGACATATAGAACAACTCCATATAGAATTCAAACCCTTGCACTGGACCGCAAGCATTGCTTTACGCTAGAAATAGCGGCGACGGTGGCACTTGGTAAGAAATTGATGTGGGGATGGTATGTTCTCGAAATATTGATAATGTGTTTTTTATATACATTCTAGTTGAGCGGGCGATCGTCGTTCCGCCTAATAGTCAAGAATCTAAAATTATCAGTGTTCCTTCACTATATTATACATAAATACCTACCTCTTAAATCACTCTATCTATTAAAAAAACTCCATTAAATCCGTTACGTAGTTTTAAATATGGAAGCATACATAGGGACAGACAGCGGGAAGCGATTTTGTTTTATACTATGTAGTGATAAGAATAGTGAAAATACAATTAATTTAGCATTGGAGAATGACAAGATGAAGTAGGATGAAGCCTACCTGATGGTAAGTGGGAACTGCTGCCCATGGCCATCTGTGAGCAACTTCATACCGATCAAAGCCTCTATCTAAAGTTATTCACAGACGCGTTGCTCCTTCCGTGTACTAATGGTCGCCTCATATAAATTTGACCCTGCAACCACACCCTTCCACAAAAACTCTGGAAATAAGTGTTTATTAAAGTTTACTTAACGCTTTATTAAAATTAAATTAAAAGAGCTTAATTAAAAGAGATATATTAGAAGGTTCAACCAATGCTACATTGTTATCCACGGAACTCCGATCTGTCTGTCTGTTCGTCTGCACACAATACCCGTAATTGCATCGCATATGTAATTAATACAAAGTGACTCACTAAAAACCTTTGTCTTTGTGATGGCTCATCTTTTGCGTTTAAAGTACTAACAGGTGTTTAAAGTAATTAGATAAGTTAATTAAAATTAGACGCCAAGGTTTGTTTTCGTTTCCGCTTAACTCTTTCTTTGTTAGCGTAGGTTCTGTATGGCTAAGTGGTTTTGTTAGTTTTTAATTAAAATTCATCACAGCTGCCGAAATTAAGTAATTTAGTTAATTAGGTAAAGAGCTCCATTTTCCGTTGTGGTTGCTCTGGTTAGATTTAGTTTTGTCTAGCGTATCAGTTTGTACTATGTTGTATTTAAAGGTGGAAAGATTACGAGCAGTGATAGCCGAATAGTTGAATCTTGCCCTCTCAATCGGGAGGTCCGGGGTTCAAACCCGGTAGAATGTGCCCTATGACACTTTCACTCCTAGGAGACTCGTGCCCAGCAATAGGAAGATAATGAGTTTTTTTTTATTGCACCAACAAAGCAAACACTTATACATCGAAATAATCATATATACAATAAATAGATGCATGTTAAGTGCAGACTCAATTATAGGCGCCAATTACAACACAATTACACATAAAAAAATTGAAATTAAATTGAGCACAAAGCTAGTATTGCTTTAAATATAGGTCATATACTATATATGTGCAAAATTTCAGCGAAATACGAGCTTTAGTTTTGCATGAGACTGACGACTCACATACACAATAAAACGTTTTAAACCTTGTTCTTATTCCTTAAATATATATAAGCACATATAGCTATCTATCTGTTTATATTAGAATAATTACCAATGTGAGAAGGTTACACGTAAACATGATGAGCCGATGAAGGCCTGTATAAACATCCATAAACATCAAATGTGCCAACTGAACTGTGTAACAGGTCGTCTGGACGCCGGGGTGAACGGCTAGTGCAGAATAGGCCCCGCCGGGTCAATCACACCCGTCTGTGGGATACACTGTTGTAGAGGTTAGCAAGCTAGGTCTAAAACAGTGAGCAAGCCAGTAAAAAAAATGCAAATAAAGAAAACGTAATAGATATTTTAAGTAATTATTCTGTACCTACGAAATTTACGGTAATGTTACCGTAATGTCTGTGTCTTTAATTTAAATAATTAATCGGCAATTTGCCAACCAAAAGTAAGTGGTTGAGGTATCCCAATCGTTCGGGTAGCATGCAATCCGTCTGATGGTAAGTTGTAATTGAAGACGGATGTTCATGACATCCGCCTGAAATTCATATGGAAAAAAGGTTCTATCTGAAGACAATGATAATTGATACTTCTGATGATTAATATATTCTCCTCATATTGAAATAAGCTGGCAACTATATACGAAAAATGAGAACTGCTTCACACGAGAAATTGGTGTAGCGGTACACCGAACCCTACTGGTTTTCTCGTCAACTCATTATTGCCCCACTGCTGGGCACGGGTCTTCTCTCAGAATGAGAGAGTTTTAGACCATAGGCCATCGCTCTGGCCAAGTGCGAATTGGTGGACTTCACACACCTCCGAGAACTAATTTTTTATAAAGAACTCTCGGGTGTGTGGGTTTTCTCACGATGTTTCCTTCACCAAAAAGCAATGATAATTAATATCTAATTTTGTTACCACCTCGCAAATAACTAAGTGGCTGATACATTGCCTCTTTCCCGTGGAAATTCGGCTAAAATAGCTCCTTGACCGCCACGGCCGTGTGTCCGCTATTGGATACATACCTACCAAAACTTCCAGACAGACAAATGAATTCACAAGTTCTTGAAACTTGAACTCGGGCTTTAGACAGTTTCGCCTGATGGACTTAGACATCTTGATATTCGATTTGAGGACCACGGACCTAGGTATAAGCGTATGTTCGCTCTGTCCTTTCACCGAAACTCTGGAAAGTAACTATTCTAAAGATCATGGTCGTCTTTGGAAGTAGTAGCAAGTAATACTGTATAAACTACATTTAGCGAAAGTTGCGAAGTTTGCAAGTATTTTAGAGAGATGTGCTAGAATCCATCCATCCATCCATCAGCCTTTTAATGTCAACTGATGAACATAGGCCTTCCCTAAATGGCGCAACTCCAACCGTTCCTGTGCCCTCTGAATCCAACGGTTTCCCGCTGTCTTCTTCAGGTCATCGGCCCATGTGGTAAGGGGGCGACCTGTACTCCTTTTGCCTAAACGTGGTCGCCACTCGAGGACCTTCCTTCCCCATCGGTTATCGGTCCTACGACCGATGTGGCCGGCCCATTGCCACTTCAGCCTACTAATTTGCTAAAATACTAAATATCAAATCTCTATCAGATATTTGGGGTCCACTTCTGGATATAGATGTGTCCTTGGGTTTGTTTGTCCCTGTAGTTCCAGGACCAGAATAGGGCTACGGTACCCTTTGCCTGTCGTAAGAGGCGACTAAGAGGGGCTTCCGGGATTGCGGGCGGGTAGAGTGGGAGCTCAAACCGTCCAGTCGAGCGCCTCCGGGAAGGACGGCGGCATGTGTGGTTGCACGCCGCTGTAAATACCAGAAGGTGCGGTGAGCTTTTCAAGCCCACCGGGGAAGAGCCCGAAAGGGGCATCGCGCTCTGAGAGCTCCGGTTGTATTCCGTTGGAGATCCCGGAGTCCTCCACGCAGTGCTGAAGGCGGTCACCGAGGGGGTTTTAGTGCCATAACAATCCCACATAACCCGCATTGCTCTCACGGCGTCGAGTACCATTTGAAGGTTTCCCCCTTGTAAACAAAAAAAGGGTTTTATCTTTGGGTTTGTATTCGTGTTGTGAATTTACTTGGTTTTGATGTTACACAAGAAGGCGCTACTGCCTTTGTAGTCCATTAGTAGCTTCTACGACACCCACGAAAAGAGAAGGAGTGGTAATAAAGAACGATAACACACATCACAACACTTAAGATTGCGATGACATAAAGTTTGCGTTAAAAAAATAAATTGGAGTAGTTGGAGTAACTTGGAGAAGTAGAGTCCGGGTCTATTCCAGCTATGGAGGCTCATTTCTTATTGAAGAGGCTAGAGCCAAGACAGTGATGGGTTAGTGTTACGAATTTTAGACACTATACGCGGAGGAAACGGGGTTAGAACTAATGGGGCGCGCCGATTTTAAAATTTACGTGCTTATTGAAAAAAAAATTCTCATATTTTATTGTAACATTAACTATTATTGCTATATTTGAAATGCAGGTTAATTTGGTGAAACTTTATTTCTTTTCATTTCTTGGTCGTTTGAAATTCGCTACGACAATGTCAAAACATTCCCATGAAGATAATTTAAAAAAGGCCTCACTTTTATATGAGACGACCTACTTAGTTCTCAGGAGTAGGGATGCAACTGTGATGTCCCTGTAGTTCCGGGACCAGAATAGGACTACGGTACCCTCTGCCTGTCGTAAGAGGCGACTAAAAGAGGCTTCCGGGGTTGCGGGCGGGAAGAGTGGGAGCTCGAACCGTCCGGTCAAGTGACCCCGGGAAGGACGGCGGCATGTGTGGTTGCATTTTGCCGTAAAAACCAGAAGGTGCGGTGAGCAGTTCACGCCCACCAGAGAAGAGCCCGATGGGGCACACGCTGAGGAAACCGGCGGCGGTCAACTGGAGTTCCCAGAGTCCTCTTCGCAGCGTCGAGCGTCGCTCCCACGACGTCTGGTACTTTTTGAAAGTTTCCCCATCGAAAACAAAAAAAAGGGATGCAACTGTGAATGTTCATTTGCAGCGGAGGCTTAGGAAATGGGTATCGAAAGAGATAAACTAAATCCCATTTCCATTCTTAAAAAATTGAAATCGGGCAAAATATATATTTGAGTTTCATGTCGTTGGTACAAATATCATTTCGTCCCTAAAATGGTCGTGAGAGATAGTTGAGAAATTCTGAAGTTTGTATCTAGATGAATGTTAGCTCCGTCTCGTTCTTACGTTTCAGTTTAGCCGAGACAGACATATGTACGACCTTACTTGTTCTAGATTCCGAGTTCAAGCTAAGTCGCCTATTTTTGTTCCTTTTGGTTATCTTTACTTTTCTTGTAATATGTTATACTGAGTTATCAATGTTTATATTGTATCAGAAATTTGGTAATGTTATACAGTATTTGTGTAAAGCTAAAAGTTATTGTGGCTTATTTTTGATTGATATACTTTAAGAGCTATGTCGGTAACTTTCATTCTCCTACGGATTTCATCATTACGAATTCTGTCACGCAGGGAAATACCAAGTATAGCTGTCTCCATGACGCGCTGAGCGACTTTGAACTTTTAACGAAATGGCTGAAGTGGCAATGGGCAGGCCACATCGTTCATAGGACAGATAACCGACCGGGTAGAAGAGTCCTCGAATGGAGACCACGTCTCGGCAAAAGGAGTGCAGGCCGCCCCCCGACCAGGTGGACTGATGTCTTTCAAAGGCTGATGGATGGATACTTTAAGAAGGTCTATCATATTTATCATTGTTTGTTTGAGGGAGGCATCCCCACTACTTCTGTTTCTAGCATCACAATGTTTGTGGCTAAGTATGTAAGTATGTAAATATGTAAGTATGTGTGTAGGTCAAATCTTGCAACCTTAATTTAACCCACTTTTCAGTAGCCGATTGAGAAATTTGGAATGCATATATAGTTCTGATGACAATGCAATTATATATAATCAATATTGTTATTTATTATATCAAATAAAAGGGCTTAGTTTATAAAATACAACGGCTAAAAAAACATGCGTGCGTACAAAGTACACATGTCAGAAGTGAAACTTCTTTGGCGAACTAATTTATAAATCTTGTTTATATTTATACAAATCTAAAACTTTAAATTTCCAAGATTAAGAGGAAGGGAAAAAGGCGTGATACGACGTTCGCTCTGTCTCACTTTTTCTCTCAATCTTTCTCACTCGCTTGCTCCCTACTCTCACTCCACGGCTAGTTGCTCATGTTACTTTCGCCCTGTCTTACTCTCTCTCAATCGGTCTCGATCACTCTCTCTCTCTTTTCCGACACTTCCGTTGCATACCGGCGTGACGTTTCATCTGTAAAAATTTTACCCTCATGCGCCTAAAGAAGTTTCACTTCAAAAGAACGAATACTTGATGGCCGCCATTTTAATAATGTAAGTTTACAGATGTTAATACAACGCATCCCATATAGGTATCAACTGAAAGAGCATTGGGCAATGGGACAACTAAATATAAGAAAATAGAATAATACATATATATATATATATATTTTCAATCAAGCTTTTATTTCAATGCACTATAAAGGAAAACATGAATTTTGTAGTAGTCAAACCCATCAATTTTTTGCATCGTACAACTTTCTATCATATGTAAGCTTTTTTAAATTTAATAATGTTACTTGTTTATAACTATTCTTAAGTTTACTTAGAGGCATTCTCACTTCAGTCGTAAACCGTAGCTTAGTAAATCGTGAAGACAGCACAGTACATTAAGCGATTGTATTTACTTCAAGAAGCGTCTAGACACTTGCTAAGTTATTCCTTGCTATAACACTCTAGGACATTAATCTCTGACATAACTAAAATACCTATAAGTTTTTCAATTTTAGACTGACTTTAAAACACTTGCAACGTGATAGAGTTATTCAGTTTTTACGTCATAGTTTTGGTTGCTAGCTGTACTGTTATTTGTTATGAGATAATTAATATAGCAGACGAGTGTGCAGTCTACATGACGGTAGGTGGTCACTGCCGCCCTTGAAAATGAAAATGAAAAATAATTTATTGAATTTAAAAGTAGTAAATAGTTTTACAATATTGTTGGGTACCCCCTTTTAAGTATGTTTATACCTGTAGTAGGGGGCCCCGCTCTTTGCTTATACAATTGCTGAGTACTAGAAATTATATAAATTACCAAATATATTATACAACAATATACTAATTGGAACTAAATAAAAGAATAAAAAAAAACTAATAACAACAATTTTAATTTTAGTATGTATCGTGTGTATGGTATGTTTATGGATAAAATAATGATGTCTGAGAGTGTGAGCATGTGTGTGTGTATGTACGAATGTATGTTGAAAGTAACTTCAAATAGACCAATGATTTTATCTGAAGTCAATCACATATGCGTTGCTACTCCTGAGGACTAAGGCTGTGTCCCCAGTAGGCAAATTGTTAGTGGGGTACCTACTGAATGTGCGATGTATCGGCTTAGTACGCCCTTCCATATACATGGAGTGTCCAAAGTTTGCTAATTTGCGCTTATTGTAAGCTGTAACGCTGCAAACTGCGTGGCTCTTATGAAAGCAGGCAACTACATTCTTGCACGAAAACGCAAGCGGTACCTTCTTGATATACAACCAGTATAATAACATCCTCGTGGTATAAACTCACAAGTTGGGCTTGATATGTAACTATCGTCCCTGTAGTTTCGGGATCAGAATAGAGCTACGGTATCCCCTGCCTATCGTAGAGGCGACTAAAAGGGGCTTCTGGGGATGCAGGCGCCTATAGTTGGAACTCGAATCGTTCAGTTAGGCGACCCCGGGAAGGACGGTGTAACGACCAGACGGAGTGGTGGGCCCAGCCACACACCCGAGAGGAACCCGATGGGACAACGTGTTAAGAGAACGGTTGCGTTCCTTTGGAGATCCCGGAGTCCTCTTTGTAGCCACCGGCCACCGGGAGGGCTTTGGTGCGATAAAAATCCCAATAACCCTTCGTCGCTCCCAAGGCGTCGTTTACCTTTTGAAGGTTTCCCTCTCAAAAAAAGATATGTAACTATATATATTTACTAGCTCATTCACATTGTTTTTATTTAACAAATCGAGTCCAATAAAACAAAACGATATATTTAACACAAAACAGATCATGCACCTGAACTTTACAAATAAATTGAAATTTCAACAGCATTTACTGAAAATGTAACAGTCATATTAAGTAGCAATTATTAATGAGTCCGAATATAGATAATTCATATTTAATTAATGCTGATTGACCCTTTGTAATACTTGAACAGTAATAACCCCGCCTTGTTTTCTTCATTAAAATGAATTTTTGATTTTCGATAATAATATGCAATTAATTTCCATAATTATAACGATGTTTTTGTCAATTTTATCCGTCGTTTGTACAATAATAAAGTCACTCGGTCGAAGAGTCCGTTTAGTCAAGAATTATTATTATTATATTAATACGTGAAGCAAAAACTTGTGACGCATTTTTAAGTAATATGCTGCGGACGGATTAGGATAAAACTTTGCACGTTTACAGTGGATGTAGAGAAGGAGTGCAGAACGTTAACATTTTTTTCAAATAATGCTTATATCATACATAAAATCAACTAAAAAACACATTACTCACTTCTGTGCATTTGTCACAAACACATACATAATAAACGAAATATAACATTCGATGCTTTACTATGATAACACGTAACGTCAATATAAATGTCAGGGTCTTCGTCAAAATACCCGCTGTTGCTTTTAAATGCGGCTTAGCTAATTAAACCTCTTTTTATATTTAACGGGTGCGTTCAAAATTACTAGAAAATTATTACATTTTATTTGAATTTGAGAAATATTCGTACTACTTTGGACAATATGAAGTTTAGTTTTGTAATTTAAATTACGGTCGAGTTTCGACCGATGCGACGGTGACTAGTTAATTGAAATTCACATATAACTTAGTAAGTATACGTAGGGTATTAGCCTATATATTTTTGGGTCGATTTAAACGTTATTTTATTTAAACTTTGTTTTTGTTTCTTGGTAATAGTTACTCTTTCTCGGGTTGATATTGCACCTTAGAACGCGATTTGATACACACACTTTAAACACACGATTTCTACACTCATAGCCCCACACTAGGATTCCTGTGTCGTGGATACTATGTACACACACAAGACGATTACACAAACACCCAGACCCAGAGCATGAATCTAAACTCATCATTCAGATACCTGTCTGGCCGGGAATCGGACTCGGGACCCATTACGCGTCAGTCCGGTACGGTAACGCTCCGCCACGCGGGTCGTTAATACGGCACGTACTTTGACCTAAATATTTCTACGTATAGTTTGGATTATGAACCTAACAAAAAGAATAAATCTGATATTCTTTCTAAACTACTTGTGAACAATCAAGAATACAAGCTTGTGTTACGTCCATCCATCTATAAATTTTCTTATATATCTTATATATTTTCTTATATTCACCAGGTGGTAGAACTTGCGTAGTTCGTACGGCGAAGTACCACCGCTACACCTTTTTCTAGCGTGGAGCATTTCCTGCGTTTCGATAGAAGGGTGTGGTTGCCGGCATACTTTTATATGAGGCGACTATCTCAGTCCTCAGAGGTAACAACGCATCTGTGATTGACTTTAGAATTTGATAGAATCTGTGTTCTGTATAAAGTTGCTTACAGGTGTCCATGGGCGGCAGTGACCACTTACCACCAAGTGGACTGCATGCTTGTTTGCTACTTTAATCATATAAAAAAGTTGTGTATTAATTGTTTTGATTATGAATTTAGTCCGTTTTTAACCAAACAATTACCTATTGTTCAACCTCTTCCGTACAAAGTTGGCATCTCTTCATACGAGAATGATAATTTACTGAGTTAAAATCAGACGTATGCCAGTCATACGCGGAAGGACATGTACTGCCCACGCGTTTTCTTAAAGAGGAATTTACATTAGCGGGAAAGTGAAGGATTTATATTAACGCATTATACGCTAATAGCCCTATTTAATTGTGTTTAATTGTGTCGTGGGTGCAATGAAAATATAGTGACAAATACAAAAACACACAGACCTAAAACAGATATTTAAATTCATCATTCAAATATTACTTTGACGAGGGTTTTAGTTTCCAACCGGTAACCATTGAGAGTTAGGTCTGTGTAGTAGCCGTTCCGCCACGCGAGTTATGAAAGAAATTTGAGTTAATTTCCCTGATTTTTTTAATATCTGACATTGAGCATGAATGTACGACGATGTTAAATACAAAACACCGTTTATTTTTTTACCCAAATTCAATTAAAAATGTTTTCTCATTCTCTACAAAAGCTTAAAATATATATACAAAGAAATACTTCATACAACGCATATTATTTCAAATATACGTGTATATTTACAATATTACAAATAAGGTAATTTTAGAAACTTATTGCATTAAAATAATATTATTATTACAATAAATCTAACCCTTAAATAATATTTTTAGGCGTCGTACCAAAGCAGTCCTTAAATTGTCACTTAATATATTTTAATCTTAACTAGTATTTTTAAAGTTATTTAAAATATTTTTTATTATTATTAGAATTAGTAAGCTGAAGTGGCAATAGGCATCGTTCGTAGGACAGACAACCGATGGGGTAGGAGTCCTCGAATGGAGACCACGTTTAGGCAAAAGGACTGTAGGCCGATCCCGACCTAGTGGACTAATGACCTGAAGAAGACGGCGGGTAACCGCTGGATTCAGATGGCTCACGACCGGTCGAAGTGGCATCTGCGCCACGCAAGGGACGCCTATGTCCAGCAGTGGACTTTCAAAGGCTGATGGATAGATTATTTTCTAAACAAATTACTTCAATAAAGCTACACTCGGGTGTGCTATCTCCCTTATAGCGCATGTAATTATTTGAAAGTGCATATAAATGGTTTATGACTATATGGGTTTATGCGTGTTTGGATATCCAATGCTTTATTGACATACGAATTCAAGGTTTGTTAATTGTAGAGAATGGTGTATAATGAACGCCTTTTATGTTACTGCGTTTCTTACACAAATAAAAATGTTTTTTTATTCAATAGCAATAATATTTATCTTAAATTTATTCTTATTCTTATCTTATATTATCTTGTACACTTGGGCCGGCCACATCGCTCGTAGGATCGATAACCGATGGGGAAGAAAGGTCCTCGAGTGGCGACCACGTTTAGGCAAAAGGTGTACTCCTTTTGCCTAAACGTCGGTCGCCAACGATCGCCCCTCTACCAGGTGGACCGATGACTTAAAGAAGACAGCGGGAAACCGTTGGATTCAGAGGGCACAGAACCGGTTGGCGTGGCGCCATTTAGAGGAGGCTTATGGTCAGCAGTGGACATCAAAAGGCTGATGGATGGATGGATTATCTTGTATTCATCTATCTTTTTATGAAATACTATATGGTAGTGTATGTAAATTGTTTATAGGACAACAGATCTTGGTTGGACTGCGATTTTCCACGGCCACGGCACGTCCACTCTTTATTCTACCTTATGGCAATAGCGTTGCTCTGTTATTTATAAAATTGAATGAGCGAACTAGTATGAATTCCCTCTGATGGTAAGTGGTCAGTGACGCCCATAGATACCTGTTACATAGAACAAAGGCTCCATCTGAAGACAATTACAGATGCATTGCTATTGCCGAGGATTAAGCTTATCGCCTTATATGAAATTAAGTCGGAAAACATTTTACTGTGTTCTCATTTGAAGGTTGTAAGAAAGACACTGATTTGAGGCATTCAAATTTAGGTATTAAATGGTCAATGCTGTGTATGGACTTGTCTAATTGACCTCAAAGAGAGGTCAAAACCCACGAATAAACGTTACTTGAGATATATTGCGGATGTATAGGCTTATATATTTAAAGATTAAGAAAATAATGGCTAGGAAACTTATCTTTTTTATATAAGATTAAAGTAGCAAACGAGCATGCTGTCCACCTGGTGGTAATTTGTCACTGCCGCAGATGGACATCTGTAAGTACCTTCATATAGAACGTGGGTTTTATCTGAAGTCAATCTCAGATACGTTGCTACTCCTGAGGACTAAGATGGTCGCTTCATATAAAAGTGTACCGGTATTATTACACCCTTCCGTCTGAACGCAAGAACTGCTTCACGCTAGAAATAGCTGTGGCGGTGGTACTTTCGTGTCGAACTGCACTGGTTTCGACCACCTATTTATATCTTTTAATTATACCATAAGGCCATCTGCCTTTTCCGTCCACTGCTGGACTCAGGCCCCTCGTGATGGAGATTTTTGTTAATAGCCAACTGCGGTCGCATACACACATGATGGCGACCGCAGTTTATGCTGCTCAGGTAGACACCGCTGCCCAGCTCCTGAACTTTGTTGCTCAGTTGTCATCTACAACAACCACGGGAAGAGACAGAGTGGTTCTATCCATGACTGATACCACTTGGCACAATAAGGCATGCATAATCCACGCTTAAACTTGTTTAATTATCTCCTAAAATTCTGCTCAGTCTAAAACCGATGCCCAGCAGTGGGACAGAAATGAGCTAACAAAGATGATTTGATGAGCTGACAGAGATGATGTGTCGGCAGCAGAGAAATTGCGGTTCTGAAATATCTCTAATAATAATTTAATTTCATGAAACATGTTTATACTTGGTAACGGCCTTGATGCTCGTTAATTTATATATCCCGGGTTCGTTTCTCGTAAAATTAAGCGGTCCCGATATAGACTTGGGCGACACATGTTTGCGCTCTCTTTAGCTTATAACAAAATTGGCCTTTAATTTGGGTTCTAGATTTCATTAATCAGATCGGGTAGATTCCATGCTAGATTTTGGGTTTAAATATATAAAGTATTCAGACGAAAATTCATTTAGATTTAATTAAATAATTAAAGACTCGTGTGGATGTCAATCGCCACATTTGACACGTGTAGGATGTCGGATTTAAATTTTATTTTTTGGGTCTGAGTCTATATACTTGTTTTTGCATATGTCTATGGCACCCACGGCAAAAAAATCAGTAATCGATCGTCCAACTCGGCTTTTCAGTGGGAGAGTCCGAGGTATAAATCCCCAGCACCTTTGATTTGAATTTATAACCAAAATTAGTGTATTGAATGCCCGGTCTATTATTTATCGGTCTTATAGGTGGTAGAACCAGTGTCGTTCACCCGGGGAAGTACCACAGCCACGCCTATTTCTAGCATGAATCAGTTCTTGCGTTTCGATAGAAGGGTGTGGTTGCCGGCACACTTTCACATGAGGCGACCATCCTAGTCTTCGGAAGCAGCAACGCATCTGTGATTGACTTCAGATGGAACCCATGTTCTGTATGTAGTTGATTTCAAATGTCCATGGGCGGCAGTGACAACTTACCATCAGTTGGACTGCATGCTCGTTTGCTACTTCAGTCAGATAAAAAAATGCGATATATTTTCACTACCACTGGATCACCACAGTTGAGATCGTATTCCGATCCGGTGGTAGTATAAAATAAAATATATATAGGTATTTACTGACAATTTGTAAGTGCCTCCGTAGGCCTATGCAAAATAAAGACATTTCATTTATTTATTTTCATTATAGAACCATTTGGAAAATACGAAATAAACCTTCCATTCGCTGTGACAAAGTAAACAAACATTCCCCAACATAATTAAACATAACTCTATTAGTATACAGACATGACAGATAGGAGATATGAGGGAGACGAGTATATTAGTGTCAGCATATGAATACCGCGGTATAATCACCGTGCAAAGATCAAAGTGGAGCTTCGAATGCGTAATTCGGCATTTGCGAGATACAGTTGTGAACAAAAATCTTTTGAAACGGGGATACATTTCGCTGTCCTGTGTGTATATAATACAACACAAAAACGCTAACTTTACAGTAGAGCCAAGTAATAATTAATTGTGTTTAGTTTAATTATCGTGGTATTAGAGCACCCAATTTTTTATTCTAAAATGATATAAAACTCTATAAGTATTTAATAAAAAATAATCAACTTTGAATCGTTTGGTTATATGCGCAAGGCAGCAATTTGTATCCATATTTATATACTGTCGTGTGTAATAGAGCATTAAGTATGTGATTATGCGCATGTGCATCAATGATGGAGTTCATATAGAACACTTATTTATTATACTAGCTCTTACACGTATTTATTAGCAGTAACACTTAACGTGGGGTTGACGGCATTCAATTTAATTTATCACGTGGTAGAATATGTGTAGTTCGACCATGAAGGTACCCTCGCCACACCTATTACTAGCGTGGAGCAGTTTTTAAGATTCAAATGGCTGCCGGAACTCTTCTATATGAGGCGATCATCTTAGTCCTTGTGAGTAGCAACGCATTTCTGATTAACTTCAGATAGAACCTACGTTATAAACGAAGTGACCACTAACCAGCCATCAGATGGCCATGCTCGTTTGCACTTCAATTAGCTAAAAATATAAAATAAAAAAATGTATGACATATTCGCGAATCCACTTTTCTCCGCGTCTGTATAAGCTTGTTCCCCGAAACGTATAACACTCATTCGACTGTCAGTGCTCCATCACATAAATTAATACATGGAAGCGAGATATTTCGTAAAAAGGCAATTATACACGCCGCGTTTTGTTTTTACGTGCGTCTGTCATACATTATTCAATGTTATTGGGATGTGCGTATGTAATTGTCGTCAAAAGTATAACGTTTTATGTTTTGCTATAAAGATTTATTGTTTTATATTCATACGCGCTTTTCTATACTACTTTCTATGGTATGTTTTTGTAAAATAGTTACTTAGAGCTTACCTACTTTATGTCACGAACTTTTTGATATGTCATACGTTACTTCGAGACCAACTAAGAGATAGATACTTAAGTAAGTAAAGGGCATAGACACTAAGTCACTGTTAGAGATAAACGTGACATTCATTGTTTTTTTAAGTATCTCTCCAATGCTGCTGGATTTTGGTTTAAGGTGGTAGTATGTGTTCTAAGTTAATTAATTAACAAATGAGCGACCTTCCATCACAATTGCTTGTCGTTAACTTTTGGCGTCTGTTGTTGACTATCATGGTGTGCTGACAGGACTGTGGTTGGTTGTCGGTAGCTAACGCCAGACCGCGTCGACCACAGACGATTACGCTCGCTGGCGACAAGTGGTGACAGTCGAAGACGGTCGTTAACAGGTTATGGCGACAATTGATGATTCTCAGCCAGGAACTCTTAAAGCAAGGGGTGATAACCGGCTACGGTCGTCGCCATGAATTGTCGCTCGTGTATTATCATCCTTAGTCTTCTAGTGACAGCAACGTGTGTGGTTCATCTCAGACAGTTCCTAATCTTGCATCTTAAGTTTAAACTTCCAGCTAACAGTAATTCCTTTTTTATCTTACTGAAGTAGCGATCGGGCATGCAGTCCACCTGATGGTAAGTGACCACTAACCATCAGGTGGACTGCATGCTCGTTAGTGGTCACTGCCGCCCATGGATATCTGTAATCAACTACATACAGAACATGAGTGCCATCTGGTCAATCAGCGTTGCTACTCCCGAGAACTATGATAGTCGCCTCACGTAAAAGTGAGCCGGCAACCACACCCTTCTATCGAAACGCAAGAAATGCTTCACGCTAGAAAT
Source organism: Spicauda simplicius (assembly GCA_949699795.1). Lineage (NCBI taxonomy): Eukaryota > Metazoa > Arthropoda > Insecta > Lepidoptera > Hesperiidae > Spicauda > Spicauda simplicius. Next base: position 2,715,562 of record OX453071.1, on the reverse strand, counting down.
AGGTGTGGAGGTGGTACTTCTTCGGTCGAACTACACTGGTTCTTCCACCTTCAAAATAACTGCTGCTTAAATTACTGCTTATTGTCTAGTACTTCATTTTCATTTAAATATTTCCTAGATATTTATAATGTACGTTGAATAGGAAATTAACATCAGAATTATTATTCCGTATTCAATAAACGCAATATGGGTCACGTCCCGGTCTATTTCCATTGCGATTATCATTATATCGAATAGTGTTTTCATTAATTATTCATAATTTCAATAAATTACTTCGATGCTAAGGATATCGTCATGTCATCGAAGAGAAGCGATCATAACTCGTTTAACTTATTGGTGGATTTGCTACAAGAAGATGTGAGCCTTATTGACGGCCTTTTTCTTATCACGTGTATGTGGATGTTTCATATTTTCTATCACTTTCCTTTGAAAAATATATTCTCGTCCTTTGAAAAAGGAGGAAGACGTGATAATAGCAACACCCTTGGGTATGTGCTGTAGTCATGGCATTGTTGATCATTGATTGGACACCGATGATTAGGGATTGGGTAACGCATAGCAACTACCAGGGTTTTTTTTTAGTCAAGTGCCTGATCGTCAATTCTTTTGACCTTCAAATAAACGGGAAAATATAAATATCCAATATAATATTTATTATAAAGGATAACATAATATAAATTTAATATAAAAAATATTATAAAAGAAAAGAGAAGTCGCCAATGCGTCGCCGGTTTTGAAGGAGAGCTCTTTTCCAGCTTTCTTGAATAGCTCCATGTCAAAGCGCGCTGGGATAACAGGAAGAAGCTCATTCCTTTTCCTCTTGCGCGTTTGTGGCAGGAAAGAGCGTACAAGGCGAGCCTTTTTTTTGTTTTCGATGGCTAAACCTCCAAAAGATACCCAACGCCGTGGGAGTGAGGCAGGGTTATGTGGGGTTCTTACCGCAATAAACCTCCCCCCCCCCGTTCAGGATGCGTTGACGAGGACGGCCACCGGGGGGTCGTCCTCATCAACGCAACCTGAATCCTCTGAGCGCGTTGCCCTATCAGGCTCCACCCAGATGGGCGGCTGGCGCTATCGTTCCGTCTAGTCTTTAAGACGATTTGCGACCACACATACCGCCGTCCTTCCCGGGATCGCCTTGCTGGACGGTTCAAGCTCCCACTCTAACCGCCCGCAACCCCGGAAGCCCCTTTTAGCCGCCTCTTACGACAGGCAGAGGATACCGTAGCCCTATTCTGGTCCCAGAACTACAGGGACGACAAGGCGAGCCCTAGTGGACTGCCGCGAGACTAGTTGATGTGGATAGAACCTTGTACTTCCTTTGGAAAATCCTTAACTTTAATTAAAAAGTTATTACATTTCAAATGAAAATACGAACCTTATATTTCTTTTCTCTGCCATGAAGTGGCCAGTACCTTAAAGGGTCGTAGGTTCATAACTTGTAAAACAATTCAAGGTTTCTGCCGTGGCCTCATTACAGACATATTAACCGCGTTACTAGTTATATTCAATTTCCTTTATTGTAATGTTACCGCTCTTATATACGATGGTAAACATTGTCCTTTTACTTATATTTTCTCAAGGTGGTAGAACCAGTGTAGTTCGACCAGGGAAGTACCACCGCCACACCTATTTCTAGCGTGAAGCATTTCTTGCGTTTCGATAGAAGGGTGTGGTTGCCGGCACACGTTCACATGCCCCCAGAAGTAGCAACGCATCTGTGATTGAATTCAGAAGGAACCCATGTTCTGTATGTAGTTGATTACAGGTGTCCCTGGGCGGCAGTGACCACTTACCATCAGGTGGATTGCATGCTCGTTTGCTACTTAAAAAAAAAGTATTTATCTAATATATAAAATTCTCGTGTTACAGTTTTTGTTGCCAAACTCCTCCGAAACGGCATGACCGATTTTTACCAAATTTTATATGCTTATTCAGTAGGTCTGAGAATCGGCCAACATCTATTTTTCATACCCCTTAAGGGTTGTCCACCCGTAAATTTTTTTTTAAATTTTTTATATGGCAAATAACGTTTGTCGGGACAGCTAGTTTTCTTATAAAATTTACTTGCCCTAGATTTAAGTAATACGTTATTGGAATGTAAGAAGCAAGAATAAGGGCAAGTTTTAACTTTCATTTCCTTTATGCCATGAATTTATAAAGATCATTTTTCATTTTCTTTTGCGTTATACCTATTTTTAACAATATCTTAGTATAATCATTTTCCTAGATGTAGGTACTTGTTAAATGGTGCATAAGCCGGTTTTGGTTTTCAGATAAACAATTAGATATTTTAATTGTGCACTGATGGAATAAGGTATAGATACTAAAATGAAAATGAATTGATTATTGTTTTACCTACATTAATTACCGAAGGTAAGATACACGTGTCGATGTTATTTCGAGACCAGAATAGGGCTGCGGTGTCCCCTGCCTGTCGTAAGAGGTGACTAAAAGGGGCTTCCGTGGTTGCGGGCGGTAAGATTGGGAGCTCGAACTGTCCAGCCAAGCGACCTCGGGTAGGTGGCGCAGTGAGTACAAATGCTCACAAGGAAGAGCCCGAATTGGGTATCGCCCTTCCGAGGGCGATACCCAGAGGATTTATTTATTTATTTATATATTTATTGCACCTTTAAAAAGTTACAATAGGGCAAACTTAATGCCTGATTGCATTCTCTGCCAGTCAACCCTGGGTGGCTGGAAAATTTGCGGCAGGTGTTTTAAACACAAAGAATATAGATATTCAATATGTTATAAATACATCATATACATATATCATTAAAATATATATTATACATACATATAATACACAAAACAATACATAATATATAAAAGTTAAACAATGACAGTGTTCAGATAATGCTCTCGGACAAGCTTTTTAAATATGAACTTACTGGGTGCTTTCCTAATGTGAGCGGGCAGGGCGTTCAAAAGCAATACCGCCTGAACAGTGAATGAGAAATGGAAGAAACCGCTAGTATGCGGTGGAATAGTTGCTCTTAAGTTATTAGGATTCTGGTTGTGTTTCATTGGAGATCTCGGAGCGCTAAAGATGACCACCGTTGGGTTAGTGAGGTAAAAATTCAACATAACCCGTCGTTGCTCCCACGGCGTCGGGTACTTTTTAATGATTTCCCCCTGGATGAGTAAATAACGGTAGTATTTATGTAAAATTGTACATCAAGATAATTATATTTTTACGTTCTTACACATTATGACTGTAGTCTCGTAACTCGTGCTTAGTTCCCTGAATACTAAGTTAGACAACAGCTTAGCACTACTCTTATTAGGGAGAAATAACGGTGACGGTGGTACTTCCGGTGTTGAACCACAAATAGTCCTTCTACTTAAGCCACATATTTGAGACCTTGTTCCTTAAGTATATTATCCAACAAAGTGCTATATAATAATATATTACAAAATATTTGTCTCGGAGATAAGAGATTACTTCTACAAGAAGTGCTGTATTTTCAACACATTTTATACACGCCATCGATCAAGTAAGTTGCTGAAAGAGTATCCGGCAATATACTTATCAGCAAATGGCGGCACAGACAACAGGCAGATAATCTTTTATCATTTCTTTATTATTGAAGTGAAACTTCTTTATCGGGGTTGGAAAAAAATTTAGTGTAACATTTTTTCGTTACGCGCCATATTTTTCTGTTACGCGCCATCTTTTTTTTTCATTACGCGCCATCTTTTTCTGTTACGCGCCATCTTTTTTTTTCCGTTACGCGTTCCTTATCTTTTTCTTATCCCTACCACGCGTGATATTAGATAGATTATTATAGATTAGATTATTAGATAAAGTTTAATAAAAGCCTTTTATTAAACTTTATCTAATTTAACTTTATTTAACCAATTTCTGTAAAGTTGCATATAGTAAATTATTTTTTGAAAAATAACGTCATAAAGAAGTTTCACTTCTTACGAGTGTACGCTAGTACACGCACACATTTTTTATTATTTACTAACAATACCCCGCGGTTATCCATGCGTTAAAATGTGTGACATAACTTTAAACTGTATTTAGTTTCATGGAGTAAAATTGATAAAATTAAAAATAGGATACTGAGCCCTTTAAATAAAAAATCAGTCTTTTTGGTTTGATGAGATTTAAAACAATTACATAACTCCAAAAAGTTAATTATTCATTGTTCTTTGTCCTTCAAATTATTTTATTTACATATATATGCAACGAGTTCGGTCGTGTTTACCGCGGTAACGAGTACCTATCTAGGAATTAATCTAGGTTATAAGCTATGTGGAAGGCGTAGCTCAGTTAGGACAGTCACGCTCTCCAAGAGACGAGCCCGTAAGGGGCACCACACTAGGGGGCACCCCGGGTTGGAAATCCCGGGGTATCCTGCTAGCGCAGAGCTAGGCCACCGAGGAGGTTTTAGTGGGTAAAAATCCCACACAACCCGGACTCTTTCCCGAGGCTTCAGTGTACCTTTTGAAGGTTTCCTCGTCACAAAAAAAGAAAAAAGTCGTAAGCTATATATGCTACAAATTGCAGAGAAATCCGACCACCAGGTTTTGCGTAATGTAGTATCAAACACAATTAAACCCTATAAACTTTCGCATGTTTAATATTAGTAAGATCTACGTATAGGCGGAACTTTCATTTTTAATCTTTTATATTCTAGGATAATCCATCCATCCATCAGCCTTTGAAACTGTTGCCATCCACTGCTGGTCATAAATGCCTCCCCTAATCTGCGCCACTTCGACCGGTCCTGAGCCATTTGAATCCACCGGTTACCCGCCGTCTTCTTCAGATCATCAGTCCAACTGGTCGGGGGGCGGCTTGCACTCCTTTTGCCCAGACGTGGTCATAATCACTACATGGTATAAAACAAAATCGCTTCCCGCTGTCTATCCCTATGTATGCTTAAATCTTTAAAACTACGGTACGGATTTTAATGCAGTTTTTTTAATAAATAGAGTGATTCAAAAGGAAGGCTTTTACGTATAATACATGTATAATATAGTAGAGAAACACTGATCATTATAGATTTTTGATTTTTAGGCGGAACGAAGTTCGCCGGGTCAACTAGTTAATTATATTTTCAAAAATCATAGCAAATTTTCACAATAATACAATTGATTCCACCAATTTGCAGTGGCCAGCGCGGTGGACTATGGCCTAAAACTGTTTCATTCTGAGAGAAGACCCTTGCCCAACGGTGGGACAATAATGAGTTGACGAGAGACAATAGATTACAATAGAGACAATACTTTCTGTTTTCAAAAATAATACACGAATTACCGATCAGACAAAACAAAAATAAAAAAAAAATCTCCATTACGAAGGATGTTTCACTGAAACTTCGTGGATCCTCGCAGATTCCTCGAAAGCACTCGAATAAGATAATGAGTTCTACTTCAACAAAAGGGCTTCGGATCGCGTGCAACGAAACGGATTGAAGATTTCACAGCCCACTTCTGTCAAACGGATCGCGATTCTTGAAAGTGCATTGTCATATCGCATCATTTTTGTTTGGAAACGTACGGGTGGAATTTCGTTACGTATTGTAAGCGTTTTGGCAGACGTATGAAGTTTGTTATTGGATGAGTGGTGGTAACTTTATTATACTTAAACGTGACACGTATAGTACATACATTGAACTTTGGCTTGACTTCTTCATCATTTCGACAATACTATAATAATACACAGATTTCGATTGGCATTTGGAAACGTATGGGTTTTGGTACGTGTGCTTCTCGTGTAGTATCGTAAGAGTTTTGGCACGCATGTGAAGTTTGTTATTGGATGAGTGAATTTCAATATTCCTAAACGTTTCACGGAATGTGTATTGAGTCTTAGTGTGAAATGTTACAATAAGCAATCATAGTTTGATTATAATAAAACATGCAGCTTTTATTGCCATCTATGACAATAAAGTATAATCAATGGATCGTCTACGAATGTACATGTCCATCTAACATATAAGACTTGAACGAAGACTGCCATGTTATTTCAAAATATTGGCTCCTTCGACCTTGCTTTCTTTCTAAAGTATGTGAATGCACATTATATAACCACATAAATGTAATAAAGACTTTTATGCGTAATTTTTTGATTACATTATTTAATTAGATATGTAGATAGATACAAAAATATATAAACAAAGTGAAAATATGGATTACTTAAGACGCAGCGTGCCTGTTCCTGCCTTTCGTCCGTATGTTTCCGTTCTAATTAGGCACGGTCATTTCGCTTCACTTTGTCACTTTGTTCGGGGAAAAGTGCAGTTGAACAATACGGAACCGTGTCAAAGGACTGTAACCTGGTCTTTACGTGTATGAAATTAACTGCAACAATTTCAGTTACGGATGTTTTCATGACATACAGTTATCATGTTTTGTGTCGAATAACAAAATATCCTTAGTGACTTAAAAGAGTTCTCCACGGACATTTTTAGTATGCCACTGTTAATATCTCTAATACAATTTTTAGTAGAAATGTTAAGAGTAAAATTAAAAAACGAAGATGTATTAAAATATCTTTGTTATTTTTTTTCAATTTTAGTTTAAAAATCTAGTTGTCAAGAATCAGAGTTATATTCATTTTCATTGGGGCTAAGGTATACAATTCCTATCTTAAGGTAACATTTTGTATTTATTTTAATATACATTTCTATAGTATATCTAATAAATGTTAAAGCGTAGCGCATATTGCCAAACAGGGCTATATTTTACTGAACTGTAAGGCAAGATATTGGAGCTAACTTTTATTAACATGAAAATAAACAGGGTTGTAAATATATTAAAAAAATGCATTACATTTCGTTTGTTAAAACTCGGGTTAAACCACGGGACACTAGTTATAATGTTTTAGCGTCCATAACTTGTTACACACACAAAGGCTACAACTTAATTACCCGACTTAGCACCTTAGACCTTCGTCTACCTATTCACTAGTAAGTCGAGATGGAGGTAAGCATGTTAAGAGATTTTTTCTTTTGTTGATTGTAATATTGTATACAATAACAATGATAGATAGATAGATAGATAGATAGATAAAACATTTATTTCATTACTTATGATACAACACAAAATAG